>CAIIXF020000009.1:11218529-11818529 GCA_903813345.2 Owenia fusiformis | reverse complement strand
TAGCCTACGCGGTTCCTGGGAATCAAAAGTAAAAACTCTGCTATCAGACAACGGAGCTGAAATGCTAATAACGCAGGATAAAATTTCTAATGTGAAACAACATTTGAAACAACTAGGACATCGTTTGAGCTCTACTGAACATGAAATTTGGCATCATTCATTGTGGAACGATCGCAGAAACCAAGAACATGGCAATAAACTAAGAACATATAGACTACATAAACCGCATGCGACAACCCCTGAGCCGTACGTTCAATTACCTATGCATAAATATGAACGTAGTTACTTGGCACGAATTCGATCAGGAACCCTCCCTATAAGAATTGAAACCGGGCGATTCACAGGTGTCGAATTACACGACAGAGTATGCTTATGCAACCAAAGTGTTGAAGACGAAATCCATATCCTAATTGACTGCCCCCTACACGATGACAATAGAAAAACCCTTATAGAAGCATGTGCTCTTCAAATACCGGACTTTAACAACTTATCGAGCATGGGCAAATATTGCACAATGATGAACACTATATCAGTACAAAGACTAATAGCGAAAACAATAAATAAAATCATGATAACACGAAGATGCTATGAAGTGTAATATAATACAAGGTGCAATATTAGATTTACATTTTTAGACATTTTATACTCCTAGAACTATTCGATCTTTAAGTCTCTCGTAAGCCGGAGCCGGCTGAGCTGTTGTTTTAATCAATTGTATCAAAATGTATTTTAATTTGTACAGCGTGAGACTCTAATAAATACCTTACTTACTTACTTACATACCTATTTATTCTTCTGTTATTAGGTTCCTCAGATTAGAAGACAGAAACCACCTTCCATACGTTGATGCTTTCATCTAAGAAACATTGCGCTTTACCTCTATCGTCCCGTTTGCAGTGCCACACAAATCCACGAAGGATACATCATTAGGAGAGTATTTTATTCCAAAGGATACCCAGGTACAAGGATAAACTGAGTTGTGCTTTAACATATTTCAATAAGGCAGCTAAGATTGTACAATGATGGTGACTATATAATTCATTTTAAAGGTGCAACAATTAGTGCAGAGGTGCCATTCAACGATCATGGACCAGTGTCAAAATATATCTTAGTTTGGATATTTCATACAGACTAACATATATTTTTATGATCTACAAAGAAACCCCCAGGATGAACATTATTTCAGCTGATATTCCACTTGAAACGTCTTGGATCTTAAAAATCTATAATTGGGACTCCCTTAATAGAAGCGTTGAATTGAATTTACTCTTCTTAATGCTGAAATTGATAGTTTATCCATACATTTTAAGAAAAAAGGTATGTCAAAGAAAATATTAAGCCAAATGTTGCCCTGATAGCTCAGAAAAAATATAAAAAATTGAATTTTCTCTCTACAGTCCTTGCTGCCCCTTTAAGTTATTGTTATAGTTTAACCACAATTTTTGCATGCTCTATATCCAGATTTGGATGAATTTGTTTGGACTTCACCACGACGAGCGACACTTTGCTGATCCATGGATATTTAAACCAGAACGCTTCCTTGACAAAAACGGTGACGTTATTCCAGTCGATCAAAGAAAGATGTAAGATGGGATACTTGCGTCTGATTCTACTTGACATAATCATAGCTGACTCGACATTATCACAGCTGATTAAAATTGACATATTAAAAAAGTACGTTCTTGCTGTTACTTAACTTGACATTCATCTGCTATAGGCTGATGCCATTTGGCGAAGGAAGACGTGTTTGTGTTGGTGAACAGTTAGCTCGTGCGAGATTATTCCTTTTTTACTGCGATGCTGCAGAAGTTTGATTTTCTACCACAAGAGGGCACCAGATGTCCACCATGTGACCCAAGGGGATTTATGATTGGAATTGTGTTACGACCAAATAGTTATGAAGTGCGAGCAATTTTGCGCACTTGATTCAAGAATAGTTTAGAATAGTCTTTATTTCCTAATTAAACAGTCTTCACCACAAACCACACAACATAATATCACATATATTATAGGATTAAATTCGAGCCAGCAGCCCGCGTTTATTGGAATAGCATTAAGTACATCTGATACAAAGAATGAGTGAAAAAAAGAAAAAATGTAGCCAGGCCGCGATGCATCCAGGTACCTATGACGGCCACGATGCCAATGTCATAGCGACCACGATGCCGATGGCATTAATGCCAAAAACCTCTTAGGTTCAAATATACCCAACATCCATCCTCGGCTCCCAACCTCGCTGCTGATTTACGATGTTTAATTGCCTTCAAGGCATCAATAAGGCACCGTGTGCCTAATTAAAACATCTAAATCCAACAACCCATCCATATCTAATGATCAACTGTCATTAAAACCATTGTGGCTATACGTTTGTTAACACGTCCAAGATCTCAAATTAATTCACAAATTTCGGAATAAACCAATTCTAAATTGTGACTATCTGTCAACTTGCAATATAAAAAACTTTTATAAGGACCATACATGTATATAGTGCCTTCTAGCACTATGCAAAATCTGTGAGTAACATGCCTCACTATCTAATACAGTAATCACGCACTGTCATTAATACATAACAATAATCTAAATCACTGTCTACAGACTTGCACTGTAACCATAACATTGCCTTTTGGCAAAACACGTAACTCAGAAAGTTAATGAAACTTCCTTCCTTAATAAACTGTCGTAATATGCGACATTGTTGGTCACAAAATACAAAAATTCCGTGATCACCCTATGCAGACAGAGCCTGTGGGAAATATTGGGTGCGGCGCAAATGAGCGGAGGGTGCGGAGCTAACGGTCATTTTTGAATTTAAAATTGGGATATTTCTGAAACTAAGCCGTTTTGGGACTTCAAATATACCAAGATATGTGTATTTGACACCAAATATCAATAAAATTGTGAAAATAGTAGTGCAATTCATTTTATAGCGACGCAGTATGCCTTAAACATTTCCCAGACCTATATATTTTGAGACTATCCTTTTAATACTGCGTCCCTAGCATTCATAAAAAATGGTGTTCAAGATACACTACCCATGCAAATTATTTTTGCATCTTGGAAGCCAGGCAGTATCTGTGTGATTTTATAAAAATTCGGAAATGTTCTTCAGATATGAGCCCCTCTAAATATTGGGTGCGGAGCTACGTTTATGGAGCTCCTCCGCACCCAATATTTAGAGGGGGCTCATATCTGAAGAACATTTCCGAATTTTTACAAAATCACACAGATACTGCCTGGCTTCCAAGATGCCAAGATAATTTGTATAGATAAGGTACCTTGAACACCATTTTTTATGAATGCTGGGGACTCAGTATTAAAAGGATAATTTAAAAATATATAGGTCTGGGAAAGGTTTAAGGCACACTGCGTCGCTATAGAATGAATTGCGCTACTATTTTCACAATTGTATTGATATTTGGTGTCAAATACACATATCTTGGTATATTTGAAGTCCCAAAACGGCTTAGTTTCAGAAATATCCCAAATTTAAATTCAAAAATAACCGTTAGCTCCGCACCCTCCGCTCATTTGCTCCGCACCCAATATTTCCCACAGGCTCTGTCTGCATAGGGTGGTGATTATCACAAGAATACACGACCGGACTACAAAAATCATACGATCTTCTAAAACTATTGTGATGAACAATATAATATCTGGAAAGCACCATGCTTTGCAAACCTTAATACAAACTTATCTCGTATTGCAACAAAAGCAAAAGAACAATTCTTCGAAACGTTGTAAATCTAAATACTATCTGTTTAATATAAAATGCAAATAGTTGACAAGCACTTCTCTTAATGTGTTTGTCACACTGATATAACACAACTACTGTAAATGTTGTAAAGAAACACAACTATCAACTAAATTACCAAAATTGATGCCCTTCTGGAAATAGATATTACATATCTAAAAATATGAAGGACTTTCGGATATAATCAATATCTTTAAAAGCAAAACGTTGTGCCTTCCTTGAAACAATATGACAGAAACGCACTTAAATACATATTTATTCACTTAGATTCAATGCGCTGTCAGTAAAAAGGGACCGTAAAAAGCCATGCCTTGAGTTTCAGATTTATATGCACATTACATAATTGCTTCTTAGAAACCTAATATCTAAATGTTTTAATTAACTTAATTAACATCCTATGTTATGCAATGCTTTGTAATAATTGCAGAAAAATATACTTCCCAAAATAGTAATTATTGGGAACAGGTTACATCAACGTCAGAACACGTATACTTCATTCAAAAACGTTGATTTGGCCAATAGCACTAAAAAAGTGTTCGTTGACTTCAATATGAAAAACTTTAGTTTATCGACCTGACACCGTTAAAACCCAGATCAAAATCTTTGTGACTTTCGAAAGGAAAAAGGTATGCCTCCTCGAACAATAAAACTAAATTTTCGAATCGGTTGTATGACAACTTACAACACAGGGGCGGATCTGGGAACCAACAAGGGGGGGCCCATATTTTAGGTCTGAAAGAAAACTTCCGCGCTTGCGCGAAAAAAAATTTTGGGCCCCTAAAACCAAAAAGTGGGCCCAAATTTTGAAATTTTGAGGCCCATTTTCTTCAAAATTTGGCCTAAAACTAAACAATAAGGCCTTAGAAGGCCCATTTATGACCAAAAAGGCCCACTTTTTCGGGCCTCAAGGCCTTTTTTGGCTCCAAATTTTTTTTGGGCCCAATTTTTTTTTCTGGGCCCACCCAAGGGGGGGGGGGGGGGGGGCCCGGGCCCCTGGGCCCCCCCCCAGATCCGCCAGTGCAACATTTACTTAAACTGTGTATAAACGCTTCGGTTGCTACTCGCAGAATAACACGATCCCATCGTGCATCCACTCACATAACCTACTCATGATCACATCATGCTATCCAATCAGTTGATATCGCGTTCGATTTCACTAACGCTAAGACGTTATATCAACCGGAAATAAAATAATTCAACTCTAATTTCAAACGTGTTGAATTTTAAGTCTTTATCTAATATAAGCTGTTTTCACCACATATAGTAGGTTTGATTCTTACATTGAGGCATATACGTGGAATATAGTTCAGTAAAGATATACACGTTGCAATGATATACACAACTTATTTTAGTTTATATGGGCGTACCTAAGAGTATATCAGAACTTATCCTACACTTAGGATAATATCTGATATATTGTGACGATATACTCTGCTTGTTGAGTTTCCACCAAATTGACTGTATTTGGCATGAAATTCATTTTGGAAGGTATATTATATATTTAGTACACTCCTTATAAGTGTAGGATAATAAGAACATCCTATGATTTTTTTCAGAATATCATTTTAATCTACTCGGTGATATTGATATATGCACCCGATCGCTTTGCTCTCTCGTGCAGATATCAATATCACCTCGTAGATAAAAATGATATTCCTCAAAATCATAGGCTATCCTATAATTATTTGAAAGTGGTCCGTTTTTAGAAATATGGGAGAGCCCATTTTCGACCATATTTTAGGTGAAACGAAAAGTATACGGGGGTTATTTAAAGAAATGGTTTGTAAATAACATTTATTGAAATAAAGTGTTTGTGTAACTTTCAACATTGGCCCTTCTTAATAAGCCTTTACTGGCATGGGTCCCAGGTTTCATACTACACAATCATACAATATTCAGGGTGTCAAATGGTGTTGTGCCCCTCCCCCTCCACACCATAAACTAGAAGTGCCATTAGAACAATATGCATGTCATTGGAAGGAGCATTCAATTCTGGATAAAATGAACCCTAGATGAGTTAGATGCTTCTACTTAATTCTACATGCATTCGGAATGTACAAGTAAACTGCTCTTTCTCTTGATTTTTAATGAATCTTGCATAGACCTTTTTGGTATAACCCAAGCAACACCTCCGACTTGGATGCTGCAGAGTAGATCGAGCTAATATCAATGGATAAAACAGAGCATTATATGGAAACTGAAGTTGCAAACAACAAATATTCCAAAAATGTCCTGCACAAGAACCACAATATGCATTGAGATCTCTCGTGAAAGACATTTCTCTTTTCTGTACTCTTTTAACTTGTTCAGCTAGACTAGTAGCCGTGGTAGGCTGTTTAAAATGGTCATACTCACAGTTCAAAATGTGTCCATTTGACAACCTGTACATAACTCAGTATACTAGTGGTACTTAACAGTTTATTAAATACTCACCAGTCTCTGATTATGAACACACAATCTAAACTAGTTGCGATCTATTTAACAATTTATATAACTTATTCCTCGGTATCAGATTATGAACATAAAATCTGAACGAGTTGTAATACATCAAGATGACCCAGACAAAATGATAAAGGGACAATCATGTAAACGATAACTTGTCAGAATCCATCGCTTTTTCTGGCTATTAAGTTGTTTAAGGGTCTTCCAGCATTCGCCCTTCTTTATAAACCTCACTGGGTACAAGGTTCTATACATTACACTCAGTCTGCATATACAATATCCATTACTCGGTACACTACGGAGGCTTAACAATTTACATCCTCCTAAGCAGGTATCCAGAATCCGTACCTCCTTCCGTCCCCCTACTATAAACAATTTGGAAGCGCCCGATGAAACTGAATTATGTGATCTAATTATGCGCAATGACTTATACATGATTTCTGTCGCAGTGTTGCGACAGCCAATCAGATTGCGAGTTCTTAATCGGGGAAATGCTAACTGCTTATCGCAGGGGGTAAAAAGAAAGAATATATTCTGGATTTTGAAGCCCTGTAATCGGAGAATGAACAATTTATATAACATATTCCTTGCTATCAGATTATGAACACAAAATCTGAACTAGCTGCTATAAGTCAAGATGACCCAGACAAAATCAAAAAAGATGTTAAAGGTCTACACAACTGCAACAACTTGCAAAAATACACAACACAAGACGTCTTGAATTTACTTTTTCAATTCATGGTATTGACGTTGAATCATGTTTCAGTTTGTTCCCTTAGGATTTGTATCAATTTACTTTCTTTATCTGATCATACGGTATATAACCAAATCGAGGACCGATGCACCAGGACCAAAGGGATGGCCATTACTAGGAAATACCTTAGAATTCAACATGAAACATTCACCTGTACAAATTGCAAAATGGGCGAAGGAGTACGGGGATGTCTTTAAAATAAACCTTTTAGGAGAGGATATCATCGTCATCAATGGGGAGTCATGCTATGAAGCTCTTGTTAAACGTGGCGATGATTTTGCAGGGCGACCATATTTGAACCGTCTTGCTTGGATGACAGAGATGTGCGAAGATATTATAATGGCTGATAATGGTCCAGAGCAGAAAAAACGAAGGAAGATAGCTCATAGTGGATTAAAACAGTACGGAACTGGAATGGCTCGTATCGAACAAGTAAACGCTAATGAGATTAAGGGATTTTTGAAATTAGTTGAGGACAAGAAAGGTTCTCCATTCGATCCCCGAGATGACGTTTACAGGTGCATCATAAAGATCCTTACTAAAATGGTAATTCCCCATTCATGTTTGCCCTACGCTAACCGTACGGCGATCGTAGCTCCCCAAAATCGAGAGAAATATGCAGCATAAGATGTAAGCAGTTAAGCAGTTAAAATCAATCTATGTAAATTTTCTATATCGATTTTGTGAAGCTTCGGCCGCCGTACACCCATATCCATATACCTAAGGGTTGGTTTGGATTGTAAACATGTGTTAACAAGAATACAACTAAAGGTATCAAGATAGCTATCAACAAAACGTCCCCTGCCAAACCCCAGTTGTAACATACATGTGATCGAAGGCAGTTTATGAGGCTCTTCGTAAGTGAATGATCTTCCCCCATCCCCGTCCAAATACGATAGTGTCATGATCATTGATTGCTAATCTGATTTCTAATTCACTCGATCTTACATTTTGTTTAAGCATAGACAATTCTTATTTAAGTCATATACGCGTTATCAAAATGTTATGATGTCCTAATACGAAAAAGTACACAAAGACTTTCAACTTACTTAAAAAGTGATTTATGATAACATCATGACATTTCAGAATTAGATAATAGTGAATTCAAGAGGGAGAAACACCCAGGGTTCAGAGAAGATATATGTCTATAATTAAAATCTGTATTAAGAATTGACATGGTCGCTGATTGGTCAAATCAACAGACAAATGAGCGGTTTCAAAATTATCTAAAAACGCTCCGAATAATAATATGTCGATTTCTGGCGTGTTAACCGATATTATAACGTTTTATTTCACATCAAGATAAAGGAAGATGTAAGGAATATGTTCGCATCGAGTAAAACATCACAACGACGAGTTATATTCGGAAACTAGCTGATGAGAATTCGGAGAAACGAAGGTGGTAAGCAAGGGACATAATAATCACGCCCTATGATCTATGAAATTAACGGAGGGGAGGGGTAGTTTATTTCTGCAAGAAATTTGAACAAATCTGCAATATTGATTTTTTATACATGAATTCGTGTAAATTTCATCCGCCTGAAATACATGTTACATCCCCTGCTTCCATACACCCCCCCCCCCCATTCAAACTTTATTATCTAACGTATGGAAACTTGTTTTCCAAAACCAGCAATGCCATTAATTTTGTAATAATAACGTCACTTTTAAGTATTTATTACAGATCGTGTAGTCCATTATTGCTTGATTTATAGCATAAACATTGTCTTCAGCACGTTGGCTACGTCACACCATTTTTAATAGATCAAATAGAAGTGCAATCTCGGTTAAGAAAGAATCATAAAACACCTAGAAGCAAATGATTTATAACAACACAAAATAACATGCAGATTAGTATCCAAGATAATGTATTTAAAAAATTTGATCGAAGAACATCACATTGAATTTGACTGATGAACATCAATTTTTGAAACGGAAAGCAGCGATATCTCAATAAATATGAGGTCTCTGGTTCTGAATTAATGTACGTGCCTTTAAATACTGAGATAGAATGCATTTAAGTAGGGCGAGATCACACTATACAGACTGTGCTATACGAAAACAAGCGGTGCAGATATCATGTGCGCAAGGCTGTCTATAGTTGTATTCTTCATTCTTTAACAACAAACTAATCATTCATCCTTGCTCCATATCAAAGAATTTGAAATTGCTGGTTTATTACAGTTTACAGCCTTCATTGAGTATTGGTGATCGAGATGACCAATCGATAAAATTATTTTTACATTTTGAAAGTCATAAACTTTCTGTGTGCATTTTTAAAAAACTGGAAACATTTAACGGATATGTCCTACCTCAGAACACACGGTATAAATATCCGTCACTTTACGGATATCCGTGGATATCCGCACCACTTGTTTAGAGGTAGCACATCTTTTTTAATGTTTCCCACTTTGCATAAAAACACACAGAAATCTTTCAACATTCAAAATGCAAATATAATTTGTATTGATTGGTCATCTCGATCACTAATACTGAATGAATGTTGTCTGTGCTGTGAAACAGATGCAATTATTTGCATTTTGAAGATACTATTATTGCTTGATGTGTTGCTATAGAACGAACTACACGCCTATTCACACAATTTCCATTTTATTAGGGAACCTGTTCAGATGTATGAATATGATTGAGTACCCAACATGCCTTAGTTGGTGAAACATCACGAAATCAAATTCAATAATGACCGTTAATATCGACCGCATCTTGCGCACATGATTTCCACACCGCTTGTTTTCGAATAGCACAGTCTGCATAGAGTGGAAATTCAATGCTGTTATCTCAGTATGACGTGTAGCAAAAAGCTCGCGCACGCATTGTTACACATTTTGTGGCGTAATCCAGAGGATCCTCGCTTTTAACATGATAGAATGTGACGTTTTTGAGAAAAATGTACACACATGAAAATCCTTTCGTCCTCCACATTTACCTCTTTATCTCAAAACATTTTAGACGAATAACTCTGATATCATATATATATTGTTAATGGGCTAGGAGCATCATAAAACACGAATCAATTGATATTTTAGGTGAAATAAATATACATGTTGCTGTGCTTGAAAATAGGCGAATGGCGTAAATTAGCCCTATTTTAATGAATTTTGAAAACCTTTCGTCCTCCACTTTTCCACATACAACAGAAAACACATACTTTTGTGAACAAAATCAACTATTTATTAATAAACTAGAGTTTAGGAGCAAAATAATCATGTATGATTTATTAAAAATTGATCTCGTATTTTTTGTTTAATGTACACCTGAAAAGTTGAAGGTACCAAAAAATGAGCAAAAAAGGTCGCTGTCAACAGATTCTATTTTTCAGACTCTATGACGTCACAATATGGGACGCTTACTAAAATTCATCCTTTGAAATAAAACTTCCATCTATCTTTATCAAGACGAAAAATAAGTATAATAGTCATATATTGTTTGAGTTATGAGCGTTTAAAGACGAAAAATAATTCAAAATGTAACGTGTCAACATGGGATATTTGCCAGATGTTTAAAACTCTTTTTTAAAAACGAACGCGCAAAAAATGTGAACGGAGTGTAGTTGATCTAAAATCTTCATCGAAACAGCTTTAAAATGATATATAACTTTAATTAGAATATTATCTTATAATCCGGGGAATCAAAGTTACATTCACGCGATACCCTTAAAAAACAAATGCGCCACCTTTTTGCGACACGTCTATAAATGTGATATTTTATCGTTTTTCTGGCATTTTCGGAAAATACTTAAAATTATTCAAAATTGAAATATTTTATTAACAAATAATTAATTAATTAATATTAATAAATAATTACAAATAAGATCCCAAATTATCATTATCGACACTATCATTGTTCTCAGTTATTTGGAGAGGCTATGAGAGACGAAGATGAGATCAAGACTATTGCAGAGCTGGATGAAACTATCGTAAGAGCAGTTGGAGTAGGGAAAGGAATGGAGCTTGATTATTTCCCTTGGCTTCGGTTCTTTGGGAACAGTACGTACAAAACAATAGAGCATTTCATTACTATTCGAAATGAGCTGTATGATAGATGGATTCTCGTCTCAAAGGTATATCTATAAAATCATTAACAGTATTGTCTATTGTATTGGTAATTAATTTTCTTCAACATTGAATGGCAAATACTTTTGTATGAATGAAATGTCCCTTTGTTTTATTAATTATGATAATTGTTTCTTTTAACGTTAGATTATGATTGGGATAGTTTGGTTTTGTTTTTCATATCACTGGTGTACTCTTTTTCTTTTACTGACTGTGTTCTGTTACAATTTTCCATCCCTAAAAATCATTCTTGTTGGGTCACATATACATTTTAGGATACGATGGAGAAAGGCAGGATCCGGGGTATGGTCGATTGGTTACTAGTATCGCAAGAGAACGACCCAACCATCACTGATACCAATGTTCGAATGATGATACAGAATCTTCTACACGCAGGTATACAACTTTGCAGATATATTCTACCATGTCATTTCACAGCAATATGAACAACCGATCAGACTCATAATAGCATCCATAATGAATAACTGAATCGTGCAAAAGCTCACATGAGGCCGATTGTATACAGAGGATGTAAATGATTTCAATTTCAATTTAAATGATTTCAATTCAATTTTTTATTTCATAATTCTTATATAATATACACTATAAAAACAAGCCGCTAGACACCCTAGTGGGTATATGTTGCGGTTTAACAGAAATCATTAAAATGACAACTAGACTACATATAAAAGAAAACACTTATATTATGTTACATGTAGGTATATAAAATGGTATTAACAATTAATCTAAGGATGTACAATGTAAAAATGTTACAAAAATAGGTACCAGTATAAAATCAACAGTATAGTATGAAATTGGTATTATACATTATCGATAGATGAGTAGTTTTTTATATGAAGATTTGAAAATATTTAGAGTGGAGCATTTTTTAATATCATGTGGTAGAGCATTCCAAAGATTAGGACCCAGATAGCGAAGGGAAAGTTTGGAGCATTTAGGGATATGAAAATAATGTAATTGTCTTGTGTAATGATGATGAATATAAATGTTGATATCAAACAAGTCTTGAAATAGATTTTTTGGAAGACTGGGGTGCTTATTAAAGATTTTGTACATGAACTGACCAGTACAATATCTGTTGACATCAAAAATATTTAATATTCTAAGATCTTTAAATAGGGGAGCGGAGTGAGAAAGTCTATCCTTATTTAAAGCTAGCCTTAAGAATTGTTTCTGCAGTTTATGTAGACGATCATAAAATGATTTAAATGTGTTACCCCAGATTATGTTGCAATAATTTAATTGAGAGTGTATCAATGAGTAGTAAATTGTTTTGAAACTGTCTATTTGAAGTAGATGTTTAATGTGATAAAGAGAACCAATGACGCGAGAAATCTTTGTTTCAACAGATTTTACGTGCTCTTTAAATTTCAAGTTTTTATCAATAATAATTCCAAGAAAGTCAATTTTTTCCCGGAAATTTATGTTCTCATTGCGTATTTTAAGATTCAGATTTGTTTGATTTTTTTGGGGTCCAAATAGAATAGCATTGGTTTTGCCAATATTAAGTGAAAGTTTGTTTGCTTTTATCCAGTCATCTATTGAATTCAAGTTTGCATTAGTTCTAGTCATAAGTTCATTTAAATCATAATCACTATCAAGAAGATTGGTGTCATCAGCAAACATAATAAATTTTAGATTAGGGGCAACAAAAGGCAGATCATTTATGTAAAGAATAAATAATAGTGGTCCAAGTACCGTATGTGGTGTATAAAAAATTTAGTTGTAATAACCTTTATCAGTCAGCTCGAGCGAATATAAATGTAGACGTTATTTTTTATAATAGGCATCACAACAACAGAGAGCATCATTGAAACAGGGATTCTTATATTGATGAACTATCCGGATATTCAAAAGAAAATCCAAATGTCTATCGACGCCAAGCTTGGGAGAGAAAGGTAAACGAGAATTATTTCTGTTAGTCCCACTTTTATCTTTAATCCGTTGATATATATAATATTCTATTTCACTCTAATATGCATTTTAACTGAAAATCATATATGCTAGTTTAATCTTCCAAAATATATTCTGATTGTTAAAACAGTTATTATGCACAAGCGAAATCATAATTTGAAAAGTCCTAAGGAGAATCATACATGCTAGTTTATCCTTACAAATAGATTCTGACTGCAAAACAGCTACGGTAATTTATGCATCAACAAAATCATAATTTGACAATTCCCAAGGATCATACATGGTAGTTTTATCCTCGAAAATACATTCTGTTTGAACAGACCAGTAAGATGTGAAATTATCATAAAGATCTGTCAACTGCCTCCTATATATTCTATTATTAGGTTTCCCACATTAGACGACAGACACAACCTTCCATACGTTGATGCTTTCATCTTAGAAACATTGCGCTATACCTCCAACGTCCCGCTTGCAGCGCCACACAAAGCCACGAAGGATACATCATTAGGAGAGTATTTTATTCCAAAGGATACCCAGGTACAAGTATAAACTGAGTTTGTGCTTTAACATATTTCAATAAGGCAACAAAGATTGTACAATGATGGTGACTACTTCATTTTAAGTATTGCTATAGTTTTACTACAATATGTGCATGCTCTATATCCAGATTTGGATGAATTTGTTTGGACTTCACCACGACGAGCGACACTTTGCTGATCCATGGATATTTAAACCAGAACGTTTCCTTGACAAAAACGGTGATGTTATTCCAGTCGATCAAAGAAAGATGTAAGATGAGATGCTTGCATCTGATTCTACTTGACATAATCATAGTTGACTCGACATTATCATAGCTGATAAAAATTGACATATTCAAAAAACTACGTTCTTGCTGTTACTTAACTTGACATTCATCTGTTATAGGCTGATGCCATTTGGCGCAGGAAGACGTGTTTGTATTGGTGAACAGTTAGCTCGTGCGAGATTATTCCTCTTCTTTACTGCGGTGCTGCAGAAGTTTGATTTTCTTCCACAAGAGGGCACCAGATGTCCATCATGTGACCCAAGGGGCTTTATGATTGGAATTGTGTTACGACCAAATAGTTATAAAGTGCGAGCAATTTTGCGCACTTGATTCAGATTCGAAGATCAATGGTACCCCAATTTTCAACATTCAAAATGGTTGAAACAAAAAAAATCAAAACTATATGAAGTATACTTCATTCAATTTTCTATCAAAAGGTTAAAACCAATGGCACCAAAGCCAATGACAACCAAAATGATACAAAAAAAGTTCCAACCAAAATCTTCCAAAAGTGATCAACATTGTACTTAGGAAACCATTTTTATATTCAAACAGTTCGACAAATTCGGTAATCTGAGCATGCGCGCTATGATGTATTACTACACCCATGCTGATTCAATCAACGCTTCCATGGGACAGATCATGCAGATTACTTCAATTCTTGCAAAGCCTGTAAAAGATGCGAATGCCGAACAGTTTGAATAGAAAAGAAATACATGTTTGATAAGGAAAATGAAAATAAATAGGTTCGAACAGCAGAATACCGTTTAAAGTTTGTGTGGCTAAATACGTATAATGTTGAACAAAAATATACAAAAGTTATAAACCCCGGCCCACAAAATATAAGGACTTCCGCCGACAGAGAATGGTAATATTTCCATTTTTCATCATTTCTACCTAGAAAGTGGTCGATTTGTATTCCATTTATCTTTAACAATGAGTAGACGTAAGCTCTGGTTACTGGAAAGCTAGTCTGTCACAAGCATATTTATGCCCAGCGGTTCCAATAAATTCCCTCACTTAAACAACCAGGACGTTTATACAATGCAACAAGGACGTTACTCAGTTTCGCTCTCTGTGAATTAGATATTAGAAAATATAATGCATATGATCAATTAGTCCATAAACGCTAAATCTCTATCACTATGAAACATCTGTTAATACTTTACTCTATATTATTGACGGTATTTAAGCCTTCACTGGGTCCCTGGTTTTACACTATACTACACAATCATACAATATACTCAGTATACTAGGGGTACTATAGAGTTAATAACATATTCATCGGCCTCTAATTACAAACACATACAACCCGAACTAGTTGCTATAAGTCAAGATGACCCAGACAAAATGATGAAAGAACGATGGGGAAAACGAAAACATGCAATTTATTGTTCTTTAACTATTTAGTTGTTAAATTGTTTATAAACTTTTTGAAAATGTGACTTCTTTTACGGGGAGACTTCCCAAAGACCCCATGTTATAAAATCACAAAAAGTGAAATATCTTATCTTATATCAAAATATTAAATATTATATCGTTTGCAGAAGGGGTATGCTCAGGATTAAAGATTCCTAATTAATGTAAAATGTGACGTCATATTTTCTGTGTCAAGGGCCATGTTACCAAATCAAAATGTACATGATAAAATTAGCTATTTTCATTCTTGAGGCGTGAAATTTGTGCACTCATTATTTCAGGCCAGATAATATGTGCAAAATCTAGAAAAATTGGTAAAAAATGTAGATAAGGGAGACCTAGTGTCAATACTTACGCTTAGTGAACACCAAAAATACAACAATTGCGGTTTACTTTCCCATATTTTACACTCCCTCCATAAGTTTGGCAACCTTTTTTCTCCATTGACCTACGTGTTAAAGCCTCTTTACGTTTGAATTTCTATTTACTTAACCGGCGATGAAATAACTTATAATATTAATGGAAACGTAACTTGACTTTATTTCCAATACCTCCAAATTTTCTCAATTTTTTCCTCAATTACAATAGGTCGAAAAATTGATGATAAATTTGATAAATTTTTGAAAATCGTCATTCCCATGTAATCCAATGGGAAATGGAGGGTTCGGGGCAAATCAGAAATCAGGATATCTTTTCAGTAAAAGATTCAGCAAAAAATATTTTCATATAGAAAATTGAATTGTCTAACTTTTTTGAACACTAAGTGTTTAGTTTATTTGATGAATATTAAAGTTACAGCGCTTCAAGGTCATTTTTGAAAAGAATTTTTCGCCTCCTGTGTTATTTCAATGGGAGAGGTTTTTTGAAAAACAATTTTGACTTTAAAGCCCTATAACTTTGTTGAACCAGAAGAAACATATCAATTTTTTGTTAAATAGTTAGCAAATTCAATTACCTGCCTAACTCGTATTTTTTGCAAGGACTCGGATGGATGGATATTCTGTCATATGACTTGCGGCAAATCTACCATTTCCCTTTGGTTAACATGGAAATGTCGATTCTCAAAAATTCATCAAATTCATCATCAATTTTCGACCTACTGTAATTGAGGAAAAAAATTGAGAAAATTTGGAGGTATTGGAATTAGAGTCAAATTACGTTTCCATCAATAGTATAAGTATTTTCATCGCAGGTTAAGTAAATAAAAATTCAAAGGTAAAGAGGCTTTAACACGTAGTTCAATGGGGGAAAAAAGGTTGCCAAACTTATGGAGGGGATTGTAGTATTCTATTTGTCCTTTGTGGATATGCGAAATAAGTTTTCTTCGGTGGAAGTGTATCATCACAAAATTAACTTGGGCTTAAATAGTAAATGATGATGGAAGAAATTTTCGAATTGGCATACATTTTAAATATTGAAAATGTTTTTTTGGTGAGATGAAAACAAGAGCAAGCATTGTATATGTGTGGCAATAAATGTTAAAACGATTGGCATTCGATGTATTGTTTTTACCGATAGTAATCAAGACCCACTGTGCTAAATTTTTGAAGATTGTGAAAACTATTGGTTCATTTGATCTTAAAAAAAACTTAATAATATTAATTTATAAGAATAAGATTAATTAGTCATTGGAATAATTCATAACTAGACTTTAGAAATTGAACAAGTTCAATTTCAGACTCCAGATAACAGATTTGTTTTTAGTTTATAGATAATTAATGAATAGATAAAGCTAGTAGATAGATAGATAAATAAATGAATAAGTAGATAAATAAATAAATAATAAGATGAATAAATTGATAAATATATCAATAAAAAATAAATAAATAGATATATATATAGAGAAAAATAAATAGATAAAATAGGTAATCAAATAGATAATTAAATAGATCAATAAACAGATAAATAATTAATTAATGGATCAATAAATAGATACATGGATTGATTTTTCAATATCTTCTTCGGTTCTTCTGACTTTCTACCACGTTACCATGATATATTGATTTTTTCGAAATTTCAAAATGGCGTGTAATCTAAACCGGTAGTCTGATTACAATTCGGTTTTCAGATTTGGAATTCTGAGAGAATTTACCATTATTTTGACTCCTCAAACAATAAATATGAAGATTTTTTTGTTGACCTACTTTCTGGGCATTTTATTTCAAAACTAGGTCAAAATACCTTTTGACGGCAAAATGCTGACACTATTAGCATACTCTTGGCTATCTGTATACTAAATTTCAAAAAGAAATATTTAAGTGCAGTGTCAAGATAGTAAAAACAAGAAAAATCATAGATTTGACCTAATTTTTGACCTTGGCATTCAAGTGTCCAAATTTTGAATTAGGTTAGCTTTATTGGTCCTCTAACTATTGTAGTTCATCTCTAATTTTATTTGAATCCAGTCTGTATCTGGTATTTTTCAATTCATGTATTTTCATTTTTCCCATTGACTTAGCACAGGGATATCGTCATATTGGTTTTTCGAGATTTCAAAACGCCAAAACTTCCGAACCGGGAGTTGGATTGAAATTTGGTTTGCAGATTCGGATTTCTGAGAAAATTTTACCTAGATTTTGACCTAGGGATTTTGGTGTCCAAATTTTGAAGCTAGCCTTCTAGGTTCCCTTCTTTCATAGGCTTTCATTATGTTAAGCTGTACTCAGTTTATATCTCGTATTTTACACTTCAAAAAAATATTTTTTCCCATTGACATAACATTGAGCACACCATTTAGCGATATTTGAGCTTATGAATTAAAAATATACGTGTTGCTGTGCTTGAAAATAGGCGAATGGCGTAAATTAGCCCTATTTTAATGAATTTTGAAAACCTTTCGTCCTCCACTTTTCCACATACAACAGAAAACACATACTTTTGCGAACAAAATCAACCAGAACAACGGCAACGCCAAAGCGTAGCGAATCCCATCGAACAGAAATGACTGGCATTTTTACAAACGAAATATATAGCAAATATCATAAAACAACACACCAGAAAGGCCACCATTTTCAAAATGGTTGCTCACTAGCCAAGTTGTCATCAGAAGAAATAATATGCTTTTAAGTAGCCACCTATAAAATTTTTGAAAAATCACACAAATGTACTTGTAAAATAACACACATAAAAATGGTGGCCATTTTTCAAAATGGCCGACTACTCCCCAAAGATTTATGAGCCAATGTGCCATGCTTAAAGTATTCACATATCAAATATGAACAAAATCGCTCCATTACTTTTCGAGTTATAGTAAAAAATGTAAAAATAACAGCCATTTTTTAAAATGGCCGCCTACTATCTGAAGTGTCATGAGACAGTATGCAAGGCTCATAAGTATTCACATATCAAATATGAACAAAATCGCTTCACTACTTTTCAAGTTATAGTAAAAAACGTAAAAATGGTGGCCATTTTTCAAAATGGCCGCCTACTACCCAAAGTGTCATTAGACAGTGTGCCATGCTTATAGTATTCACATATAAAATATGAAACATACCAAATATGAACAAAATCGCTCCACTACTTTTAAAGTTATAGTGAATTACGTTAAAATGGGGCCATTTTTCAAAATGGCCACCTTCTACCAAAAGTGTCATTAGACAGTGTACCATGCTTTTAGTATTCACATACCAAATATAAACAAAATCGCTCCACTCCTTTTCGAGTTATAGTAAAATACCTTAAAATGGCGGCCATTTTTCAAAATGGCCACCTTCTACCAAAATTGTCATTGGACAGTGTGTCATGCTTATAGTATTCACATACCAAATATGAACAAAATCGCTTCACTACTTTTCGAGTTATAGTAAAATATGTTAAAATTGTGGCCATTTTTCAAATTTTTTTTCAAAATGGCCGCCTTCTACCAAAAGTATCATAGGACAGTGTGCCATGCTTATAGTATTTACATACCAAATATGAACAAAATCGCTCCACTACTTTTCGAGTTATAGTAAAATACGTTAAAATGGCGGCCATTTTTCAAAATGGCCGCCTTCTACCAAAAATGTCTTTAGACAGTGTCCAATGCTTATAGTATTCACATACCAAATATGAACAAAATCGCTCCACTACTTTTCGAGTTACAGTAAAAATCGTAAAATAACGAGTAAAGGCCACCATTTTTCAAGATGGCTGCCATGTGCTTCTTTAATATCTACATTTGTAGCTTTATTAATGTCCTTTATAATTTTTTTACATTTAAAACATATTGCTATTACAGTTTTACATATTGCACCTAAATTACTGTAATATCGACACTAAAATGGCCGCCATTTTGAAATGAGCGGCCATTTTGAAAATCGGCTTTCGAGCAGAACTTCTTGCCCCATAGGGTATATGTGTACAAAATATGATCAAAATCGGGCCAACGGTATTTGAGTTATTGCCCGGACGGACGGACGGACAGACGGACGGACGGACGGACGGACGGACGGACGTACGTACGGACGTACGTACGGACGGACGGACGGACGGACGGACGGACGGACGGAGGCGTTCCCTATATCCCTCCGAACTTCGTTCGATGGGATAACTATTTATTAATAAACTAGAGTTTAAGAGCAAAATAATCATGTATGATTTATTAAAAATTGATCTCGTATTTTTTGTTTAATGTACACCTGAAAAGTTGAAGGTAACAAAAAAAGAGCAAAAAAGGTCGCTGTCGAAGATTCTATTTTTCAGACTCTATGACGTCACAATATGGGACGCTTACTAAAATTCATCCTTTGAAATAAAACTTTTATCTACCTTTATCAAGACGAAAAATAAGTATAATAGTCATATATTGTTTGAGTTATGAGCGTTTAAAGACGAAAAATAATTCAAAATGTAACGTGTCAACAGGGGATATTTGCCAGATGTTTTGGAAAAAAACTATTTTTTAAAAAAGAACGCGCAAGAATTGTGAACGGAGTGTAGTTGATCTAAAAACTTCATTAGAACAGCTTTAAAATGATATATAACTTTAATTAGAATATTATCTTATAATCCGGGGAATCAAAGTTACATTCACGCGATACCCTTAAAAAACAAATGCGCCACCTTTTTGCGACACGTCATAAACATTGCGACAGAAGGTAAGAATATACAGAATATCACATCATTTTGAGTGATATCATTTTTATCGCCGAGTTGATATCAAAGATGATGTGATGTTTTTTAATTTTTAATTCTTCGTCAGACGAATTTGCACCGGCCATTTTGATTTGTACTTTACTCACTGCGCAGTAATATGCACTACTTTCTGTACATGATATAGTTCGTCATAAATACCATTTTTAATCGTTAGTTAGCAGCCTTCTAATCAAATTATATACACAATCGTAATTCAATACACCAATGAAACTTAAAGAGAATCAATTAACGGACCTACATTATTTTCTCAAAAGAGAATAAACTATCTGACCTAATTTCGAACAATATTGTGGCGCGAAATGGAAATGTGATATCACACGGATATGCGTGAGATAAACGATATCACACGCATATGAGTTTGATAAACGATTTTCTGGAAAATATCACACGGATTTCAATAATATCAGAAATATCAATAGCTGCAATTGTACAGATAACACATTAATCGTGGGATAAATACATAATATCACATTAAATTAATTAAATTAGATTTAACCAGACTTATTGTTATAGGAATACATGAGTGGGAAGAGCAGTTATAAGTCATTGCAACATGTTTCGGACAGTCATACTTTTCTGAAGTAATTTTCATGAGTAATCTTAAAATACATTTTAAAACATTTTTTAAATGTGTGGGCTCAATTGCACACCATACTGATTTTTTTACCTGAGATTTTCCCAAATCACATATTTTTCTTGATGCTGAATCGATTGATTCATGATTATCCCAGGAATGCGTGAGGGCTGGTGGGTATCTCTTTAAAAACATGTAGTGTTGAAACAGAGCTACGATATTAGGTCACAGGACTAGGTATTGTTGCTTTTAAAATCCGACCCTATTACCGGAGAAGTATAATGATTGCCATGTGTGATGAGAACACTCTTAAAAATTATTACTTGGATTTCCTTATATTGAGAAATTGTACTACTCATTTTAAGTCAAAAATTACTTCAAAATTATTCAGTAGTTCAAGATTATTTAAGTAATTTTTAAGTAATTCATTTATGGTGAATTTACTAATGCAAGGAGAAAAATTGAAATACTTACTGTAGTAATTGTAATACTCATTTACATAATTAAGCAATTAAAAAACTCAAAATGACAATATAAGTTAAACCTAAGTAAAATGAAGTAAAACTAAGTATTTAACTTTAAGTAATTTTTATACTTGGGAAATACTTGGGAAATACTCAAGTAATTCATTTTTAAGAGTGAACAAAGCAATATCTCAACTAATTCATTAGCAAATGCAATATTATGGCACAAACACACTTGGATAATAGAATTAGCATTTGCTTTGGCCAGGTAAACAACTCTCCTTTATTGCAGTAAATATTGGTGATCCGATGCTTGAAATGTCCATTCGCTCAATCTTAATCTACTTGATTTCCGTGTGAAATTAAAACAAGTATCTGGTGCTATGACTTGTATACGGAAAAATCAGTGTACTGACGATGTTACTATAATTTTGATTTTGTTGGTTGTCATCGTTCTGAATATATTCAGAATTCATGAACTACCACCGTGGCGTTTCATGCAAGGTTATGATATGTTTGTAAACATTTTATTTGGAGAACTCCTGTAATTTGAATAACCATCTAATGAGATATTGTTAACGTGTATTGGTTAATTGATTTCCGTAATATAAACTATAATTATTAATTCCAAATTCTTGGCACAGTCTTAAGATGTGACATACAATTCCCGAGTGTAAATATCGCTAAAAGATCAGAAATAAATGGAATCAGACAAAAGATGATATGATACCAATTGATACAAACATTTGAGAAACAGTCGAGACAATGGGCATTCGTAATTTCATATGTTCCATTTAAAATCATCAAATTCATTCGCTATAAAGACTTATCTCAAACCAAGGTTTGTACAAGAATAAAATGTATAAACATAAACCGTATACAATCGTATTGCATTTTGCCTACTACCTACTGGCATGACAAATGCAAGCTTAAGAGTGGCAAATATTTCGGCTGGAGATATTCGGGAAATCAGTGAAATTGTTCATGAATCGAGTGAAGGAAATGGATTGCATGAGGTCCGATGATCCTGACCAACTTTGACACTGACGAATATAGTCACCGACGGTATGCATGAGAATTACGTTATTAAGCACACATATTTTATTGATCTGTAGTGTAGCAGTGAGGGTTTATATTATATAATTTTTCAGGAGAATGGAATAAATGATCAATTTAATTTTCGAACGTGTAAATGCAATTGCATATTGCAATTTTGATTATATTTAGTATACGATCGCGAAAAATAGTCAATGCTCTGCAGGGCCACATATGCTCCTAGGGTAATAAAATTGTGGGGTCGACCTGCAAACAGATCAGTTATCAGGATGGCCCCATACTCTTATTACCCAGGGAGCACCTATGTGCAGGTCTAATCTTAAGAACTAATTCTTTGTTCTACTGGTATATATTTATTGACAATAACATAGTACAGGGTGGTCAAATACATTTAAAACGGCAACCCTGCCGCTATTTTCCTCATATCCTTGCCATTTTAGAAAAGTACCTACCAGCCTACAATATTTCATGACCATTAGATTGATAGTTACAATGTAACAGCACTTTAAACATCATGCTCCCGAGGCCAATTTTGTGTTGTGGGCCTGGGCAAACCTGCATCCGTCGTCCAAAATGTTCATACCCGACTTCTACCTGTTGGATATGCCAAAACTTAAAGATGAAGTGTACAAAAATGACCTCAGGACAATTGCGGGCCTCAAAAGGGAGATCATTATTGTCATTCAGGCCATACATTCTGAGGATTGCAGTTTGGTCATAGACAACGTGTGCAGGTTTGCCTAAGCACGATGATGGAAAGATATAAATATACATGTATATGCCACGTATTACTAACTCAGTACACTAGGGGACTTTTTAAACATTTTAAACGTATTCCTGGGCCTCAGATGGCCACACCTCAGTCCTTGAGCATGTTGTTTAAAGTGCTGTAACATCGTGACTATCAAGCTGATTGTCATGAAATATAATATCATGATATGAAGTTAAATGATGTAAAAGTGTGTAAAATATCAGGGAGTAAGTTCCTCAAATGACAAAGATATGAGGAAAATATAGGGTTGCCATATTTTGACCACTCTGTATATATTAATGAAACATCGCTATCATGGTTCAGTATCACCATTGTGCACTACTGTTTTCAAGAATTTCATCAAATACTTTAACTGCTCTTCATTTTGATTGTAGAATGCTTTCTACATATGTTTACAATTTCTTCCGTTATAACATGTTTGTCTTAAAATTATTTAACTTTTCCACTGTATTTTCTGTTTTCAAACATGACTCTAATGGACTTGTTAAAAGTGTCCATGGTTAATGCGAAATCAGCTGAGGAAATAAGAAGTTGAATTACAATTTGCTGAGTATCTATTACCCACTTTATACCTAGCACTAAAATATCAAGATGGAAATGTTTTAGAATGTAAAAAGAGCTGGGAAGAGTGGGATGATTATACAATAGCGTAACCAGGCAACTATTTTAAAGTCGAATTTTCATAGAAATATAAAAAACATACACTTTTTTTAATTTTTAGAGAGCAGTTGCGAAGAAGGAGCCTATTTGAACAGACTTTTACTAACTTAATCCTATAGTGATCATTTTCAATAACAGCTTGGAAGGTGAATTACATTATTTGCACTTGAATATCGATGTTCGTCAACTTATAATAGTTGGTTGTTAAATATTTATGAACCTGTACTACTTATACAATTTTTGTTCTCCCGTTTAAATGAACGGTTCGATGGGATATGACTTAGCGATGGAAGACACTGCAAAGGACTTTAACTATGTTGGACTTGATCAAGACAGTGCAAGAGAAATAACCATGATAAATGACAAGTTAAAAATTAGTATGAGACTACCAAAAAGCGCAATGGATCGAATTCTAACTTACGAACAGCAACTTCAAAATTAGCAAAGGCGTGGAAAATGTCGGGTAATGTAAAGGAGCAGAGGCAGTTCCGAGCCCAAAGTGCCCCTGAAATCCACAGGCGCCAAAGAATCAGACTTGGCCTTTGCAGTAAAGAATACTGGGCCTCAATTTTGGTATGTAATTTAGATGTCCATTTGCCTCTTTTGGTGACCCTATGTTATCCACTTATTTAATTCAGATGTAAGAAGCATGCATTGAATCAAAACTTAAGCGTTTGTTCATCAATCAAAGTAGAATTTGAATACAGAAAATTATTAATAAAAATATGCTATATCTAATGTCCGCAACCGTTATCATAACATTTAGTGACTTTCAAAGACGACGTCAGAGGCTAAAATGACGGATTTCAAGAGATACTCTTCAAGGAAATAGTTTTTCTATTAGGATGGGTTCAGGTGCCAAAAATAGTTGATTCCTGGATATATATCATTTTGAAAATTTGAAACAAGAAATTATTTTGAAGGCCATGTTTTTTTAACTGTCAAGACAGGAAATAGATTATCAAACTGAAAACTTAATTGACATCATTAATTCTGAATTTGGCATAGAATACTTACTCAGCTATATATTCTAATATTTTTAGCATGATTATTGACTATTTCCTAATAATTGTAATGTTGTGGAAAAAATATTTTCAAAAATTAACAATCTATATAAAACTGACTACTCAAGGAGGTCGTGGCCAAGTGGTTAAAGAATCATGCTTGTGAATGCACTTTCCAGGTTCGAATCCCGGCCATGGCGAATCTTTTGCTTTATTTCATAGCCCGAGCCACAATATATTTTCTTTATCTCATTTTTATTTAACAATGTGCCATATTTATTATGGGAGTTCAAAACCCTTACCAATTTTTATTACTTGTCTGACATCAATAATGTTGTTATTGTTGTAAACCTTATTAAATTAACTCTTCGGAAAAAGTAGGTCAACAAAGGTCAAACCAAGGTCAACGTGACCTAGGAGTGTAACTATTTGAAATTCTGTGATAAATTGTCAATTTTCTTTCAAATGTTTTGGTGCCAAAATGTCAAAAGCTTCCAGAAAGAATCTTTTATCTTTCAAATAAAAGTAAAATCAAGGTAAAAGCTTTACTATAACTGAACTTATGCACTTTCAATGGTTGCAGGTATTGCTTAAACCCATTGAAATCAATATTACGCGAATTGAATAATCTATAATTTCAAGTTCGACTTGTTTTTGTCTTTAGCATTTATTTAAAGATTGACAACAAATACCAATCAAAGATTATGTCATCCTCTCGACCCTTGATCTTCAAAGAAGGAGGAAAGAAAGAACGTAGTGAATGATATCTGAAGCCCTGCGTTCGGAGAATGTGATTTTGTACGAAAATAGATAATGCTTGACTTGGTAACATTCCTACACGAGTGCGGTCCATGATTTTGGCTTTAGATAAAGGTTAAGAATATTGCCCTTGTACTTTTAGCATACTTTTTAATTTCAATGTTTGTAATAACAGTGTGTGTTGTTATCAGAAGTTAAGGCATGAGTTCAAATGTTGCTCAGCTGATGTGTATTTTGATTTTCAAAGGTTGCGCTTGCTTGTTAACAAAGAGCCTCCTCCTCTTGAGGCGAATGTCACAATGGCCATGATTTGAATTGCAAAACATAGTGGGAATTATTAGAATCAGCAAATTACACAGCAAACATGTAAATATTCGACACTCTTTTACTCTGCTGTATGGTAAATACTCTAAGATCAGATATTTCCTTTGAGGTGTAACAGTGAAATAAAGGGAAATATACATCATCAAAGTTAGACTTTAGACACGGGTCAATTTGTTAAGTTACAACATCAAACATGGGAATTAATTTTCAATATGGTCTGAATGAGGCACTCAGACAAATGTGAAGAGTTAACTCAATACTCCATTTGGAACGCAACTGCTCTGTGGAAATGTTGTGCCCGATAGCGATGCTCTCCACAACTTAGATATTTCAGCACACGGGGTTAAGAGTATCTATTGTGGCACATCATGTTGATCTCGTGTATGTACATCCTTCAAGATCGGGCCTCTCTGAGCTTATGGAAAGAATTGGAATACCCTTGGACCAAGGATGATCTCGTTTCAAGATTCCAAATTCCAATGGGCTTCACACCAAGTGCCTTTTCACTTGAACATTTCTTACGTGGGTTTTGGTCTTTTAGACTGACAAATATTTCACTATAACTGCTCCAAGCGTAAGAACGTGTGCTTTAGTTTGCCTTTTATTTATTCATTGTCAGTCATCGTGTCATGTAGAAACGCCTATCATACCTTAGTCGATTAGAAATATCACAAATGAATACAACCACAATAGCTTGGTGTCATGAAGGACGATGCACGTAACCTGACGATATTCTTCTGATAACTGACCCCTGTTCATTACCCTCCCTTTAATTGTCCTAAAATCCTGCATTTAAAAAGTGTCTGTTATGATCGTTTCAATTTCACTTATATCAGAAGACATTTTGAACATCACAAATCTCTCAAATGTTGGGTTACCTGGTAAAGTTCCGTCTTTCATTAAACTCTCAATAGCATTTCTGTAAACCCGTTTATTCTTCAAACAAGTTTGATACAGACACTGTCTCGCTTGATACTTCAAGCCAAACATGTGTTTGGTTTTGAGTTCGTTAAGTTTTGCCTTTGTTCGATTCTTTTTGTCATCACCTACCGTGTATTTTAATGACATAAGGTGTTCGTAGTTAACATCTTTGGCGCCCATTATGGTTAGCATTGCGTATATTTTGTATCCAGAGGATGAATCTGGTAGACATGTTATTGGAGTTTGGTTGTAGTCATTAGTAGCATTTATATCGGCACCACTGTCTACTAATGTATACACACATTCTTCGAAGCCTTGATCAGCTGCAAATATCAAGGCAGCATCGTCATCTCCGTTCCTTGCATTGACATCTGCTCCTCGAGCTATTAATACATGGATGCTTTTCACTTTATCATTTTGAGCAGCTAACATCAATGCGGTATTTCCTGAGTTGTCTTTGGCATCGATCTTCGCACTTTGATGCATTAATGCATTGATGCTTTCTACGTGGTTATTTTGTGCTGCGAACATCAATGCAGTTTTTCCGTCATCGTCTTTTGCATTGATATCTGCACCATGCTTTCCCAATTCATTGATACTCTCATAGTGGTTACCATCAGCTGCAAACATTATTGCAGTCATCCCACAGTCAACCACGACATTGACATCAGCGCCATGATCTAATAATCTTCGGATATTTTTTACTTGATTTCGTTCAGCTGCATATACTAAAGCAGTTTTCCCTGAGTTATCTTTGGTGTCAACATTTGCACCTTGATCTATTATAACCTCGAGGCATTCCACTAGATCATCAGTAGCTGCAAACATCAGTGCTGTTCTTCCTTCAGCATCAGTGGCTTCCAGATCTGCATTGTACTCTATCAATACCTTTGCAGTCTCAGTATGCCCATGGGCAACATCAATCATAAATGCTGTCGTTCCATATTTGTCCTTCTCGTTGACACAGGCACTATAATCAATTAATACACGCATACATTCCACATGATTGAGTTCTGCAGCAATCATCAATGCTGTCTTCCCTAGATTATCCTTTGCATTAACAGCTGCACCATTTGCCAGTAATAGCCGTGTGGATTCCAGATTGTTGTGTTTTACGACCAACATTAACGGGAACGTAATATTATGTTCATCCAAAAATAATGCACAAGGTTTTCGGTTTGAATATTTTCGATTGACATCTGCACCATGTTCAATAAGCAACGAAATACATTCACTGTGATTGTTCTTTGCCGCCAATACTAATGCAGTGTTTTCTAAACTATTACAAGCATCAACTTCGGCACCAATATTTAAAAGTCTTCTCACGATGTCAATCTTATTCTCCAATGTAGCTAAAATCAGTGCGGTATTCCCAAATGTGTTCTTGGCATTAATGTCTGCCCCTATTTCTTTCAAGATTTTCATGGTTTTTGTTGTCATGTGTACTCCTTTCTCAAACGCCCAGAGTATAATATCTTTACGACATTGAGATATTCTTTGTAATACCAGCGCCAATTTTCGTTCGTCTTTTTCAACCAGCGTTTCAAGAAATAAGTCTTCCTCAAATTGATTCGAATTGTCAGCCATACTTTGTAAAGGTAATATCACTCTGGGTTCAATGATGTAGATTTAACTTTACAGTGATGGTACTTTTAGCTTATACGTATAAGTACGATCTACATGTGTTAATTGGTATGTGTTGAACTTTGAGATTACGGTAGCCGTTATAAAAGGCCATATGTCAAGTTTGAAATGTTTGAAGCCAGATTTATGGTTTATTTTAATCAGAGGTCTACATACGTTAAAATAACACAAAGTTTATATTTTATGGACATTTTCACATTATGGAGTGGTGGTAATTTCTTAACAGATGATGGGCATTTCACCATGAAACTTGAAACTTCTTTTTAGTGGATTTAATAACGTCAACGGCGTTATAGGAGAAGAGTAAATTAAACAAGTAACTATAATGCGTCAAACTATAGTGAACAATCCATCGCTCTTATGCATATGATTAAAATGGAAATAACGAATAAATATGATGCCTCGGTATAAACTATTATAATCAACAATCTGTCCATTTATGCATTTAATTAAATGCAAATAACGAATAACAAATGCACCACTGGGCCTTTAAATATATGTATACTATGAGTACATAATTTAGCATGTGTTAATCATAACAGGCAGTTGAATTGGATATTTAAAGGTGATAAGACGCTTGTGGTTGTTGACTTCGCGTCGAATAAAATTGATATGTTGATATGTACAAAGGATATACAGCAGTGTATTATTCCCCCTCCCTGTAAATAATCATTGTAAATAAAAAATGACCGACATTAGACTTAGGGCGTAGAACCTACTAATTATTCATTGTGTCGTATTGCATAACTAATAATTGTTGATACACCTCGGTATTAATAACAATCGATGCTCAAAAGCACAATTTTAATTGGCAAAAACCTCTCATGTGACTCTTTCTAAACATTATGTATTTATCTGGGTGTCTAATTTCTAGAAGGTGGTCAATTTTTAGAATTAGCATGCTTAACATTTTGTGATCACATTGTCAAAATATGAAAATAAGTTGAAAACGCTCAAAACGTGACAAACTGATTCAAAGCAATTATGTAGCAAGCATCGTATTGAACACAAACAATTGTTTCCAAGTCCAAAGATTCATATGTTCGCATTTGGTTGTGGCAATAACCCAGTCACACCAAACTACAAGTTATTGAAACGTGTTGAAGAACATACACTCAGGTGGATGTGGTTCAGAACGGGTTGGACGTCGGTATTTTTGGAACTTCATTGACGTTATCTGACAGGAGGATACGCAAGAACTTTATCACGGAAAGAGTTTTAATTAAATTCTCATACCGGGTGGCACAAAAATGCCACCCACCCACATAATGTTGCATAATTTTTTGTCGGCAAAAAATCTGACTTGTGTTATGGCACATTAAAACTAGCATCCACGGAGCAACTCCACAAGAAGTTTCAGATGACTAGCTCAAATAAATGCATATTTATGAGGGTTACAAGATGTGTTGTCTATTCCTTTAACAGATACACTATATATTTTGTGAGTGATTGATTGGACTTTTTTCCATGAAAGCACAAGCAAAATTCTTTAGTATTTACAAAGTTATGTTGCAAAAGGTACAGGGTGTTCAAATAAACCTCTCCATATAATAAAACATGTTAACGTTTGCATCTTACAATCGAAATGAACTAAGAGTGCACTCTTGTACTAAAAGGTTTACGTACGTAGTAACCCAATGATGTATTTGTCTAATATATTCGGCTCTTTCAGCTCCTGGGAATAAATCATACCGTGGCCAAACCTATTCCGTATTTTCTATAAAATCTAAGAAAGATATTTTTATTGAATTTACAATGCCATTTGTTAATAGACTAGCATTTTTCCTTGACATCCATATTTCCCCGTTTTCCTATTCAAAAATGGCTAACCAATCAAAGTGTAATGTTTTTACTTTATGGGTCAGCGTTTGACTCAGTAGCTCAAAAGCCTTGTTTAGTTTTCTCATTACACTTATTTTAAATCAAATATTAATATTTACTTACTCAAACAACGCTTATGATATGGTTCCCTTCCTAATCCAAAATCTCAAGAAAATGTTCTTAAAAGTTAATTTCTCGAAAATAATGCATGCGTTATATTTACATAGCCTAATGGATTGCCCTTTGTGTAACTACAAGCGTTTTAATATTAAGTTGTGGGGTATAAACGCTTGAATAAGAGGTGTAATCGGGTGATTTGAAAGTGTAATGCAAGATCAGATAGGCGGAGTGAAAAGTCAAAACATTGAAATAGCAAACAAATAATGGATTCCTATATTCATATATAGCACATTTTCTATTTTTTATGCTTACAATAAAATATATTCAAAATCAACATATTAAAATGAACAAAATATTATAATCTATATTTGATCATTGTGTAAGATGTAAGACAGTTAATGTTATTGCATAAAGGAAGCCATAAGAGATTCAGATATGAACCTTAAGCTTACTGTCAAAATGACTACTCAATAATAAGTTAGGTAAACTGGGCCTTTAAGTTTGAAATTCTAAATATAAAACAAAGCTTGGAATACCTGAATCAAGAAGGATTAGTGAGTGTACTTTTGACGCTGAATACATGGAAAACACCAAAAGACAACATTATAACCAAACAAATTAGCATTACGAACTAAACAATGTTTATTAATTTCAAGAACCCCTTACTTGTGTATATGTGCATAAACCAAAGAGGAGAATTCGTTTAGCAGTCCTTGAAATCGATTTGGAAAACATTTTACATCCAGTTTGGAGACTGTCAATTTAAAAGAAGTATCGGATACACCACAAAGAACAACGTGATAATGGAAGAAAAAATTAAACGATACGAAAATAAGATTCACGCCTTGAAAACGGTGAAGGCCCAGTCATCTAAGAAGTTGAATTGTCAATGTATTACGTGTTATCTGAATGAACGGATGGCGAAAAAGCTGACACTGTCGTACTGTATACTACAATATGTCACTGCCCAAGACGATGATATATTTGATGTTGATGAAATCGTAGAAGATGTAAGTTTACACAATCTTATTGTAAGGGCTTTTTCCCAGAATTCTATCGATATGTCAGGTAGTAAACACGAAAAAATGAAGTTTATCTAAAATGGCTGACATTGACAAATTGGAATTGACTCGTGTCAGGCAAAAAATATGAAAGCTTGCATTATTTGACTTAAAATGTTTATACTTAGGTGGGTCAAAAAGTTTTGCAGTTGATGCCATAACTTCAAGGAAAATAGGACTTTTACAATGAAACTTGATACACATATGTGTTATACATTTATACATTATATGTTAAAATTCGGGACCTCAATTCTGATTGGTTCTTGAGATATGGTTGCTATGGTAAACAGAGTGGTGGGTACCATGTTCAACCCGAAATTACGTTTTTCCAAATAGTTTTCTTGCTTGAATAAACTCTTTTTAAAGTGGCAATTAGCAGGTGTAAGTGTCTTTGGGTGGCTATTTTTCTTCAAATTCAAAGGACAGACATATTTCATTAGAGGAAATAAGTGATTTACTGGGGGTCCTGCCATACAATTGTCACAAAAATCTTGAAAAAGCGGTATGTTGCAGCAAAGTGGGTTCCAAAGTTCCTCACAGTGGAGCAAAGGGAAGCGTGTCTTGCAGCATCTAGGCAATTTCTGGATACGTTTTGGCATCATTTCCAAATGCTCCCTGAACCAGTTCATAAGTCTCTTGCAAAGTCTTGCCATTTTGAACCATGCACTGTATCAGATTTCTATGCTTCCATTTCATCAATTTGGTTGGTGTGGAAACATCTGCCATTTTGAAAATTTTGGGAAAAAATTGAAGAATTTGAAGCAAAATAGCCACCCAAAGACACTTACACCTGCTAATTGCCACTTTACAAAGAGTTTATTCAAGCAAGAAAACTATTTGGAAAAACGTAATTTCGGGTTGAACATGGTACCCACCACTCTGGTTACCATAGCAACCATATCTCAAGAACCAATCAAAATTGAGGTCCCAAATTTTATCGTATAATGTATAAATGTATAACACATATGTGTACTAAGTTTCATTGTAAAAGTCCTATTTTCCTTGAAGTTATGGCATCAACTGCAAAACTTTTTGACCCACCTAAGTATATTCAGTCAGAAATGTAAACAATTGATACTCATTAATTTTAATGACATTAGGTTCACACACCCCTTTAAATAGAATATGCGAGTGTCCCATTCCTAATGGCCCACCCTGTATATATGAAAATACTCAAAACATAAAATATAGGATAAGTGTGTCATAAAGAGAGTGGTTACATATAATGGTTACTCAATTCAATAATTTCCGTGGAAAACATGGATCGACATCTAACTCTATAGAGGCAATATTATGAATGACAACAACATGCATAGTGACACTCAAACACTCAAAACATCAACTACTCCAATACAAACTTATACACATTTATACACTTATATATATAATCTTTCTTAAACCACAGTACATCGACTCATTGCGTGGTACTACAATTAAAATACTAATGAGACTCATATTTGTCATAGGATGCATCGTTTTGATATAGGATGCCTACATTTTCGAGTCCAGGTTAGGAGGACGGGTCTTTTCTTCCATTAGACGTATTGGGTACACATACGAGGGGATAAATATACTAAAATTTTGATCACATCATGATCATTGATATCTGGTGTCGTTTTAGGGTTTTCAGTTGTTGTAGCATCACAGTGATTAGTTATTTCAGGTGTTGGATCCGGATACGAAAAATATGTTACTGCCAATGCTGGAAATAATCAACCAGCATTTGTGAATGTGTCGAAAATACACTCTCCTTTTATGCACTGATGCTGGACAATCATAACCCACTCACTCACTTACGTGTATCAACTCACTTGACAACCGGAAGCCCCTTGTGGACCACTTATTAACCACTTTAAGTTATGTTTTGCGATTTATATAAAATCTTCAAAGTAATAAATTTCCGAACCATTGTTATAAAGGAATAAAACTGAGATTCGAACATTGGTCTGGCTATGCTATCGAAATTGTCATATTTATGATGGACAATGTACATCATGGTATTCTTTAAGTTCATTTCCAGTTGAATTAAACCAGAAAAAAGAGGTTGGTATCAGGATACACCATGATTAAATACTGACTAATCGTGTTTCCCAATACCAGCAAAAATATATATTGCAAAAGGAAATCTCTCTAGTCTTGTATCCTTTCCGCCAGACCAGATGGATCCTTCCGTTCCAGCAGATTGGTTTAGATCAGTGGTGAGCTATTCCACTGATCTACTACTGGAGAGACCCCTTCCCCGACTATATGAAGCCCTATCGGCATCATCACCTATCAGTTAGCCGCATGTTTGGCTATCGAACCAACCAGTTAAATACCAACTAGCTATCATTATATCAGGGGGGATTTTCACCCTGGGGTTTTTCACCCTTAGTTCATATCGTTTACTAACAGGTTTTTATACATCGTTTGCTTTTTGTCTTATTGAAATGGTGTCTATTTGTTAAGTTTTAAAATGTGTCCTAGGATGTGTGTAATTTTTGCCGTCTCGGACTTTAAAATTGAATAACAACTTTTTATATTATATAGTTTGGGTATTTTTAATTTATTCTAATTTCATATAGAACATGGAATAGTGTTAACATTCCGGGATAAACTTAGTTATGTGATAAAAATTGTATGTAAAAGGCATACCTTTGGTTTAATGTGGTTTAATTGAATGCTAATAATTAACGCGCTTATCACTTATCACTTTTTATCGCACTTTGAAAAAGTGCTATATTGCCGTCGTCTTGTGCTGTTGGGCGGGCGTGCGGGCGGGTGTGCGGGCGTGCGGGCGGGCGGGACATAAACCAAATCTTGTCATCAAATTTCCAGGATAACTGCTTACCTGTTCAACTTGAAATTTTTACAGATGCAAGAGCAGACTAGTACCAAGATCTGATTAGGTTAAGGGCATGCTGGGTAAACTACGTGGCGGCCATTTTGAATTTTTCAACAAATCTTGTCATCAAAATTGCAGGAAAACCACTTATCCGTTCAACTTGAAATTTTTACAGATGCAAGAGCAGACTATTGCCAAGATCTGATTAGGTTTTGGGTATGCTGGCTGAATTACATGGTGGCCATTTTGAATTTTTCAATTTGGCGGCCATTTTGAATTTTTCAACTTGCTCCAAATTGACCAAATTTTTTTTTAAAAACATCTACAAGTTCTCAGAAGTTCAAATCTGACCTTAGATTTCAGATTTGACCTTTCATTCACCTTCAGTGACCTTGAAAAGGTCAAAAAAGTTGATTTTCTAAATTGATATTTTGGATTTAAATTTAGGTCAGCTTAATTACAAAACACCTACTGAGGTCTGAAAAAGTTAAATTTTCAAGGTCGAAGGTCAAGGTCATTAAACTAGGTCACAAATGATGTTATCCAAGTTTCTCAAAGTTTGAGACTACAAATCAATTCTTGTCATCAAAATTCCAAGAAAACCGCTAACCTGTTCAACTTGAAATTTTTACACATGCAATAGCAGACTAGTGCCAAGATCTGATTAGGTTTAGGGCATGCTGGGTAAACTACGTGGTGGCCATTTTGAATTTTTCAACAAATCTTGTCATCAAATTTCCAGGAAAACCACTTATCCGTTCAACTTGAAATTTTTACAGATGCAAGAGCAGACTATTGCCAAGATCTGATTAGGTTTTGGGTATGCTGGCTGAATTACATGGTGGCCATTTTGAATTTTTCAATTTGGCGGCCATTTTGAATTTTTCAACTTGCTCCAAATTTACCAAATTTTTTTTTAAAACATCTACAAGTTCTCAGAAGTTCAAATCTGACCTTAGATTTCAGATTTGACCTTTCATTCACCTTCAGTGACCTTGAAAAGGTCAAAAAAGTTGATTTTCTAAATTGATATTTTGGATTTAAATTTAGGTCAGCTTAATTACAAAACACCTACTGAGGTCTGAAAAAGTTAAATTTTCAAGGTCGAAGGTCATCAAATTAGGTCACAAACGATGTTATCTAAATTTTCCCAAAGTTCCACACTACAAATAAATTCTTGTCATCAAAATTGCAGGAAAACCGCTAACCTTGTCAACTTGAAATGTTTACAGATGCAAGAGCAGACTAGTGCCAAGGTCTGATTAGGTTTTGGCCATGCTGGATAAATTGCATGGTGGCCAGTTTGCTCTTCAAAGTGCGATATTTATCACTGTGTGTCTTGTTTCATTTATATAAATGCTAAGTAAGGGGTGTTGTCCAAAATACTAACAGCTAAATGTTGTTCATTAACTATGGTTAACCCTGCCTCTTTTCCATTATAATGAAAGTATAAAACGTTGGTTTACTCATATTCTTGCACGTATATACTAGCGAAATCGTTATTTATCCCCTCCTCTGAAGAAATTGATTTGGTTCCGCCAGCTATTGATATTTTGAGACTTTCCCCATCTATTTTGTTATAGAGTTGTGGGTTGTGCAGGCGTGTTGTGTGAAATACTGATAAGGAATGATAAATGGCAATTTTAGAAACTTATACCCTCAAAATATATCGGAACATTGAAAACATGAAAGCACATAGCACACAATCAGAAAACAATAATGATTAATCCGAGAACAAAATCAAAGCCATAAAGAAACTAAATATGTAAGTACAAGTGCCCGGCGGCCGCGGGAAGACCAAAACACAAGGAGAAAAGGAGCGTTTAATATGTCAAATAGTCATAAATTAAGTCCACATCTCAAATGAAAAAACAACCCTCCCCTTATAAACTAAGTTTTGTTAAAAACAGGGTAGCCAAATAAAAATGGGACACTTACATATCTTCTATTTAAAATAGCAGATATGAACCTACCGCTACGTCAAGGAAATTACGGAGTATACAGTTTGAAAATTTAGTTAATGTATATGAAATTTCGAATCAAACAATGCAATTTTTCCTCGGAAAACAGCTTTTTTGAAATTGCAGAATTTTTCAGAATTTTTATATTTTTAGGTGCAACTCTTTATTCCTCCTTATTTTTCAATCATCTCACTCAAATCTTTCAAAAATATCATTGTTATTTCTAGCCTGGACAATTTCCTTTATGTAAGAAATTAATTCACGGTTTCTATGCAAAGGGGAAACTGCGTTATGATAATAGGTTAATTACGCATTGACTATCGGAACAAGTTAGAATGATTCATGAATGGTAGCAAAGGTTTCAGGAAGGAATACATTATGTTCAGTGATGACTTTTCTGAGATCGAGATCTATTATCACAGATAGAGGCAGACATATTCGGCATCCTTTTCATGAATTTCTTCATGTTTAGATTGTAAAAACTGTTTTTCTGTGAATTGTAACATCACATTCAAAAGCTGTCACAATTTCTACAAGATTGAAGATAAGTCACATAGTATTTAAGAAATATAGACCGAAGAGCATGATGTTATATCGACGAATACACCCTGCGGGGCTAGGCACAAACGGTTTGCCTTCGAAAGCTTCTGTGCCTAGCCCTAAAGGGTGTATTCGTCGATATTACATCTGCTCTGAGGTCTACATATACTGTATAGGTATATTACGCTTCGAAAATGAAAACTCACCAAATTTTTTCAAATATTCATTTATTGGTCCACCATTACGGCGGCCCGTCGTTATGACGTCACATATTACTCGTATTGCCAGGGGTAGTGTTAACGAATATACCCCGGGTGAAATTTTGACTTTGTTCACAGTTTGTAGAAGGCGTGAATACAGGCATGTTCGAATACATCTAATCAAAGCTAAATGAATTCCCCATATTTTGGTATATAACACATGGTTTATCTGTGTGATAATAAATACTTCTAAGAATGATTCAAAGTGTACCATTTTTATTGCCCACCCTGTAGATATAAAGGTGTCCCATTTTATTGCCCATCATGTAGATATGAAGGATCCATTGACGATTAATCTATTAGACAAAAACATACAAACATACATGTAATCCCTAAGATTCATCCAAGTGTATGTATTTCAATAAAAATCAATCAAATGATTTACGGATATTAACAGATATTTGAGAATACTAAAAGTACATAATAATGCAATAAATGTGTCATTGTTGTTTGAGTAATTCAGTTGAATAGTTCTCGTGGGAAAATATGGAGTGACATCTAATTTTCCGAAGAGTTAATATCACAAATTGTAAAACCACATAATTCAAAAAAACATAATGGTGTCACTTTAAACGTATCATCTATACACATTTTATTTATATGCAACATTTTTGTTAGGACCAGATGACTAATAATATATTAACTACTTATTTTAGATGTTAGACCAAAAGGCTTAAGGAGAACCACGACTTAATTTATAGATTAAGAATAATGATAACAAATAACTTAAATTAAAATATCATAACTTAAGATCAACTATAACTATAATGGTTTAGTTTTTCATTTTTAGTAGTTTCGATCTACACATCTAGATTGAATAAACAGATTATAATCTATAATTTAGAAGAACCCATCCTAAACATGCGAAAGACAGCTTTACTTAACTTAATCGTGTTTTATATATTTATATTTGATATTTTATAATTGAATTGTAAGACTGACCACTAAAAATGAATAAACTAAACTAAACTAAACTATATTATTTTATCGTTCTACATACTACGAATGAACTAAATCCTCGGGTAAATAACTATTTGAAGATTTGAAGTATACAAATATTACAAAAGTTAAAATGCAACACAGCTGCTGCTGTTTTAACAACAAAGTGGAAATAAAAGTTGTTTTACATTTCGTTGGACAACGTTTGTGTCCCAATAAAAGAAATTAGCACACGAATGCAAACAATAATACAAGCTAAAACAGCAACGATTTATTTCTAAGGATTCTCAATGGAATAAATTAGTTTCGTAAACTTTAAAGAGGTAGCATAAATGATTTAAACAAATATTTCTTTCGAGCTCCTATTTTATATAACAACGTTGCAGATACAAATAAACATGCAAATCCTTATACACCAGTCGAGTGTATGTCAGTAATTTATGTATAAAAAGGTTTAAGAAGGTTACAAGATTTTTTTCAAAATGGCTAATTAATTACCACTTTAAGAGGTCATGAAACTTCAAATATGGACTCATGGACCAAAGGAATAGAAAATTAGTATGTTTGGCAAAATATTTGCGTTTCATTGTACTGAGAAAGGGACAGTTTGGAAAATTGAAAGCAGCGAATGCTTTCGATAATCAAAATAAATAAATTTCCCTCGGGCGGAATTTATTCAGGAAATACAAACTAAATCGCTTTGTGATGAAAGCAAGGCACGTTGACCCATGGTCAGTGGTTGACAATCTAGATTTACTTTAAGATGTTTTTCAGTGCACGGATGGGTTTGCAGAAACACTCAAAAGCAATGTCGTTAAGTATAACTAGGCAATGGATTACTTGAAAATAAATTAATGGATTTTAAAGAAATTTTAAGGATATAGTCAAACGAAGAATTTGTTGAAAATAATAAATTACGAAGAGATAGTCAACTGTGATGCCATTTTAAGGATACTCGCAATTTACAGGAATGATTATTTGAAAATAATAGATAAAACAGTAGAACAATAATTGCAACTAAAATATCTGAAATAGTTTAGATAGTTAATTTTCAGAATTAGTTTAAAAATAAGAACGTGAACACAATTAATGCTGATCACTGGACCCGTCGGTGAAATAAAACTTTATTACAGGCGTTAAAGACTAAGCGACAAGCGAGCACAATCGAAACAAAGAATTCAATGTCAATGTATATTTCAAAACAACTTAATACATAATCATGGATTAAAATCGATATACATTTATCTCTAAATATACATAGATCGATACATTTTATCTGAGTATTATCTAGAACTATGTGCGCATGTGTATTATGTGCTTGAGTGTCTAATGACATAAACAAATACATAGATATAATATATAGCTGAGGGATAAGTAGCAATACAATGGAATTCAAAATGTACATATTAGTTGAATGTAGGGCATAGAATTATGAGAAGTGAAAAATAGTTATTATCTGAGGAAGATAAGTAAATCTGGATCGATACATAGACATGGATTAAAAAAGACATGTAAAGGAATGTCTCGGATTAGAATGATACAAAATGACGCATAACACCCAAATTGACATTTCCAGGCCGGATTAAGGAAATATCTGTTATTTACGATTGGGTCGTTGATTATGAGCGTTGACAGAAACTCTTAAAATTCTTAATGACTCCATTTTTCAACAAAAGAAATAAACATTTATCAAAAGTCTTAAGATGGCCAAAGTTACCAAGAGCAAAATATCGACATTCCCTGTAACTCGACCACAAGGTTGGAAAAAATATATGAAATTCGATTCCCTGTTCACCTTTGTAGATGCGGTTAGTATATTTAGTATATTTATTATTCCAAGGCCGTTGGTAATATTTTCAATAGCTGACCTCTTGGACTGAATACATCATAATTGTGTTATATATTACTGTATGTAAATATTTTAAATGCCGTGTGCCAACTTTTGCAGACTGTATAATTTGTTCTGGTAACGGCTCAAGTCTAAATGAACAACGGAAACATTATAAGATTTCTATTGAAAATTGGAATTAAGGATATACCCCGTAGGATGTCGAAAATGGCAACTTAATATATACATTTTATTTAATATTTCATATTTCATATAATAGCAAGAACTTACACATCAAACATGTATCTACCGTATGTAGTAAACACACCCTTTTATGAAATGATAGCAACACTTAGCTATGTGGTAGAACACACCTTCTTGCGAAACGATGCTAAAATAGCATTTGCGAACCAAAAATACAAAACTACGTAGTAGAACACACTTTTTGTGAGTGGATGCTTTAGCATTCACGAGCCAAATATACAAAACTAGTTGTAGCAGACAGTTTTGTGAAAAGATGAAAAACTATGTAGAATGCATATTTTGTGAAAGGTTACTATTTCCCATTCACGAGCCAAACATAAAAACTGTGTAGAACACACATGTTTAGCTCACATGGTGAGCTATTGCAATCACCCACTTGTCCGTCTGTCTGTCCGTCTGTCTGTCTGACCGTCTGTCAACAATTGACCAGTTTTAAAACCTCTGCCAATAGGATTCCCGTTTTGAGTTATTTATGTTTAACATCAATACAGAAAACTCCCTCATGACTCCTGGTTCAAAATGGTCGCCATTTTTGTCTCGCGAAATTCACTTTTGGCCCATTTCCTAGCTTTACAAATAATTCCAGGTGCCCTGCATTGTAAAAAGCCATGTCACCGTGAAGAATAGTTGTATGAAATAATTTTGTTACAAAAATCGGGAAAAAATGTATCCGTTTTTTTTTATTTTCAGCCATTTTAGTTAACATTGATTTGTCCATCTATCTCGCGAAATCCACTTTTGGACCATTTGCCTTAAAACCTCTGTCGATAGGATTCCCATTTTGAGTTATTCATGTTCAACATCAATGTAGAAAACTCCTCTATGACTCCTGGTTCAAAAGCTCGCCTATTTTCAAAATGGTCGCCATTTTTGTCTTGCGAAATTCACTTGTGGCCCATTTCCTAGCTTTACAAATAATTTCAGGTTTCCTGCACTGTAAAAAGCCATGTCACTGTAAAGAGTAGTTGCATTAAATAAATCTTTTACACAAAATTGGCAACAATTATATACACATTTTTTCTGCCATTTTAGCCATCATTCACTTTTGAGCAACACCATGTGAGCCCAGTACTCACGGTACTATTTTTTGTGAGTACTTGTCTTTTTTCTTTACAAGTGATCCTCGACAAGTTTTCGCGTGTTTTCAAATGATATCTGTATTAAAGGAATGTTACACGGAATTGATATCTTGGTCTGTAATGATGGTTTCTGAATAATGTAATGCTGGTTTATGAATGATACAATGATAATGGTTTATGAATCGTAGGGAAGGGGTGCTACAACGCCGTACCATTGAATGTTAGGTCAGAGTCTCTTCATACCCGCCTTTACTCTTAACCGTTTCTGTTCTATCCGTGTTTTAATACATTTTAAGGATTTAACCTTTTGGCACTTTTAGGACTAGATATTTGTATAAACTGATATGTTGTTTGTTCCAATTGCTCTCAATTGTCGACACGGGTAGAACATTTCAAAATGGTTCACCAAATGTTGTACTGAATTGGTGTCTAATATTTGCTGAACATGATATTTACTATTCAAAATACTCGATGGACGTTGGTCAAAAGAGAAACTAAATAGAACCATTCCTGGATATTCAATTTATATGTCTACCGAGTCAATTAATTGAAGGATCATAAACTTTCCGTTCCGATGAAAGGACTTACAAGAGTATAATGAAGCATTTAGATTTAAATGATGAGCGCTAGATGGAATCCAACCCCGAACCCATGATGTTTAAAATATTAAGGTGGTAGAACAAATTTCTAAAATAGTTTTTCAATGGAATATGTTTCAGACACAGGCTAGAGACGGGGGTGGGGCTCGCCCTGTGGGGAGGGAGAATGCAGAGATTCTACCCAATGTAGAGAGGTGAGTAAAACGTTTTAAATTATTTTTTTTTAATTTTTAAAAATATAATATTATATAGAGATTAGAGAAAATGTGTGGGGTTATCTAATTAGCAAATCTATGCCACCAGTTTACTCTGTTAAACCACAGTGCCTATAAAAAAGCTGACTGAGTTTGGTCTCATATAAAGATTGAATTTGCAAAAAGAAATAACACAGAATTCAAAGTTTACTGTATAAGTTAGTAGTCCTAGTATTAATTATTTCCATCCCTACAGCTTGCTTTGCAGTTTTGAAAAGTGTAGTTTACGTATTATATGCAAACACCTCTATTTGTAATAAACAGTATCCTCTGTTTCTATCTCAATTTCTTTCAAGAATCAGCAACGAAAGAATGATGCAAGTGACAGTTATTGGAAAGCATATTGTAGCTTTGGGCGACATCTATTAATGTATCATATCTCTATTTGAACTAATGTTAGTGAAGACTCATGCAAACTCGCATTTTACATTTTAACCCAGAAATGCAACAACCCATAAGTTTTTGAATTTACAATAACTGATGGAATCACTTCGATTGTCTTTGTTTATAGTATGTTCAAAGCAGTACACGGTGATATACATACTTATCTTTGAAATGTTCTCAGATGCAAGGTCAAGTAATCGTCATACAAATAATTGTATCCATCGTTTGCTGATATGATATTATATCTAAAGTACGATTTATAGGATCTTGTATAGTGAAATTACTAATTAATTATATTTTAATTATTCTATTGACATCGTGTCAGTCCATACAGATGTATTCTATGTTGTTTTGTCAATTTGAACCAAAGCATTGGGCATTTTTTGTGTCAACCTGTATTTGTTCAACCATTTGTGATTTGATAACATTCGAAGTATAGTAATAATTATCCAACCTCTTATTAATCTAAGCAGTCTCGCCATAATTGTCGATGCCATTCCATCGATGACCTTTATTTATGGTGAACTTTTTAACAATATATATTTGCTTTCTTGAATTATCAATTTTAATTTTCTTTTTTGCCATTCATTTGATTTTCAAGTGTTTATTTACATTTCTTCGTCATGTGTACGTATAATTCATGATAATTTATAAAGTGGCACGTGTGATTTGTAAAACTTACAGATTACCTTTATTGTGTTACCATTATTTGCCAATTGAATTTTCACTCTTTGACACATATAAATTTGGACATAGGTCAATGAGAAATTATTATATTCATTTTGAATTAAAATGCTATACAAACAGTATAGTTAAGGTACATATTGCGAATAATCACAGTGTACTTGATTGCCCCCTCTAATGAAATGTTTAAGGAAGATCATGGTTGAAATCGTATTTTTCTTAAAGTAGGAAACCAACCTCGACTTATTCCTTAAATAAAAAATGTTTTGGAATTCAAAGTTGTTTTTATGTGTATTGTCTGCATTCGAACTGCATCTATACATACTGTACTTTGATATCAAACATAGAAACGGTTATTATGTATTCGATTACCAGAATGTCACAATAAACATATATTGGTTTTCAAGCTGAAAATATAAACGTTTTTCTGAGTAAATATGCGTTCTATACATTCAATACTTTTCTACACAATTTAACAAACTTTATATTTACAATTTTAAATGGCATTGAACTATACAAGACGAAGTCAAACAATCAATCGCTTCTGCACTTGCCAACAAGGTTACAATATCGTCATATCATTAATCGTGCTGAACGCAAAATATGGGATACAAATTATATCATGTCTACCAAGTTAAAACAAGATTGGATATTCATTAAAGTCTTGGATATTTATTATGATTTTTGTCATAAAACGACTAGTGAAACATTTGAAATCATCATATTAGGGGAAAAGGATTAATGTTTGAAAAAGAAATGTTATAGAGTTTATGTTACAGTGGCAATAGGTCCTCGGTATAGCCATGTAAGGAAAACGTAAAAGGTTAATGAACAACGGAATATCCGAAGAAAAATTATTGAAATTAAAAATCATTATGTGTACAAGAAAATAAATGGATACATATCGTCATAATTTGAAACGTATGATACCATATTACCTAATACACCAAATAAGATAACACAGGACAAATGATTCATGTAATAAATCTTGATGAATTTTAATAAGTGTTGACCAAGAAGATAAGTCAAGTAGATGAAAGTGACTTTAAGTGTCATTCGAATGAAGATAAACTTAACTGGCGGGACAAATATCACATGATCATATTTTAAAATATGAAATTGAGCAAAAAGGAGTGAAATGCACGAAAAATAAAGTCATCAGAGATATAGTTTGTACTCCAAATTGTACAAAAGAGCCACAAAATCAAGTTTCTCGTTCACATTTTACGGTGAAATCGTGCAAAACAATCATTACTAAAAGAGCCTTTTGAATAAGGAAACTTTGAGTATAACATGTTACAGTGACACCTATGTATATCTTGCACTTTTGGATCTGAAATTGTATGCATAACTCGATACATATTATGAAGAAGTGGTATTCTAAGATATAAGTCATTTTTAATTTATAAATACAATTTGCTTCACACAAGGCATTCCGAGCACTGAGAGGGGCTTACTGGAAAAAATACATTACAAAAAGCACACCTAAGAAAACTTACCAATAAAGATTTTAATGTATAATCTGTAACAGGATTCGAAGTATCAACTCGAAATTATTCAATGGATTTCTATACGTATCATACTTAGTTTTTTACATTGGAATATAATTGGAATAAGTGGTATATTTAAGAAAATCACTTAAACATAGCTTTTGAAATGGTGATAATGAGAAAGAACTATTGAACAAAGGCGATAAGGAGAGTTCTGTTTATTTACTCATTACATTAGAACCTTTGATACAGTTTGTAAACGTCTGGGAACAATGTTAAACACTGATATATTGGAAAAGCTTAGGGGTATATAATTCACTTAGGAGATATAATCCGGAATAAATGCATCTGCAAATATTGCAAGAACAAACACAATTATCATTTTAATATACATGGCATTTGTAAACACAGAGAAGCATTTCTAAGCTTTTGTTTAAACATATATGTGACCATTGATACAGCATATTGACATCTCAATCTGTATCGTATTTCTGGAGAAAGAAGAGGTCGGATTATTGGAAACAGTTTCTCAAATTGCAGCTTCTATACAAACACATTATCTCAGGTGGTATCGTATGAAGGACAAACGTTTCTTTAACTTGGATTATTTCTTTTATTGATCACTTTTAGTAAAATGGAAATATATAGAAGGTACAACTTGACGACCTGCTGATTTTGCGCCTTATCTCTGATATACGAACACAGAGAAAAATCAACTATTATCGAGATAAAACCGTTTCCTGACTATAGCGGTTTAATTGCTAAATTGATGATAGTATCCTAGCACAAAAGCGTTAATCTGCCGATTTACAGACAATAATACCCACCTATGTTGCTATGGTAACAGAATTCCCATAAGTCCAGGTTTAGATGTTTCATCGCCAGTAGATAACAATAGACGATGCATATAGTGAATCCGTAATTATTGAATACGTTCTACAAGTAATTGTTGCATTGCTGAATACCAATACATAACAGATTGTCACGTTGACCTACGTAAACTATTCACAGTCTAAGGTTATTCATAATCGTTAAGCTTACTTAACCCAGATTGTGCAAAGATTGAAAAGGAAGACGATTTCGGTCCAAACATTCATCGTAATCATCGGAAAAAAAGAATTAAACAATTTAATGATCACTTGCTTCACTCACATATTACTAGATTAAAAATACCAGTGGATTTATAAAAAAGATTGTTTCTGTATAGTTACAGTTAAAAACAAAACAGAAGCATCTAATAATTTTTTAATTACCGGGATTACTATTTCTACTGCATTTAAAGAACTTAAGGAACAGAATCAAATAGACAGAAACACACAGAAACAAGATCACAGAAAATATAAAACCAGTGTTACCAGCAACTGTTACTAATATGTAGGCACTGGTTACCATAGAGCAAGCCTACATGGATAAGTAAAATCCCAAGAAGACAATTACAAAATAATAACAATTTAAAAGAAAACCATGGATCTGATCTGGGGAGATGCTCCCGAAGAAGTTGAAACCAAGGTTGAAAGGTAGGTCAACTTCAAATAATTATTTATGAGCTTTTTCAAAAATGACATTTGACTGGAAGTGACCGACTTTCATTTACACGGCATTCAAATTTCCTCTTAAGGCCACAAAGGTCAGTTTATTGTTGTGAGGATCTCCATAACATAAACTTCTAGAATCATCAGTGAGAGTCAGAGTGTTATATGGTTGATGATGTTGATTCAGAGTATGACGTGGAAAGTTTCAATATTTGTTAGTTGCATTTGTAAACTGTCAATTCAAATCACAACTCAAGTACGCCATCTATAAAACCATATTTAAAGTAAATGCATTAACAACCACTTTCGCAGATCCTTTCGGTTGAGGTTTATCTTGTTACAACCAAGACAAGATAATTCTAGATGACGATTCATAACTAAAATTAAGCCTCATGCATCAAACAGTGTATTCTTTCAAAACCAGGAATCACACGTTTTGCATTGTTAGGAATATTGGATCAATGAGTATGAAAAATATTTTTCTCGATTATTGACAAAACGTAGCGTGATTTCAGTTTATTTACTCAAAAGTATGTGATTACAAAAGAAAATATTTTTTGTTTAACAATAGATGTGTTTTCAATAGTAGGTATTGACAAGACGTTTTGTTATCCCATTCATAAAATATTTAAAGGGTGTATACTTTTGCTTTTCTGTGTTACAGTGTTTCTTTGGACAGAAAACTGAAAGTGATGATCAATGAGTTTTTGAAGATAATGAATAGTTAATCAAATCACCAATGCTCTTCGGTTGTTATTTGATTGCCATTTAGTCGTCCAAATGCTGTACTTCCATTTTGGGTCATACTGATGTAATGGATAATTTCAGGCAGGCAAAGATATATCGTATACACACTGGTGATCCACTCGATTACGCTGGTTACCAAAACGAACCGTTTTGGTAACAAAATGTCGGAACGTCGAAGGCACGATTTTTCTTTTTTCCTTATTTCACGCGTTGTAGGCAGAATCCCCACGACGTTTTTTCTCACAACGTACATCAGTATTATGTATATGTTTTAGAAAATGTACATGTTTGCGAAAAAATAGCTCAGAGGACAACAGAATCGTCGATTTACTTCCTCACTTAAGTTACATAAACGGTTTTTCTAAAAACAGTTAAGATCAGCACTTTTAACCCAAACCGTTTATGTAACTTAAGTGAGGAAGAAAATCGACGATTCTGTTGTCTTCTGAACTATTTGTTCGCAAATATGTACACTTTCTTAAACATATGATACTGATACACGTTTGTGTTAAAAATGTCTACAACGTGCCTACAACGTGAAAAATAAGGAAACGAGAAAAATCGTACCTTCCGGATGTTCCGACATTTTGTTACCAAAACGAACCGTTTTGGTAACCAGCGTAATCGAGTGGATCACCAGTGACACAGTAGAATAATATAAAGCAATAAGAAGGCCTGAACAATCATCATAGGTACAAGAGTGACATCTATCAAAAAATAGTAGTATTATTATTGAGCAATGTGTATAAAAATAAATACATCTGCCAAGTGTTCAGCTATAGAGGTTCTCAGTTCAAATTACATGTTTCAGATGGAAACATCAGTTCTTTGGCTTTTCTTTTTTTATTATCACTGTGGTTATAGATAAAAAAAATTCTCCAGTAACCTCCAAGCATAATGTACAGAAGGAAATTTTGAGGCGCCTTGACAGAACCCCTTTGATCAAAATTAGATGCAATTTTAGTTTAAATGAGCACTTTCCATAATGTCCAAACGTCCTATAGCAATGCAAGCATCTTTAAGGCGCTGTACAGTGGCCTGGTAACTGTCGCGGTCTCTCCATTTACGTAACAACTGATAGGCCTTCTCTTTTATACCATATCTGACGTAATCAATGTCTAGGCCGTCTAACTCTGGGTCCTCGATGTCTGAAAAACAGAGATGATGTAAAAATAAATATCACAAATCTAATCATTAGAATACATCAACTTCACTATTTGAATACTAGTAATCACTTTCATTTGAACTTTATAACGTGACATCATACTTGTGTGAAAAGGATTGCTGGCCCTAATTAAGGAAAGCAACATTTATAAGAAATATAATGCGCTAGGGTCGACAATTCATCATCCGTTAGTCTACCATGTTGGATGCCAGCTCCCACAAAATAACTGTGCTACTGGAATTCATTTCTTCAATTTTGTTCGCGAAAGAACTGTGGATAACGTATTTTGCCTTATGCCTGGCTACCACCCAGAGACAGAATGAAACTAGTATTGAGTATGTTACCTAACTTAAAACTATAACTCCCCCACGAACGCTATTGAGATAATCTTCGTCTTATTTACAAGTTAATGATTATGGGAAGCTTTACATACCTGCAACCTGATTTTGTTGAAAAAAATTCTGAGACATCTTAGAACTTTAGAAAAGTCAGTTCGTTTGTCAGTTCGTTTGTATGTTGAAATGAAACGAAACCAAACCAAAGAGTGATGACGAATCGATCATTTTTAACTTTGGTTGGATGAAAGATGGTTGTTTTAAACTGTCCACTTTTAAAGGCTGACGTTATCCCGGGAATGATGCTTTTTAATCAGACTACTTCATAGAATCTCAGTGGATTCTGCCGGATTAATTCTTGAATGGAGAAATTTTGTTAATTACAAACAAAAACGTTCATTTTCCTGATAATACCTTGAAGCTATATTTGAAAAGTTCCATTAAAATTTGAGTGCAGTGAAATCGAAGAAAATCGATGGTAAATTGGACTCCCCTCCATAAGTTTGGCAACCCTTTTTCCCCCATTGAACTACGTGTTAAAGCCTCTTTACCTTTTAATTTTTATTTACTTAACCTGCGATGAAAATACTTATACTATTGATGGAAACGTAATTTGACTTTAATTCCAATACCTCCAAATTTTTTAATTTTTTTTCCTCAATTACAATAGGTCGAAAATTGGTGATAAATTTGATTAATTTTTGAAAATCGACATTCCCATGTTAACCAATGGGAAATGGTAGGTTTGTCGCAAGTCATATGACAGAATATCCATCCATCCGAGTCCTTGCAAAAAATACGAGTTAGGTAGGCAATTGAATTTGCTAACTTTATTTAATAAAAAATTGATATGTTTCTCCAGGTTCAACAAAGTTATAGGGCTTTAAAGTCAAAATTCTTTTTCAAAAAACCTCTCCCATTGAAATAACACAGGAGGCGAAAAATTATTTTCAAAAATGACTTTGAAGCGCTGTAACTTTAATATTCATCAAATAAACTAAACACTTAGTGTTCAAAAAAGTTAGACAATTCAATTTTTTATATAAAAATATTTTTTGCTGAATCTTTTACTGAAAAGATATCCTGATTTCTGATTTGCCCCGAACCCTCAATTTCCCGTTGGATTACATGGGAATAACGATTTTCAAAAATTCATCAAATTTATCATCAATTTTCGACCTATTGTAATTGAGGAAAAAAATTGAGAAAATTTGGAGGTATTGGAATTAAAGTCAAGTTACGTTTCCATTAATATTATAAGTTATTTCATCGCCGGTCAAGTAAATAAAAATTCCAACGTAAAGAGGCGTTAACACGTAGTTCAATGGGGGAAAAAGGTTGCCAAACTTATGGAGGGGAGTGTATATATGTAAAAAAGGTCATGTGGTATCCGAGCAAGTGTTGCCAATCAGTGTATTCTGATGACTGGAACCTTGCCATTTTGTAACTTATAATTAATTTTTAATCCCAGGTAGAGCTCGGTAACCTATGGATTTCATGAACAAAGTGTTTATGTTCCAATTGTTACAATAAATAAGTACCATAAGGTTAAGACGAATTTTGTATCCATCATCGATAATTCAATAAAATTCTCAGGTAATAATTGACACAATGAATTTCAAAACATCATAATCCCCATATCTAAGTCCTTTCTCACACGGAAATCTGCCGTCTGGGAAATTTCATTATTTTATCACTATGTCTTCAATTTGTATCCTTAAATTGAATGACGTTAATTTATTTAATTGTATCTCTATACAATTGAAAGTAAATTTTATTGAGATATTAAATTATTTCTTGATTATTCCGTTCCGTTTTGTAGTATTTTACAGATGCAAATATTACCTCTGTGGCGTTCATATATGGGCGTGTTATCAGACAGAAAAAGCTTGAATTCAAATAAACGGATTTTGTGATATTGTTTGTGTTTTGGATAACTTTAATTCCTTTATTATCAAAACTTGAGCGACGTCTTGAGAGCTCGGTTAGAAATATTTAGGATTTCGCATGTGTATTTAAGCAATTGGATATGATTGCAAATATTCTATACGCCTATAGTGACAACTGACTACTGATAAATATACTTATCAAAAATAGAATTGAACGTGTAACTTATCTGAGCAATTTTCAATAGGTTGTATTGTTCACAGAGTGGATAAACAAACCAAAGCGCGTAGTGTTTTTTACGAATATAATTGAATGACACGTTTTCATACGTGACATATTTCAACAACCTGGATGTGCGAGTTACTACAACAAAAATTTGAAGCTTAATTGGAATGGATCTATGTATATTACTATCAGGCATTGGATATAGATTTGTAATAGAGGAGCTGACTTATAGCTCATATAATTAATGACTGTATTCAGGTTATATTTGGGGTCATTAATTTTGACATTGAACGAAAGGAAACTACCTTACCTTGTTACGTAGCAATGGACCACGGTACATACTGCATTCCCATGAATAAAAGTAATGTTCGTCTGATCGTCATGTTTAAATTGCAAAATGCAACAGAAAAGCCTGAAATAACCAAGGATTACGGTATATGAACATGAAGATGATATTTGATACTGTATAGAAATTACAGAAATAGAAATAGTTTATTCAAATGTTATGGAGTATTTACAAGTTATAAGCAGAGCGGAAGGTGAAACAGTGGATGTCAATATTATAGTTGACCCTAATTGGTTGCACTGATTCAAAATCTACACGGATGTTTTATTTATAGAATATTGTAACATATTTCTAAAACTGCATTTAGTGACCCCAGGGATGCTTTACAGAAGGCTCTTATGAAGTATGACAAAATATTTCAAAATCTGTCAATTCATAACCTATAAGAGGCCAACCATATAAGATGGCCGATGTTCTTAGTGACAAAGAAGCTTTTTTAACAACTAAGGATGTCGAAATCAGACATCATAATGACAACAGTAGGCACAGCACTACAATCAAAACAAAAGATATTCACCACAATAAGAAAGAGCAACAAAAAGAACGAGTAAAACAAACGTCAAATGGTACCTCACCTAGAAATGGCACCGTTTCAAATGACCACCATCATAAAAATAGTGCCATACGGAGTGCCCAGTCTCACAAGATGAAGAATCCAAACAAAAAGGGGAATCTGAATTCTCTGGGAGCAAGATCAACTACAATGATCGGAAAAACCACACACACCTCAAAGAATCCAAAATCAAAATCTCCACTGACAATGAATAAATCTAAAACAACACTGGGGACTGTGTACCCATGGCATAATATGATGGAGCTACCCAAGCCCATATTCAAAAAAGAGTACTCCATACTTTTGGATAATCACAGTATTAACTCTAATAGCAGAGAGGGTTCGGAATCTGGGTCAGTTTTCTCTGATTCAATTGAGCCTAGGCAGAAGCCACATAAAAATAAACCAGGAATAGCAAAAGTGACATCTTTTAAACTGAGGGATGAGGATGAAGAGGAGGAAGATGAAAGGTAAGAAATAGGGTAATGACTCTTCGACAAAAACCGAAGATGGCCGAAGATGTAGTCCTCATCCGGGCCCTCACCCTTCAATGAATTTGATTGGTTCTTTAAGGCATCTTCGGGCATCTTCGTGATATAAACATCTTCGGTTGATGTACATCGTTGATGATCTCCTGTAAGTAATTACCCTTAGGCCTACAGGCTAGTGATAATTACCACCCTCTGAATAGGTCAAATACACTCCTTTCCATAAATTTGGTAACCGGAAGTCTCCATTGTATTGTTATTAAAGCCAGTTTATGTTTGGCAATTTAAAAATATTTATCAAGGGCATGAATTTCCGTACTGTTGTAATCAATGAACAAAATTAAGATTCAAACATTAAGTGTTGCCCTTTGAGTTGTTGATTTAAGGAATAAATAATGATAGGCCATTCAATATGGTGAAATTCAGCACGAGTTGGACAGAATGTTGTACAAAGCACGAACCGAAGGTGAGTGCATTTGTACTAACATTCTGTCCAACGAGTGCTGAATTTCACCATATTGAATGGCCTATCATTATTTATTCCGATTCAAACATAAAAATTAGTAAAAGCCGTGTCTGTGGAACGGGCATGAAGGAAGAATACGCATGCTGTCAAGATTCTGTAAAAAAGAACAGCTATCCCCGGACAGAGCCCCAGATGTGCAGCTGAGATGTGACGTCACTCAAAACAATGCAAATTGCAGATTGAATAGAGCATGGTCGTGCATCTATGGAGAATTAGAGAACGTTCTATATTGGCTATGCTGCATTCTGATTGGTTGAGAAATTCGAATAGAGCACGGTCATGTTTGAATTCGCTATTTGGCACCCGGGTCTGACATCTTAAAGCATGATTGCGATGAAATTTGATCCAATGGGAATATAATTCTAAAATGGGGAGCTAATGGAGGATTAGGACACCTTTAAGCCGTTCTTCAAATATCAATGGTACTAATTTTAAGTGCAGATTTAAGTCACAAAAGAGGAGTCAACGGAACAATAAAGTAAATAGACATGTTGTCGACCCCGATACACCAAATTGTGCAGAAATACAAAAAGTGTCCCAATTCAAATTTGTGGAGAACTATGGGAAATAGCAAGAACGTTTTAGATACAGGTATAAATCCCAATGTTGTTGCCTACATACGAACGCAAATAATATCAGAATCATAGTTCTCACTTATAGCACTGATGTATTTGTACAAAGTCTGCGATCAATGGGACTTACTGATGACAAAAATGGCACGGGGATCGATCTTAAAATTGGAAATGTGGTCATAAAAAGCTTGGTAACCAAAAATTAAATTTAATAGACACGAAGCCAACACCCTAAATTGTATAGAAATAACAAAATATAGAAATGCTATTATTTTTGACAGAAGTTAATTGAGAAAGCCATATATCCATAAATGAATTTTAAGAATGGAACTTACATATCAGTGAATTCTATGGAATCTTGGGTATAATGCAATATATAGATAACACTAGAATAACATTCCCCAATAACCCTCTCAATAATTTTACATTTTTCGGACAATTACGCTCAATATATTAAATGGGATGTAGAGTTTTTCTGAATTTTCCATATAAGTTAGATTGTTCTCTACAAGCATATATACTTTATTTCTCGCTATTTTCATTTCCTTCATTCTATTCCACATTTTAAAACGCATACACCGTGACTAGTTATTAATGGGTCAGTTTGAATATACAGGCACTATGTTGGCCTATTCAACATTACAAAGTAAACACTAGTCACAATTAAAACTTTTGGATAGTTTCCTAAAGCATTTAAAATGTTGAAATAAACTAAATATTTCAAGTCCTATGTCAACTAATACCAACTAATAAATCTATGAACCTGGTTTTCAATGATTTAATATAAGAATGCTTATTATTAGGTGAAAGTTCGCACTTTTAGCATTTATATACATGATCGTTTAGGCTCCAATAATTATAATTAAATTTTTTTAACAAAATAGTGAAAATTTTCGACAACAGTCGTATTATTTTTAGAATCAGTACGTAGTCTATTTAAGTGGAAATATTATAAAGAATATAGAAGTTTGGATGTGTCATATTACAAGCCGTCATCGCTTTCAAATTGATGACTTAAACTAGTTTAAATCGAACTTAAAACATCATGGTAGAGAAGCGATGATTTCAGAAGATTCATCAAAATACACCTGGATGCGGTCATATGAAGATGAAATTAACAGAAGCTTCGAGGGTCTAGTTCCACACCCTATACTATCTCAAGCATGACATAGAAAGGACTCTTATGAATAAAAATCACTATAGAAGTAACCCAACATATTTTCAAATACAAAATTCATTTGGATATGTGATTTCTATTCAAGGGAGTTTATTATCGGTGAGGATTAAAGAATGCCTGAATATCGTGAATGTCATTGATACCAGTGATCTTATGACCTTATATGGTGAATAATGGCTGATAGTTGCTATGGAGTGAGGTAGTAAGTAGTTATATACTTTGATGTACAATGCTAAAGTTATTTCAATATTACTTATTATGATGATACGTTATCTGTTACATTAGATATATATTATGAATTGAATTAAGATAGAAACTTGATTTTAGTCGTCGGTGTCGACTATGCATGGCGATCAACATATCAACACAAACTGAACAAACTGAAATAACATAAAACCAATACCTCTTGTTATAATTTTAATTTTTACACCAGTAAATATACAATATCTAGGATCTGTTGTAAATTTACCTCTGAGCTTGCTAGGATCACAATATCATCAGCATTTGCTAATATATTTTATTGAATTGTAAGACTGACCACTATAAAAAATGAATAAACTAAAACTAAACTAAACTATAATATTGCATTAGCTCGTAAAATAAATAGCATTAAAACTCCTTCATGAATTAATAATTTATCAATATTATGCCATTTGGATTGAAAAATATAGGTTGATTTATTATAATCTGATCATTTAATACAAAAATTACAGATATTGAACTTATAAGATTGGTATCATATTTATCCTCGTGGCATTAAGACAACATAATTAGTGCCAGAGATTTGTATTATTACATTTTTATTTGCCATTTATTGATCATTTGGATGAGACATTCGCCTTATCGAAAAATATATTCTTTTGAAGTATGCATTCTTTTGTTGATAGCTCTTCTCAATGTTCATACATTGTGCGTTTGTTCATGGTTTGTTTCATTGTTTCATTGTTCCTTAAAATGCATGTACCTTTTAAGATGTGAAATAGAATGAAATGAATTAAAAAAGTGAAAGGAGCTATATGTATTAGCTGCCTCGGGACTGTGTTGAAATTGAAGTATAGGGGGGAGGGGGAGGGGGTACAAAGCAAAACAATATTAAGGTATTTTCGTGTCTAGTACTGAACATCATAATATTTCAGTCCCCGGGGCAAAAAGTAACAGTGTTACCTTTGAGTGGGGTCTGCTGTTTATTGAGTCTTACCGCAAGGAAAATTGAGGGGCATCTCAAAATAGGTAGTTTTAAATGATAAATTATCGAAAGAAGGCTTGACTTTACATTGCTATGATTTTCCAATCTTACTCATACGATTTTTACGGGTAAGCGAGTATGAATGGGTGCTTGATGATAGGCATCCATAAACTGTAGTTTCATTATTTTATCATTTATCAACTTGGTTCAAACATTATGTAATATATGATCAATCACTAAAACACATAATGTACGTATATACCGTTTAATGTTTGGATTTAATTTTTATTGTGTACAAGATATATCACTTTGGGATTTTTAGACAATGGTTCCTTTTGTGTTGCCCATTGTTTGAAAATCTTTTTTTCTTATCACTGGTTTCGCTCTTAAATGTCTTATTGTGTTTTAGTTGGTTTTCCCCCTTTGGCATTTGTTCTTATAGATATTTAGGTTACAGATTTTGCAAATGAACGTGATATTTTCCTAAGGATCAATTAAAAATACTGTTTCCCCAAAGAAGACCCTCTTCGGTAAAAAAAAGTAAAAAAAACATTGTTACTGAAGTAGCACAATAATCTATAAAGACAATGCACCGAGGAGAAATAAAATATCATGACACGTGAGTTTAAAACATGAAATAAAGCAAACTGGAGTGGATCTGGCGAGGAATGAAGCAGATACACGTATGGGTGATACTCTAAATTGTATGGAAATGCAAAATAATTATGAACTTCTTTCAAAGTTTAGAGAGAAATGAGTGGAATAAGCGAGAGCAGACGACATTTTGAACACGAGTGTCAATATTTACCTTATTATTCTGCCAGTGGTCTTTAGCAGCTTCCTGTAAATGAATTGCTATTAAAACAAGGAATTGTACGGATATAGATGAATTTGCAAGATGCATAGTGAAATTGATCATGAGTCTCATATCCTAAGTTGTATAGAAATTGAGAAAAATGACACGTTCCATTCAAGTTGTAGAGAGAAGCATGTGAAAATCGAACATGATCCGGGAGAACTCATCTGTAAGTAAAGAGATCGTTACTGTCGATCTCTACAAGTAAGGAATCACATTGTCAAGGATGGACATTTATATTTTGATTCAATTAAGATAAGGTTAGATAAAGGCCTCGTGGGTTACTTAAATAAAGACTTGATTCTGTGGGATGCGTTTTGGCAGATAATGCAGAAAGCTTTCATTAATTGAAAGTTGGAGCTACAGCAATACCAAAAAATTAAGAATAAGATGGATACTTCTAAATTAGCAGAAATTAAAGCACTTTTGGAAAGAACGCATTGATGGAAATGGAGCTTAAACACCAAACAGAAATACATAACAAAAACACAAATAAAAACATAATTAGTAACAATCATTAGATGTATTATGATTACTTATTAATTCTACAGTTGCTGTAACAAATGCAGCATATGGGCCTCAGTAGTACATGGGCCTTTGCGGCATATATGCCTAAAACATAAAGTGGTTTACAAATGAAATAAAATTTACATTTCGAAGCAACAGGATAGTAATATTTTTAAAATGCAGAACTTCTTCACGGATGAAGATGAAGAGTTTTTCTCTGTTGTACATATAAACCGGTAATCAATAGATTTACATTGAACTCTGTTGACTTGCTTTATTGATCAAAATAATTATTGTTGTAATTTGATTTAGTTATACGAATTATGACATATATAATTATTTCTTAATTTGTAATGTTGAGTTGATTTTTTAACACAATAATTTTATGGTTTAGTTGTACTTGGTAAGATTTGGTGTTTATTGTTAGTTGATATGGATAGTGGAAGTTTTATTAAAGATAAAAGAAGTCGACATACCGTATCGAAAATATTATCAGTAGGACGGCACATTGAAAAAACCCATTGTTGTTTACCAAACTTTATATCAAAGTGGTGTAGCGATATATGACGTCATCGAACTACTTGTTTCTGGTCCGTTGGCTACCATCTTTATGAGGTCCATTGAAATGGTAAAAATTTTAACATTTGAAAATGAAAGTGACGGATAGAATTCTACTGATCTCTTCTTTCGAACTATCTCATTTTAATGTTAGAAAAATGCACATGAATGGGAGTAAAATGCAATCAAACACGTGAGACTTTCCCTCATTTTGTACCCTATATTCGTGCGAAATTAACATTGATTAAACATCATTTTTTAAATGTCTGAATCGCTTAAAAGTTAAAGTAAATACGATATTTTATAAGTACCAAATATCAATCAGTTCCGATAAAATGCCTTCATTTGTTACATTTTCTGCGAAAACGGTTGGGCATAATTTCGGTAGAAATGTGTATTTTACGACGTTATATGCATGGTTGAGTCCAAAAAGTAGCGTCATTCAGAACATTATCATGTGTGCGTAAAATCATGTGGATATTTCATTTTGAGTAACTGAATTATCAAATTGACATATATATTGTCTTTGATAATGTCTGAATCGCTTAAAAGTTAAAGTAAATACGATATTTTATAAGTACCAAATATCAATCAGTTCCGATAAAATGCCTTCATTTGTTACATTTTCTGCGAAAACGGTTGGGCATAATTTCGGTAGAAATGTGTATTTTACGACGTTATATGCATGGTTGAGTCCAAAAAGTAGCGTCATTCAGAAAATTATCATGTGTGCGTAAAATCATGTGGATATTTCATTTTGAGTAACTGAATTATCAAATTGACAAATATATTGTCTTTGGAACATCATCTTTACACAGAATTATTTTCATAATGATTGCTCGTTTTGTTCCATGATAAAATGCAATTTTAGACCTGCAGCTGACTCATATCAAAAATTATTTAGCAATGAGTTCAGGCTCACTGATTTTTAAGATAGATGAAATGAACAAAAAAGGAAAGGGTTATGTGTGCGGTAAAGCATGTGGATATTAAACTTTCAATAAATGAATTACAATTTTGATGTTTATATGATCTGAAGAACATCACCTTTACACATAATTATTTTTATAATAATTGTTCGATTTCTTTCATGATAAACTGCAATTTTAGACCCGACATGTATTAAAGAAGTATCGGACAATGTATTAAGGCTCACTGATTTTTAGGATAAATAAAATGAGCAAAAGGAGAAAAGGTCACGTGTGCGTAAAAGCGTGTCAGTATTTGGATTTGAAGAAATGAATTAAAGTTTTGACATTAATATTATTTTTGAAGCATCACCTTAACATAGAATTATTTTTATAATTTTTGCTTGGTTCCTTCCATGAGAAAATGCAATTGTAGACCTGGCACGCGTATCAAAGAAGTATTTGGCAATTGCGTCCAGTCTCTTTGGTTTTCAAGGTAAATGAAATAAGCAAAACTGGAAAAGGTCATGTGTGCGTAAATGCGAGTCAGTATTTAATTTTGAAGAAATGAATTAATTTTTTGACATTAATATTATTTGTGAAGCATCGCCTCTACGCAGAATTATTTTTATAATTTTTGCTTGGTTCCTTCCATGAGAAAATGCAATTATAGACCTGGTACACGTATCAAGGTTGTATATAGCAATTGCGTTCGGTCTTCTTGGTTTTCAAGGTAAATGAAATGAGCAAAACTGGAAAAGGTCACGTGTGCTTAAAAGCGTGTGATTATTTAATTTTTGATAATTTTTTTGACATTTTTGACATTTATTATATCTATGGGGAATCATTTTTACACAGAATTATTTTTTGATTCAAATTTAGTTTCTTCTATTAGAAAGGCATGGCTAAGATTGGTTAATATTTATAACTGTAATGAGATTTTTATGTTTGAATCGCACAAAAAGAGATAATGTTATATGTGCGTGAATGCATGTCAATATCTTATTTTAAAAACTGAATTATGATTTTGACATTTTCATAAGCTTTAAACCATTGCCTTTCCACATATTTATTTTCTTTAAATGAAAACTTTAAACACGTTCTAAATAAGAAAGGTCAATGTGAGTTGAATTAAAATTAAAAAAATATCAATTATCTGCGCATTTTCGTTATATTACGTCATACGGGATTTCGTGCTTTAAGTGGGCTGAAGGTGAATAATGGCACGTGTACGAAAACGTTTGTTACCAATTCATCTTTCAAAACACATTTTTATTTTTTACATATCTATGATCTATGATATATAACCTATGTAAAGAATTATTTTCAAATTAATTGCTAGGTTAATTCAATAAGCAATTCTGAGGTATATTTGAACTTTAATTCCATAGCAGATGTAATTCGGACAAAAGTTTTAAAATTCAAGAAGAGATTAAATCAATCAAAATAAATCTTATGATTCAACCGAGTCGACAATACTTGGTTCAGTTCTTTCATTTTCAATCATACCATGGTCATAGATTAACGTAAGTGACCATTCGAAAACATACCATTTTTGTGGAAAATGAAAGAAAATCGCGTTATAACATGTATCGGGTAATTGCCAAGTTTACATCTTAAGTTTGTTGTGGTAAACAGCATTCTTCATTAAGTCACGCATATAAGTTAAGGGAAGCAAAAGATCATTTTAAAAATGAAACATATCAATAGATATTTTTAACATTGAAATACTTTTAGAAAGTAAGCTTATACTAGTAGATTTTCTAGAACTAGCTGTTTGGAATTCATCATCAACTTTTCTCCACAAGATCATTTCGTAGTACAAATGCAGGTCATTCAAAGGAAATATAGGTTTCAACATCCCCGTCTATGAATATTGGTCTTTGTCAGACAGCAAAGGTAAGTTTAAAACAGAAATACTTCTTACGAATCCAAATTACATTTTAAACTTAGAATTGTCATCTACGATCTTATGGGTATGTCACAAAGGACGATTCTCGGTTTGGAGAACAGTCTCCTGGGCTAATAATTTTTTTCATGAAAAATATAGAAATATTACCCAAATTAAACTATGAATATTCAAAACAGGACATTTAAATCTACAAGATGTAAAAATAACAAATTGGTCTGAAGCAGGGATAACGCTCAATCAGACCGATTCAATAAAATACAAGTCTCGATTTGGGGAAAGAAGTTCATCAGTGTACTGCGCTAATATTTTTTTGCGAAAAATCTAGAAATATTACCCAAATTAAATTATGACTATTCAAAAGAGGACATTCAAATCTATATTATGTAAAAAAATCAAATTTGTCCGAAGCAGGGATAATGCTCATTTAGATTGATGAACTTCGTTCTCCAAACCGAGAATCGTCCTTTGATTAGATACATTCACTCAGCACGCCGTTAAACATATAATTAACTTTACAAGCGTAACTATAGGTAACTTCGATTTTAGTATGTTCAAGTTCAAGTTCTGTAGTCTCGAGAGTCAAACGATTATCATAGTTTATTTGGCCTGCTTTTAGAATTGGGAAAACAAAGGCAAGGTTTATGTTTTATGAACATTCTGATTTGATAGCAAACTTTATTTTTGAGTGTATTAAATCAAATAAAGCTTATTGCGTCGGGATCTGTACGTTCGACCATTTAAAGGCAAATGTGCCGTCAATTAAAGAAACATGCACAGTGGTACACCGTTTTTGGAAAACATAACACTGATAATAAAAATTCATCAATTGTTATGAAATTTGCACCATCATTAAAAGGAATCTCGAATGTCATGATGACAAAATATCGGATAAATATGACAAGAAATAAAAATTTGTTACATTTTTTCCCAAAAAGTTGTAAAATAAAAATAAACTAAAAAAATAATATTTTCACGACAAAAAATAAATAGTTCAACTGTTTTGATTCTACATGACGTTTTCAAAGAGTAGGGAGCTAGATTCAAAGCACCGTTTCTGCAAGTTTCAAACGAAAATATTAAAAACTGCGCGAGTAAGAGGACCGCAACTTTTTATGTCTACACTGACAAAAACTTGAAATTCCCGTTGTAAAGATATAGTCCCACGCGGAAGTGCACGTCATAAAGCTGATGGGTTAAGGCAATGTGCCGTCCAACTGTATATAGAGGCAATTTAGTGTACGTATCGATGTGGTCACATGAGTTTGAATTGCTGTTTTTTCTCATATAATTTCACCTGTAATATCACCATAGTTACTTAACATATTGATGAATGTGATATCCCCATTGTGGTATCAGTTATTTACATCGTATCACGAACAACAAACAAACCAACAAACTAACTAATAAAGGTTTAAATGAATCTTGTGCAAATCTTCTAACCATACACACTTCTGTATTTTCAGTTTCAACAGGGTTGATGCCCATTTACGTTTAGAAGAAAAAATCCAGCTCCACCATCTTCAGATGTTGTCCGAATTTTACGCAAACTTTGAGCCGCCGCCTATCGAAATTCCCAGTGACTCCATCTATGCACCGTCCAGGTACCAAGAACGAGACCCGGAAAGTTTGAACCTGGACGAGTTCAAAGATATTATTGGAAAGGTACTCGGGACCAATGAGTACACAGAGCAATTAGAGAAACTGTTTGTTAAGGTATGTTTTGCTTGAGCACTTCTGGATAACTCTATCGACCCGAATGCAATGAGCTGATGACTTTTATGAGCTATCATATGTCTATCGTTATTTTAATATAGAATGGAGTTTTAAAACGTAGTTATGCCAGAAATTGATCCAATTATGTGAAGTATTTGAAGTTGCAACTTTTTGGTAATAATGTCTTCAATTCAGATTATAGAATAGAACGAACTGGTTATTTTCCGTCCAAACCAAAATATTTTTTATTATCTTTAAAACTAGTATATGTATAATACTAACTGGTATAAATTATGTAATTTACGCATATGATAACAATGGCGATACATGTTTTGCCATCTATTTATCTTACAGTTAGATACATCGTGCGATGGATATGTTGACTGGGATGAGTTTTGTACATATATGTTACTGCAATATAGAGAGAATGACTACATGCGGCACAAAAGACAGCTTCCTTTTACTCAGGAACCACGCATAAGACACATTGTGCAAAACAGAGTGAGTTCATTTGAGCTCATTTATTACGGGTCAAATTTAAAGTTGGTTTGATTATTGTTTAAAACTTAATTTTTATTGAATAAAATTTGGACCTTTAACTAACAGCTTGAACTATAAAAACTTAGATATTATTGACTTATACATGCTAAGGGAACCCTTGATAGTTGAAATTTCAAAATGTGAAAAGTGTCTTAAATGTTGAACTAGTGCCAAGGCAATCAGCACTGTCACAAGATGTATTTGTTAGTATGTCATAAGGTGAGGCCAAAAAATATTTAGGACCGAAATCTGCTCTTTTCCACAATACCTGGGCAATTTATGTAAAAATGACATTTTAAATTTTGGGCCCTGTCCCCCTTGGGTACCAGGACCTCCACAGGTAATTTCAAACATTTCTTGTATTCCAGCAAGAAGTCACGACAAAAATAGTTGCAATGGAGTGTCAAGGTTGGAAGTATGTGACTATCAGTAAAGAGGGCGCTATTACAGTATTTGATCAAAATCTACATATAGATGGCGCTACTGTTATGAAACAAGATGACGTCGACCCATCAGGACAAAAACGACGCTTCAAAATGTGGATTACGGATGCTGTATATATGCCAAACTGCCATAAAATCGCAATATCCTCCACTGGGAGGGACATTAGATTCTTTGACGCATCTACCAGCCAGATTTTTGAAGAATTTAATTTGTACGGCTTGAATGATGTACCCCATTGCCTTGACTACCACTGTGATATGAAGGTACATCACCTAAAAATTGGTAACACAAAGTGCCCCCATTAAAACCATGCGTTAACCCTGTTAATGTCTGGCAAATTTTAAGAAATAATTTTGAAGACATGAATTTCCAACCTAACTGTAGTTGAGAATAAACTGGGAGTCAGTGGTCAAGGGAATTTCAGACCTTTATTTAAAGAATTTTATTTTACTAGGCCTAAGCAATGGCCAGTTTAGAAAATACCACTGTTGCATGACCAAACAACATAATGAAGCATCCGGACTTCAGGACTTATTTAGAGGGATTATTTCAATATAAAGGCACTCCAACATTTTCAAAACATTTACAAAACCCTATTCTTAGCCGTCACTTTAACTTAAACGCAAACAATGTGTATTTCAGAATCCAGAGGCCGAGGCACTTCTTCTGTTTGGCAATGACTGTGGTGCAATAAATCTCATTTACTTTACTAACCCAATGGCGCAGTTGTTTGGGGGAACACATAAGAAGGAACATGGCGTTTCAATGATTTACATGAAGGTAAATTATATGTAAGCACAAGTACTAAAGGGAAGAAAATAGAAGACATTACACAATACAGTACAACAAGAATCACCCTATGCAGACAGAGCCTGTGGGAAATATTGGGTGGGGAGCAAATGAGCGGAGGGTGCGGAGCTAACGGTCATTTTTGAATTTAAATTTGGGATATTTCTGGAACTAAGCCGTTTTGGGACTTCAAATATACCAAGATATGTGTATTTGACACCAAATATCAATACAATTGTGAAAATAGTAGCGCAATTCATTCTATAGCGACGCAGTGTGCCTTAAACCTTTCCCAGACCTATATATTTTGAAATTATCCTTTTAATACTGAGTTCCCAGCATTCATAAAAAATGGTGTTCAAGGTACACTATCTATACAAATTTTTTTTGCATCTTGGAAGCCAGGCAGTATCAGTGTGATTTTATAAAAATTCGGAAATGTTTTTCAGGTATGAGCCCCCTCTAAATATTGGGTGCGGAGCTACGTTTATGGAGCCAGATACTGCCTGGCTTCCAAGATGCAAAAATAATTTGCATGGGTAGTGTATCTTGAACACCATTTTTTATGAATGCTGGGGACGCAGTATTAAAAGGATAGTCTCAAAATATATAGGTCTGGGAAATGTTTAAGGCATACTGCGTCGCTATAAAATGAATTCCACTACTATTTTCACGATTTTATTGATATTTGGTGTCAAATACACATATCTTGGTATATTTGAAGTCCCAAAACGGCTTAGTTTCAGAAATACCCCAATTTTAAATTCAAAAATGACCGTTAGCTCCGCACCCTCCGCTCATTTGCGCCGCACCCAATATTTCCCACAGGCTCTGTCTGCATAGGGTGAGAATGAGAAGAATTTATGAACTTAGCCCCTTTGTGAAGATTATTTGACTTTGTCATTGCCAGATTTAACACTGTTAATGCCATCATTGACTTCATTAATACCACAATTGACATTGTTATTGACTTCGTTATTGACTTCATTGTCCTTATTGTAGTATCTTTATATTAAAAACGTATGTATGTGTATGGAACTTTTGACCATATCATTTCATAGCAGTTTTACAAATGAAACACGCGCAGACAACAACTTACCTTTTGAGAGTTTGGTTTTTGAAGTGTTTGTAAATAGTTGGTCATATATAGTATGAATAAATATAAAATGTTGAATTACAGGATGTGATGAAACAGAATAAATGGACAAGAATCAGTGTGATCAATGACGTCCACCCTGGTGACATTATACGTAAAATAGAATACCTTCCACATACGCATAACATCATATCCTCAAGTGGCAGCTCAAAGAACTCTCTTGTCATCATGGACATCAACAGGAACAAGAAATCATACGTCTTCCAGATTGGAAAGGTGAGTTCTGTCACCATAGGTATTGAATATATAAAAGTTTCTCCAGTTATGCATATGACGCGTGACAATAAGTTGAATATAGGAAAAGTGCCCATGTTGTTTTCATACTTTGGGGTTGAACCTTTTGCATAACATATAACACAGTTAAGAGCAAAGTTCTTAAAACATTTAATTGTGAATATCCTGGATCTACGTAAATCTACATGTGAATCTCGACATTTTTGTGTACCGTAACTCGATCAAACAAGGAGATCCACTTAAAAAATGAAACAAGTACCTGCAAAAAACCATATGATGTAATTAAACTTTTATTAAAGCCATTAAAATGATTGTTCATTATTATATCGTAGGGTTGTGATTGTTTCGACTACAACAGGACTCTCAGCCTACTAGTGACGGGAAGTTCAGATTATATAGTACGCCTGTGGAATCCATTTGTTCCTGCCAAGCCAATAGCTCTTCTTCGAGGGCACACTACAGGGGTCATAGGGGTCAAAATACATGAAAGTCTGGAGCAGATATTTAGCTACTCAAAGGAATCTGTAAGTTTTATATGATGTGTTTATTAAAGAATAACATATAATTTAGTAATTAGTAAAATAAGCCTCTAATGGTAGAATGACGATATTCTGCTTTTAGTAATTTTGTGTTATTAAAATACTAAATGCATCATGCAAATAAAACTTTTCAGTGTTCCCATCTTTCTAATACACATGCCTTGAATGTACATACAACACTGACTTTCTCCATTTCAGCTAATAGACCCGTGGCATACTCTAGTGACTTTTCAAAACACAATATTATTTGATTTTATTTTATCTATTTCAGTGTGTAAAAGTCTGGGATATAAAGGAACACACATGTCTACAGACAGTCCAGATAAAGTTTCCATCCAGCATATTTGGCCGTATCCCAGAGCATGGGTCAAACCCACTTCACCTCCAGGGTGGAGCTCATAATGCACTTGTGGCATGTTCTAGTGACTATATTAGTTTACTGAAATGTGGTGTTGGGAAAACACATAAAGAAATTCTCCCATCAACCCATAACACACAGCTCTGTTGTGCCATCTATAATGAATTTTATAAACAAGTATGTCCATTTACTTTAATTCATGATTTGGAATTTAGAATTTTAATGAATTTTATAAACAAGTATGTCCATTTACTTTAATTCATGATTTGGAATTTAGAATTTTAATGAATTTTATAAACAAGTATGTCCATTTACTTTGATTCATGATTTAGAATTTTAATGAATTTTATAAACAAGTTTGTGCATTTACTTCAATTCATGATTTAGAATTTAGAATTTTATAAACAAGTATGTGCATTTACTTCAATGCATGATTTAGAATTTAGAATTTTAATGAATTTTATAAACAAGTATGTGCATTTACTTCAATGCATGATTTAGAATTTAGAATTTTAATGAATTTTATAAACAAGTATGTCCATTTACTTTAATTCATGATTTAGAATTTAGAATTTTAATGAATTTTCAATTTGTAACATTTATTTCAATTTGACTTTAATGTTAACACCCCAAATGGTGACATATTGTTATGGTCTCCAACTTTTTTTGTGGACGATGTCAGCATTCGGTGGTTGATGTTTGACAGTCAGCGTTCAGCATCTGTAATAAATGGCAGGTGGTGATATTTTGCATGGAAATGCCTTGATCGATGAACATGTTAATCACAAATATCTGATCACTGTGTGATTTAATTTTTACCATTATGAAAACTTACATTTTAGTTATATATTGTACTTTTCTTTTTGTTAATATTCATAAAATCAGTTCCATTTTCATCCGACAGGTGGTGACAGGAGCAGACGATTCTACAGTTTGCGTCTGGGATATCGACTCTGGTGCAAAATGCTTGATGTGGACTGGTGCCCACGGCAATGAAGAAATCACAACTATGATATTTGATCGCACTTGGAGACGACTTTTCACTGGAGCAAGAAACGGAACAATGAAGGTGTTTATTTTTTATTTATTTTTCATTGCAAAAAGTGTTTGTATTTACAAATGCTGACCCAAAGTGTCCATTTGGGTTAGCAATAGGTAGTGTAATTATTTATCATTTTAAAGGTGCAATAATTAGTGCAGAGGGGTCATTCAACGATTATGGACCAGTGTCAAAATATATTTAAGTTTGGATAGTTCATCAAGACTAACATCTATTTTTATTATCTACAAAGATACCCCCTAGATAAACATTATTTTAGCTGATATTCCCCTTGAAACATGGTGGATCTTAAAAATATAAAAGTGGAAGTCCTCTTTTTCAAGCTTTGAACTGAATTTACACTTCTTAATGCTGAAATTGATAATTTATCCATACATTTTAAGAAAATAGGTATGTCAAAGAAGATGTTAAACCAAATGTTGCCTTGATAGCTCCGAAAAAATGAAAAAACCTTCCGATTTTCTCTACAGTCCTTATTGCCCCTTTAATGTATCACCAGTGACACATAAATAAAAACTAAATAAACTATTTATAATTTAAATCTACTTTCATGGGAAAGCGCAAACGACATGATTTAAAACTATACAATTGTTAAAGCAAAAGCTTACATCAATCAGGGATAAACCAACAAAAACATAATACATCCAAACATCCCGGAAATTGAGAATAAATTGCAAATTCCAGATGTGATGATAATTGGTAAAAACCAGTATATATATCCCAATATTATTCTGATTATTTCCCATCTTCAGGTGTGGAACTTCCAAAATGGCCATAACATTAACAAGGCTGAACCCGTAAGTGATACTGAGATTACAGGGTTGGTTCATGTTGTAGAAGGAGGAAAGAATATCATCGCTGTTGGCTGGAGTCGCCTTATTACCATATATGACGACTCTAATCCAGATGTAAGTATATTACTGTTATCTTTTCACGGCCTTGTATAAAAAACCTCCTACTTCATACCCACCTACCCACGTACGTTGGACATGATACAGTCTTTGAAGGGTTCAATTTCGAAGATCTTAGTTTATTAAATCTTAATTTATGATGAATGTAGATGCACTTGTAACGACCCCTGATAGCAGGTTGCTACTTGCTACTACAGCCCAGCTGGGTTTGAATCCCACTCGGGGCATCGAATTTAGCACTTTCTTTCAATTTCTTTATCTGGCTTTTTGGTCCTATGCTCGCGGTAGTTAGTTAGTTATTCCCCTGGGGCGCCTCGGGTCATTACACATTACAATGCACCCATATGCCTTTATTTATGGATCTATTTTGAGATTTAAAAATCTTTGAACCCTTCAATGACTGTATCATGTCCCACTTAGGTGGGTAGGTGGGTATGAGGTAGGAGGTTTTTATACAAAGCCTCTTTTCACCATGTTAATCAACAGGAAATTGAGTGTTCAATACCATCTAGTGTTACTGTAAAGAACTTACTTTAGAAGAAATGAAAGGATATACAACAACAGAACATACATCTCTAATTGCCCTCTTTCCAGAATGCTATTTTCAAGGCAGACAATCACTGGAAGGGAGGTCAGCTCCATCAGGATGATATTTTAGCTATAGATTACTGTAGTCCTAATCTCCTAGCCACTGGTAGTTTTGATGGTGAGATTCTGGTCTGGACCTTAGACACTGAAAAGCTCATCATACGACTCAAAAAAGGTTCTCCTACAGCGTAAGTTTTCATAATTATAAATGTATACATCCATTTTATATTGTTCTACTTTCCTTTTTTCTTTAAGTATAAGTTTTTTAGTTATCCTTTTTATTTCAATTTTATATTTAATTGTTTTTATATTATGTTTTCCTATATTTTTTCTTTGATTGTTTCATCTTATTTTCCCCCTAGAGTGTAACCTTACTTAATTTGATTTTTGATTTTTTGATGTTCATGTATATTACTTTAAAATGAAAAAATATGTAAACTTAAAATTTTGTAAATCAAATTAATTTGGTTATTCCTTTTGATGATATCATTCCATTCAATTTATATTTAGAGCTACTAAGAAACCAATAGGTGGCGTTGCTTCCTCCACGACATCCAGTGCTAGTTCCAAATCTTCCCGACCTAATTCACGTCACAGAAAGCGTCACAAACTACAAAAAGGGTAGATGTCACATTAATAATATTATTATTAGTTCATTATTATAAATTAGTATTTGTGGAAAGCTTACATTGCTGAGTATGGCAAAGTTTGCAAGCATGTTTAAAAATAGATGTCAGGCACATAAACTTTTCCAATAAATCATCCATCCCTATTACAAACCAATATTCTCATAGTTGATCAACATTTATAAATTTTATTTTCATGATTTATTCTTTGCATGTGTATATTTAGTTTAGTCAACTGTTTTGTAAAAATAATTCTATGTTCTTAGATACAATGAACATTTTCATTTTATGCAATAATCACCTTACACATTATAATTATTAACTTATTCAACCGGCCCCTGTAACTGATTCATAGTATTTTCTTTTAGACAACCGGCCCCTGTAGACAAGCTGCTATTCCTAGCAGGAAGGGCATCTAGCAAGCGTGTGGAGAGTGCCACTCTGATCTCAAGTGAGGCAGGGACACTCTTTTGGTGGTGTATATTTGGACAGAAGCATGAATTAGGTATGAGGTCTAAAGGGACCACATGACTTAAATGTACAAATTGAAAGTAAGATATTGGGAAATTATGTTCCCATGGCCTGTTGTAATACTGTAATTTGCACAATTATAATAGCTAGACTTTGAAAAAATGCTATCAATGCTCCAAACATGATAAACAAACAAGCTTATTCTTAATAAATTGATTGGATATTCTTTATTTTTCAATTGATTGTATTTTGTTAATTGTATATATTGACATCTAAATATTGTATTTGTATCATTGTTTATTGTAGGAAGTTTCTATGCACCGGAATTAGCTGATGAGTCTGTGTTAGCTTTAAGCACAAATCCGAGCAACAGTATTCTCCTGACAGGGGATACAACTGGGAATCTCGCTGTCTGGAATATTTTAGAATACTGTGTACAACCAGAAAGAAAGGTAAAGAAACAAAATGTCATTAAAAAATGACGGTGCCAGAGAGGAAGAAAATAGTATTGGCGTCAATTTACAGCAAAAAAATTGTTCGATTAATTAGATTTGACGGTTAAACTGACAGAAAGTATTACTTGATGGTTTCAGTAGGTTTTTGAAATTAATAAATAATTTTTTATCGGAATACTGAAAATGATCAATAGGTCTTTATTTCTCAAATTCGCCAAGCTTTGCTGTATTGTATAGTTTCACATTTATCCTATCTTTCAATTACATACCACCTTAGTTATCGTTTAGTATCACCATAAACATATACTAATAGAAATAATTGTATTCAATTTTAGTTTGTAATAAGGAGGATTGCCCTCCAGAAGGTGTATCTTTAAATTACACCCTCATCCTTTCATAAATCTAGCAAAAGGAAGCTTTTGAATAACTGTTAATTTTGGTTCGTTTTAATCTTTACCAGTCTACAACTTTTATTCATTTTTTTAAAATTGGGAACATTATCGTAAAAATGCTGTTATTTCTAATTTTGATATAATGAATGTATGTCACACTCACTTGTGGGTCAATATAAAAATTAAAGTATATATTAGTATATTACATAATAGTACGTATATAAATGCAGAGATAAACTGTTTTATATGTCTCAGACTACATATATAATAATTTTTGTAGCGTGTAAAGACAGCCCCTCCCCTTGAAACCTCATGGCGGGGACACGATGGTGCAGTTGCCAGTGTGGAGTTCATATCACACGCCAAGGGGAAATTCATCCTAAGCTCTTCCACAGACAAGACTGCTAAATTATGGGATATTCAGGGACACCATATTGGAACATTTGGACAGGTATCATGATCAATTATTTATTTCTTGCACTCACTTACAAAATTGACACATTTGCAACAGGCAGAAGCAAAATTTGATTATAGCCGAAGAAATCATTAAAAATGTGTATACAGTAATCCTTTGGACAGGCACTATGATTACCATTTAAATTTATAATACACGTTCACTTGAGATATTGACATATTAAACAGGCAGAGGCATTGAACATATGCTGCAGATACTTTTGAAAATATTAATACATAATACCGAAGCTAAAACATTGATGTAGGGATTGAATTTTAAATAAAAGCTAACGCCTTAGTAGAAGGTATAACCATATGGCCACAAAGTAATATATTTGTCACATTTTAATAAAAAATATTTCCTTTTGCAGAGTGAACTGTGGGACCTGAAAAATCCAAAAACCTGGGAGTACCATAAGGCAATAGAAGCAGAGGCCAATGGTATATACAATCTTCCCTTTATAATAACACTCCTCTCAAATAGTTTGGTACCTTTCAGGTCATGTAGTAAAGCAAAAGTTAAGTTTGGCAATTGATGTTTGGCAATTTTGACAAATTATTGTGAGCTTGTCTTAAATTTCTTGTTATCATATGAGGATAAAAATTAAAATTCCAATTTTAACAGGCTTTAACATCACATACCCTGTCCAATGCAGAGACATCTGGTTGTCAAACTAATGGAGGGGGGGGGGGTGTTACCTCTGATTATTTCTTGCCATATAAAAGTTTCCATAAAAATCTGTTAAGACATCAGTCTTGCCTCAAGACTGTGTAACCCCCCCCCCCCAATGTGCTTCACCTTCTCAACACAACACATTGTTGAAGGTGGAGTACACGGGGGTGGTAGACAATCTTGAAGCAAGGCTAGCTAGAAATTAATAATGAACCTTTCTTTGCTATGTGCACTCTACCTGAGACATGTTTAAACAATCTGATAGTTCAGCCAGGAGTATACAATTAATTCACCCAGTCTACATCGAAGAGGTGAACACTTTTAAATGTTTACTTTGTTATGTTTCAGATATGTTAGGAAAAGTCAGTAAGCTTGACGTTGAGGGAGGTGAGGATGGCAGAATGAGCGAGATTCCCACGTTGGAACGCGGGGAAACCCTGACAGATGATGGGACTTGGCTAGCATCAGCAGCCAACAATCAAACAGGGACAAGGGTGCGATATCATTTATTTGTGTTCTGTAAAATAAGAATAATTTTTATTGTTGGATGTAAGTTTGGCCCTAATAGTACAGTACAAATAAATCTTTATACTATTGAATCAAATGAATGAATGAATTAGACAAAAATATCCAGGTGTATCTTGTTGGTGGCTGGCACCTCAAATTGATAAAAAAAAATGCATAACAATTACTATAAGAAAAAGATACCTTTATCCATCTAAAATCTAAAGTTGACATATATGAGGTAATACCTTGACATATATGAGGTAATTCATCAACATTTTATGGTATTACCTTGACAAAGTTGACTTATATAAGGCAATACCTTGACATTTAAGAGGTAATACTTTGACACATGTGAGGCCATTTCTTGACATATATGAGGTAATACTTTGACATATATGAGGCCATTTCTTGACAAATATGAGGTAATACTTTGACATATGTGAGGCCATTTCTTGACATATATGAGGTAATACTTTGACATATGTGAGGCCATTTCTTGACATATATGAGGTAATACTTTGACATATGTGAGGTCATTTCTTGACATATATGAGGTAATACTTTGACATATGTGAGGCCATTTCTTGACATATATGAGGTAATACTTTGACATATGTGAGGCCATTTCTTGACATATATGAGGTAATACTTTGACATATGTGAGGTCATTTCTTGACATATATTATACCTTGCACAAGGCAACATTATATTGACACTTAATTATGAGGCATGACTAGGTCATTTTTCAAAAAATGCGAGCTTTTTTTATTACTTCATATTCTTGTTTCATTTGATTTGATAGATAATCGTTTCTCAAAAATTAAAGCGTATTCTGGAACACACTTGGCATAATTAAAACCACACCACTGAGATTGACAACTTTGCTTGCATTCGCGACTGCAACTATAACGGCAGCCAGCTACCGGATTAACATACTATTTTATTGGAAAATCATTTAGATATGAATAGTACCTGCCACTATTCAATCCATATTTAAATGAGTTGGTCATAAAATACAAGGTAATCTGGTAGCCGACAGGCATTAGTTGCATTCGCAAATAAAAGGTGAGTCTTTCCTTCCAATCCCATGTTTACTGTCACATGAGATTGAGTCTGGAATTCATTCTGCATACTAGCTCTCATTGGAATTACGAAATGAAATACCTTTGACAAATGACGATGCCTGGAGTCATTGCATTATATAATACTGTAATAACATAGAATGTGTGACTTTCCCGCACATCATAAAGTCACATGTTATCTGTGGTGTGTGCTCCCAGGGTGTTGCATAAGCTTCTTGGAACTGTAAATTTGTTATGAGCATGTTAAGTGGCATTTTACGTAGGAAGATGGGTGAAAAGATAGGACAAATCAGATTTATATTGTTATTCACTTCATATTTGTTATCATGGTTGTTGTTGTTGTGGATGTCAAATGATTATTGTTTTTGTATGGCTAATTATGGTTGTTGACATCCTCTTAAATATTTACTTCATAGTATTATTGATGGCATATTATTGTTGACCAAATTCATAGTATTATTGATAAAATAGTATTATTGAATTCATAGTATTATTGACGTTATAGTATTATTGACGTCATATTATTATTGACTTCAACATTTTACTTTAATCATAGTTTTGTTGACTTCATATTAGCATTGATGCAATATTATTGCTTTTGGTCCTTTATAGTTTTTTTGACTTCATATCATTATTGGCATCATCTTACCGTTGACTTCAAAGTTTTATTGACATAATAAGTATTGTTGACCTCCTATTTTATTGACATCATGTAATTATTGACTTCATGACATTTCAGAAAGGATCAAGTGAAGTTATCATCACTGGCACAGACAAAGGAGGACAAAATATCCCACCAGACACTTCCAAGAAGGAGGACACTACATTGACCCAGAGGCCTCAGACTTTCCCTTTCAAGACAAACAAATCCACATTGACAGCTGCAAGCAACTCGTCAAGACTCATAGAGTCAGCAGTAAGTTTTGAATTCAATCATTTAAGAGACATATAATGTCATTCCTCAAGACTCATAGAGTCAGCAGTAAGTTTTGAATTCAATCATTTAAGAGACATATAATGTCATTCCTCAAGACTCATAGAGTCAGTAGTAAGTTTTGAATTCAATCATTTAAGAGACATATAATGTCATTCCTCAAGACTCATAGAGTCAGCAGTAAGTTTTGAATTCAATCATTTAAGAGACATATAATGTCATTCCTCAAGACTCATAGAGTCAGCAGTAAATTTTGAATTTAATCATTTAAGAGACATATAATAGCATTCCTCAAGACTCATAGAGTCAGCAGTAAGTTTTGAATTTAATCATTTAAGAGACATATAATGGCATTTAGTAAAATCGTGTCTGTTCTTCATTTCAAACATGAGAATCGTGATTGGACTTATAAAAAACAATAGGGTGCCTAGGAAGACCAAAGAGAGTATTCTCTTGCAATGTGTAACTGAGTGTCAGCATTCACAATGTCATAAATGACATCAAATGTCATAAATTCAGAAATACGATATATCTAGTCTAATACCATGATTTTAATTATTGGCACACTAGGGACTAAGATTACTTTTAAATACTTTTAGTAATATTACTATGAATATATCCTGATCACTGCGGTTTGGAAGATGTGCAATTCAATTTCATTATCCTTACACCTTTTGAACACCCCCCTCTTTCTAGTGTCACACTGTTTATATGACGCTGGGTTGCGGATGCAGTTTGCCCACCACTGGGGAGAGTAATCAGATTAGCAACTGTTAATTCATTGGAGCTCATATAAACGTAGGTTGTTACATGAAATAGTGCACGATGACACTGACCTTAGTGTACTTAAATTTTTGATAGTTATAACACTTTGGTTAAAGTAAATTCAGACCTTGATCCAAATGATTACCATATATTGAAATTCCGCAATATTGAAATTCTGCAATATTGAAATTCCATATATTGAAATGCCATATATTAATATGCCATAATGTTGAAATGCCATATATTGAAATTCCGTAATATTGAAATTCCATGTATTGAAATGTCATATATTAATATGCCATAATGTTGGTATCCCATATATTGAAATGCCATATATTGAAATTCCATATATTGAAATGCCATAAGTTGAAATGCCATATATTGAAATGCCATATGTTGAAATACCATATATTGAAATGCCATATATTGAAATGCCATATATTGAAATACCATATGTTGAAATGCCATATATTGAAATGCCACATATTGAAATCCCATATGTTGAAATGCCATTTATTGAAATGCCATATATTGAAATACCATATATTGAAATGCCATGAATTGAAATGCCATATATTGAAATGGCATATGTTGAAATTTCATATATTGAAATACCATATATTGAAATGCGATATATTGAAATACCATATATTGAAATGACATATATTGAAATGCCATATATTGAAACTCCATATATTGAAACTCCATATATTGAAATCTGATATATTGAAATGTCATATATTGAAATGACATATATTGAAATGCCATATATTGAAATACCATATATTGAAATGCGATATATTGAAATACCATATATTGAAATGACATATATTGAAATACCATATATTGAAATTCCATATATTGAAATGACATATATTGAAATGCCATATATTGAAATACCATATATTGAAATTCCATATATTGAAATGACATATATTGAAATGCCATATATTGAAATACCATATATTGAAATGCGATATATTGAAATACCATATATTGAAACTCCATATATTGAAACTCCATATATTGAAATCTGATATATTGAAATGTCATATATATTGAAATGCCATAAATTGAAATGCCATATATTAAAATGCCATATATTGAAATATTTTAGATTGAAATTATGTTGAAATGCCATATATTGGGCATTTACTTTAATTATATACCATATTTAGAAATGCCAAACTATCATATTTATTCAAATTTATATCAATGTTTCAGGGCCTTGGGGTGAAGATGGAAAGAGAACTAATACGGAGGCAAGCAGATCGTCAAGAGAGACGAGAACATTTTGGTGAAAACAAAATCGACCCAAATGAGATCCAAAAATTTGAGCATGTATGCTCACCATATCAAGCACTTGTTATGCCTGTAAGTTGTTACCATGGAAATCATTAAATGAAAATAAAATATATTGGATAGCACTACTTGTAAAATAAGGGGACAAAAAAATGTAATTTTCAAACTGTGTTTATATTTCTCTCTAAATAATTCATAGATCTGAAGTAATTATTTTAATTTATATTATATTTGTAAACTCAAATTAATTTTTTAAAATTTCAAATTATTTACCTGAACTAAACTTTTGAGTAGTTATTTGTTTAAAAGGTCATTATAAGTAAATGCAAATTATAATCTTAAGAGTGATGTCAGAAGAAGTGAGTAGCTCCCACAATACTATCATATTCTTTCGTATTCGGGGATTCCCCTTAGCCATCCTATATGGTCATACAAGCCTTATATGGATCTATCACTTGATATTCAAAATGGCGGACAACGGTCAGTTGGATTCCTATATGGTCATGTAAGCCTTATATGGATCTAGCACATGGGTACCATGTGATCGAATACGAAGGCTGAACTTTGGAAGATCTCCCCCCTGGAGTGATGTTACATGTGAATAACCAAATGTGTGACAACTTGTGACAAAATGTATATCAATTTTTTGTATTTCTGTAATCATCTGTAATTTCATGCAATTATTTCAGGAATTAAAAGATTTCGAGATCCCAACAAATCTTCCAGTATCCACCAGAATGCACAGTAAAGGCTACCACCTGGGGCTGAATAATGAAACCATCAAAAATATGAATTTATCATACATGCCCGATTCAATCAACACACCAGAGGGCGCCACTGACACTGAATCTGTGACGAAATCAACTGAGAAACTGAATGAATTTCCAGCGATACATAAAAAGAAAAGTGTCAATCACTCTAACTTGAACTCCACGACTGGTTCGATGAATGATCGTGAGTCTCCTGCACGATTGGCCTTCCCTGAGTTGTACACTAAAAAGTAGTCTATATTAGTATATGTACGGTCTGAGTGCAGATGTTGCGTTCTGTGTATGGGATGTGCACACGCTCATATTTTATGTTCCTTTGACTGGCTAATAGAATGGTTTTGCACATTATTTTTAGCTCAATATCTAAAATCTGTAACGCATTCACGCAGTTCAATTAAAGCAAGATGCGGTTGCGGATACGTTATAGCTAAAACCCATTATGCGAAATCTCTCCGGCTCAGAGTGAGCAACAGGCCACTTTTTTCAAGACATACCCTATCTTGAATTGTGAATAAAATATTATGGTGTGGCTGAAATGCAAAGATAAACACTGAAATTGAATAGCATACAGATAAGACATGGGGAGTGTATGTCTACATATAGTGCTTAAATAGTACCAATTCGGAATTTGGCACCAAACTGATTGTAAACTATATACTGGTAAGTGATGTACAAATCATGCAAAGATGGAATGAGGACGAGCACAATCTGTGATATTAGCTAAAGATATTTTTGATAACTGAAAACTATTGACACACTTTTAGTGCAAATTACCAATGGATACAGACTATTAAGGTCAAATAATAGAGATTTACCTGACTAAAGACCGGGACTAAAGAGTTACTCACGTGGGAGAATAAATCAAGGTAGTTATTGTCACATAGGAGCACTTAGACAATATTTGTACATGTATGACACACATGAATTTATGTTTGGCTATTTATATATATTCCCATGGTCTATATATTCTATTTTGGTGGATATTGGTTTTATCTTCTACTCCATTTACAAAGCAATTGTACATGTATACTCCAAATGTTTGGTGAAAAAAAGATTATGGAATAAAAAATATGTCAAATATATAAACCATGTCAGTGAAAAATCAAGTATGTACTCATATTAATACAAAAAAGCTGTGATTCTTCAAATATATTATTTAAAATAATTGTATTAATTTATTATCTGCCAAAGTTTGTTTTATGTTAAAATAAAAAGCGATCTGTGATTAAGTGTTGTTTTCTACAAACGTGATCAATTGTCATGACATTTATCAAAATGGAAGATTTTAGGCTTAGGTTTTATATTCTATGTAAATATGTATTTATGTACAGATTTTATGAGATCTCAGATTCCATGAATGCACAAATAAATGATGTTTCTAAAATTCAATTATTTTCTTTGTTGATTTAATTATTAGGGCAAATGGCCCATGTTATCTCAATTTGAAGCTGTTGCAATTATATACTGCTGTTTTTTATTATAACCTTGGTGTATAGTAAAATTTCCCTATTACTTTTACAACAAATATAGTATTTAAGTCATTCTTCATGACTAAATCATTCTTCAACAATGTTTTCAATGTTTCCAACATTGCACTGCAATTAACCCTTTCCAACATTTTACAGCTCTTCATATCTTTTACTTTCTTTAATCACACCGGCATGCTTCGGAGATAAAGTTGATCAATTGTTATCAAAATTGTATGAGGTGATACAGAAGTATGCAACCTTCTAATTTGGAATAACTATCTCAACTATGATAAATCTTCATGATTTTAGAATCCGTTCAACAGTGGTTCACACATGTTCATTAAAATTCCCTTGAAAGTTGTTCCAAAATCAAAAACAGTTGAACTTTCGGGTCACCTTGTATGTGACACCTAGCAAAACATTCAAAGTATTGAGAAGTTATAAATGTTGAAGCACAGATGTGGATTTTGCAAACAAAGAGGCTTAAATGACAAAGCATGATGATGACGTACATACTTTTACTTGTCTTTGTCCTTGTAATTCTGATTACAACCCACGCTATCATTGGGCCATGGTTTCATTCTAATATTGAGCCAGATCTACATGATGAGAATTTTTTGCAATTTTGAAAAAAAGACTGCTCAATTTTCTAGTTATTTATACATTCTAAAGAAAAATTAACACACAATTATTAATCTGAGTAAACTAGAGCACCTTTTGTGCAAAAATGAAAGATTTAGACCATGTTAGGAATGAGTTACGTTGATCTGAAAAAGCTCATGGTCATCAAAATGGTAGAAAGTGCAGTCTGGCCTGAAGTGATAAGATAAAGAAATTAATTTATTGAGAAATTCAATGAAGATAAAAATCCAAATGTGGAGAGCTTTTTTATATTAGAGCGCAAATTATGATTTAGTTAAATAATGAATAAATAAATAATCAAACCAATCAAATAATTACCACTGTGCAAAAAGCCAAATATAGTAGCGTATAAGTGGCAAACTATTTGTGAATATAGTTCAGTATGTCCTCACTATATTGTATTCGGTATGGGAAACAAACTATTCTTGCCTCAGAAGCGGAACATTTAGTATTGGTGGTATATACTCTACGATACTAAATATCGTTTGAACTATTCTCCGATTATTCTTAAGAGCCAGGAATAGTAGGATATAGGTACATAGAAAAGATGAGTATAGTATGTATTACGTAATCCAAAAACAAACTATACGCCTCTTATATGCGAGGCTATATATTCTTTGATGTGCCTTAATTTGCTTGGAGTTAATCCTATTTTATTTTTCAATTAAGCGCTAATGTAAACAAATAAAATCATGCATTTAACTTAATCAAACTTAATGTCTGAGATCTCATTTAAAATTTTATGATGTTGAAGTATATGATTTTAAATGAACTTAAAATATATTTTAAAAATGTAAGTCAATACAAAAAGTGGAATGAAAAATTTGGGTATATTTCAAATATAAATCAGTAAATTATTTATTCTCCGTTTTGAGTAAAATAAGCGCTTATTAATTTGAAGTTTGTTTTTAGTCTTACCAAAAATCAGCAGCAATTTCGGTGTAGTTAAAATTAAAATGAGGTAAAGCGTATCGTGATGTCTTTGTTCTTTGTCAGTTTTAAATTGAGGCAATCCTGACTTTCCTATGACAAATTAGACCCCTAGTCAGGGAGGGGGTTCGGAGGTTTAGAGTGAAGCCATCTGGAGGAAAATTAATTGTTGTATAATTATGTGGCAGAAGTTGATGATGATGATGATGCATTTTTAAATTTTAAAAAGAAAACAATATTCAAATGTATGAAATACAATAAGGAATCTGTAAAAAATCCCCGGGATTAAATATTATAAAGGATGGGGGATTGCGCTGAACGAAAACTTATTTTTGTATCCAAATCATTAGTTTACATGTACAATTTCTAACATATATAATAATACGGATCAACCTTATCAACAAGTGTCACAAAACGATACAGAACAAAACACAAAGTTTAAGTATAAAATATGCATATTTTTCAATATATTTGTCGATTACATAGCATACAGTAATTACAGAGTACATTATATTTTACAATTTCATGAATAAAATGGTTAAAAAGGTTAAACTTGGCTCATGAGTATGTTTCAATTTGACACATAGTATGTGATGTGCTGTAGGTTCATTAGTATATTAAAAGGTTCAATTTGGCGCATAAGTATAGTTCAATTTGGCGCATTATTTATGATGTCCATAATGCCCCAAATTGAACTATGCTAACACGCCAAATTGAACTTTTTAATATACTATTGAACTGAGAGCACATCACATACTAATTATAAGTCCCAAATTGAAACATACCCATGTGCCAAGTTTAAGCTGTCAATGTAAGGATGAACTTTGAACATCATAAAAAATGCGCCAAATTGATAAATACTGACGCACCAAATTGACCTTTTTAAAATACTGATGTACTTGGAGCATATCACACACTATGTCCAAAATTGAAACATACTCTCATGAGCCAAGTTAAACCTTTCAATGTAAGGATTAACTTTGAACATCATAAACAATGCGCCAAATTGAACTACACTAATGCGCCAAATTGAGCTTTTTAATATATTGATGAAGTTTGAGCACATCACATACTATGTCCAAAATTGAAACATACTCATGAGCCAAGTTTAACCTTTCAATGTAAGGATGTACTTGGAACATCATAAATAATGCGCCAAATTGAACTACACTAATGCGCCAAATTGAGCTTTTTAATATATTGATGAAGTTTGAGCACATCACATACTATGTCCAAAATTGAAACATACTCTCATGAGCCAAGTTCAACCTTTCAATGTAAGGAATTACTTTGAACATCATAAATAATGCGCCAAATTGAACTACATTAATGCGCCCAATTGAGCTTTTTAATATATTGATGAAGTTTGAGCACATCACATACTATGTCCAAAATTGAAACATACTCTCATGAGCCAAGTTGAACCTTTCAATGTAAGGATTTACTTTGAACATCATAAATAATGCGCCAAATTGAACTACACTAATGCACCAAATTGAGCTTTTTAATATATTGATGAAATTTGAGCACATCACATACTATGTCGCAAATTGAAACATACCCATGAGCCAAGTTTAACCTTTCAATGTAAGGATGTACTTTGAACATCATAAATAATGCGCCAAATTGAACGAAACTAATGCGCCAAATTGAACTTTTTAATATACTGATGTACTTGGAGCACATCACATACTATGTCCCAAATTGAAACATACTCGTGAGCCAAGTTTAATCTTTCAATGTAAGGATGTACTTTGAACATCATAAATAATGCGCCAAATTGAACTATACTAATGCGCCAAATTGAACTTTTTAATATACTCATGAACTTACAGCACATCACATACTATGTCCCAAATTGAAACATACTCATGAGCCAAGTTTAACCTTTTAATGTAAGGACATGAAGGATGTACTTTGAACATCATAAATAACGCGCCAAATTGAACTATGATAATGCGCCAAATTGAATTTTTTAATATACTGATGAACTTGGAGCACATCATATACTATGTCCCATTAAAACATACTCATGAGCCAAGTTCAACCTTTCAATGTAAGGATGTACTTTGGACATCATAAATAACGCGCCAAATTGAACTATGATAATGCGCCAAATTGAACTTTTTAATATACTGATGAACTTGGAGCACATCACATACTATGTCCCATTGAAACATACTCATGAGCCAAGTTTAACCTTTCAATGTAAGGATGTACTTTGAACATCATGAATAACAAATTATCAAATTGAACTATGATAATGCGCCAAATTGAACTAACTGACGAAATTAGAGCATGTACATACTATGTCCCAAATTGAAAAATTCTCATGAGCCAAGTTTAACCTTTCAATATAATGATGTATTTTGAACACCATAAATAATGCGCCAAATTGAACTATACCAATGCGCCAAATTGAACTTTTTAATATACTTATGAACTTAGAGCATGTCACAGACTATTCCCAAATTGAAACATACTCTTAAGCCAAGTTTAATCTTTCAATACAAGGATGAACTTTGAACATAATAAATAGCGGGCCAAATTGATCTATACTAACGCGCCAAATTTAACTTTTTAAAATACTGATGTACTTGGAGCACATGACATACTATGCCCCAAATTGAAACATACTCATGAGCCAAGTTTAATCTTTCACTGTAAGGATGTACCTTGAACATCATAAATAATGCGCCAAATTGAACTACATGTATACTAATGCGCTAAATTGAACTGTTTAATATACTGATGTACCTGGAGCGCATCACATACTATGTCTCAAATTGAAACATGAGCCTAGTTTAACCTTTCACTGTTTCTTTCAACATTTGGGTAATAACTGTGGATTAAAGGTGAAGAAAAGTCATTTATTAAAAATCAAAAAATTAACTTTTCAATGAGTCAACCGATTAATTCCAAATTTTAACACAATATTAATCTTAGCAAGAGGGACACTAAAGAATCAAATAAATTAGGAAAACTTAATTTGCAAATTATTTTTCTGTGGAAATCAGAACCATCGGCTGTAGATATTAATCCTTTAACTCTTAACAAACGGATTAGTTATCAGTGAACAAAACTCATGTCATAGGAATTAAATACTTGGGGATTAAAGTTTTTTATATTGCTCTGACATGTCAATACATGTACGAGATGGTGAAAAACTGCATGATCTTGAAAGAATTGTTGGTCAAAGGGAGGGGGATGCTAGGTACGGGCCTGTATAAAATGCGTAATGTATTTAGCTGAATATTGAGCATTTCTGTGTCAAGATTGTTTTTTGTGGCTGACAAAGTGAATACAGGTGGTTGTGCCTGTGTAATATAAGAGGGGGATTTAAATGTCGTTTATTGTAACCTTGATGTGACAGAGAAACAATAGAGTAAACATGTGAGGAAAACTTATTAATTAAGAATTAAAAAAATATTTTTCCAATGAATTGATCGATTGAATCCAAATTTTAACACAATGTTAATCATAACATGGGGGATAATATACAATCAAATAAATATAAAAAGCTTAATTTGCAAATTATTTTTTTGTGTAACTTAAATCGTTGGCTGTAGGAAATTAATCCATTGACTCTAACAAACAGATTAGTTATCAGTGTTAACGAAACTCATTTTACAGAAATTGAATAATTAGGGATTAAAGTCTTACTTATCATATTGCTCTGACATAGCTGTATGCCCATACTGTATGTTATTTGCATCAGTTTGTTCTTCCATGCACCAATTTGCTCAAAACATAATCATCAATTTGTCAGATGAAACATTTGCAATAAATGTAAAATGCGCCCGTTTCTTTATTTGCATCATTACATTATCAACTAAACATACCAAATCTTGCACCTTTTGTAAATGTATATGTTGAAACGGAAAACAAAGAATGATTAATAAAACCAGCTGTTATAAACAGAAATGGTCCAATTCTAATAGAAACAATTGTATTGCACGGGCTAATCTCTGTTGTTTATCACGGAAAACACATGAATTGTGAAATGTGAAAGAATACAAGTTTTAACTTTGTTTTAATATGGCTTATAGTACTTGCATCATTTACATAAAGCATGTTATTTCCTAATTTATTATAAGTGATTTTTCAGATGAAATCTGAGCAATATTTCTGGTATATAATTGGCGCGTAATAAGTTTGAGCTCAGGGGGTCAATTTTCAAAACGTACCAAGGGGGTCAAAATTGATAATGTTGGCCAAAAATCACTAAACAGTGCTCAGATTGGTGAAAACTGTATGATTTTGAAAGAATCTTGGCAAGGGGTGGGAGATTCACATGAACCCAATGACCCTCCCCCATGGCCACAGACCTGTATCAAATGCGTAATGTATTGAGCCTGAGACTAACATAGAAATTGAGCTGAATATTTTTGCAATTTTGTGTTATAAACGTTTTGTGTGGTTTGCGAAGTGAATAGTGGTGTTTGTTTGTGTCTGTGTAAGAGAGGGCTTTAAATGTTGTTTGTTGTATTAAACTTAATGTTACAGAGAAACAATGGAGTTAAATTGTGAGGAAACCCCATAATTAAAAATCAAGAAATTACTTCCCAATGAGTTAATCGATTGAATTCAAATTTTAACACAATGTTAATCATAGCACGAGGTACACTATACAATCAAATAAATATGAAAAGCTTAATTTGTATTTTTTAGTGGAAATTAGAGCCATAGGCTGTAGAAATTAAAACATTAACTCTAACAAACAGATTATTTATCAGTGTGAACAAAACTCAATTCATAGAAATTGAATACTTAGGGATTAAAGTTTTACTAATTACATTGCTCTGACATGTCAATACATGTATGTGAAAGGTGAAAAACTGCATTTTTTTAAGAATTGTTGGCCAGGGGAAGGGGGTCCTTAGGTACGGGCTTGTATAAAATGCGTAATATATTAATTGAATATTGAGCAGTTCCGTGTCATGGGTGTTTTTGGTTGGCAAAGTGAATAGTACAGGTGGTTGTTCGTACCTGTGTAAGAGAGGGATTTAAATGGTGTTTGTTGTAAACCTGATGTGACAGATAAACAATAGAGTAAAAATGTGAGGAAAACTCATCAATTAAGAATAAAAAAGTAACTTTCCAATGGATTGATCGATTGAATCCCAAATTTAACACAATCTTTATCATAACTCGAGGGACATTATACAATCAAATAAATATGTAAAAACTTAATTCGCAAATAATTTTTTGAGAAATAAGAACCATCAGCTGTAGAAATTAATCCTAACAAATGGATTAATTAGTGTGAATGAAACTCATTTCATAGGATACTTAGGGATTAACGGCTCAAAAATAAACGCATATAATCCGGTTTTGATTGCAAATGCCAACATATTATTTGCTCCTGACTAGAATATTATTCTATATTATATGGCATTATATGTTGTTCCCTTCAAGTAATACACGAATAATATTATTAAAGAAAAATTATTTTTTTAAAATAGTTATTAGATCTTGTTCCCCTATAATACAGGAAACAACTGCCTACCATACAGGAAAAATATTCTCTACGATTCCCTCTTATTGCAACTATATTAAACATTTTATTCTATATTATTTTTACTTCAATACCAAGTAAACTGAAAAATGTAACTTTCCACAGACTTAATGAAATGAATCCAAAATTTAACACGGTGTTAATTATAATTCGACTGTCATTGTCCAATTTAGTGAAAGTAAAAAGCTTCATTTATAAATGACTTTTTGTTGGAAATTAGAACCCTCAGTTATAGAAATGACCAGATTAATCTGAACAAGCGAATTAATTAGCATTGAAAACAAAATACATTCAATGCTGGACTTTGCTTTTAATCTGTTAAAACAACAAACACGGGAACTGAAGCTATTACGTAATATCGCGTATAAGACGCGTATAGTTTGTTTTGAGGTAGAATAAGAGAAGAATAAGTCACGTATAGTTTGATATAGTCTGTTTTTATTTAATATAAGTTGTTTTTCACCGCATATAGTAGGTTTGATTCCTACTTGGAGGCGTATAAGTGGAAAATAGTTCAGTAAAGATATACACTCTGCAATGATATATGCAACCTATTTTAGTTTATATGGGCGTACCGGAGAGTATATCAGGACTTATATTAAAGTGTTCCGTTTTTAGGAATATGGGAGAAACTATTCTCGCCCATATTTTAGGTGAAATTCAAACTATATGGGGGTTATTCTAAAAAATAGTTTGCTATAGTACAAACTATATTTGGCTTTTTTCACAGTGTACATTTATTTTAAGAGAATTGCAATTCTTCCTACCAAAGTGTTCCATTATATACTAGAGGCTTGCATTGAAATACTAGCCTCTGATAATCTTAAATGACATAGAATAGATCGTCTGATATCTGGTCATGGACATTCATTGATTTTCTCCATAAAGTCAGAATGAACCATTTTAAAGGAAATACAATGCAGACTAACACAGAATCTAGATCAGGTCACCAATACCCCATTAGCCATAAAAAGCAGGTCGAGGTTGATATAACGGAGAGGAAATATTCTATCTGTTATCCCACTTTTTTATTAACTCTAAATGATTGTCCCAAGGGATTTGTTTCTCTGTTTAATTGAATATACATGTCCCCGAATAAGCCACTATAACAAATTATAAATTATCTTTTGCCAATGGTTTAATTTTCATCTGAAGAATCCTACTGATAGTCTCACAGTTTCTGGACAAATGTTAATGTATCAGAACCTTGACAATAAGAACTACTGTTGGCCAATGAACAGCCTTGCCTGTCTAAAATGTAGGTCAATAAATATGGAGTAACATGACAAGGTAGTGGCAAATCATGATCATTGTGACGTGAAAACCAACAATAAGTCCGTAAATGGTGTTACCGCGGTGGCAAATCATGATTATAGTGACGTGAAAGCCAACAATAAGTCCGTAAATGGTGTTACCGCGGTTATCCTCTTCGGCTAATGACCGTTTTGAAATGAAAATATTTAATCCAAAGGGAAATTATAGTGGTATGAAACAACTTGGTGTGTAGCATACCAACCGATATAATAAGAATTCCATGAAATCAGATATTTCAATAATGCCTTTAGGAGAGAGGGATTTTTCTCATGGGAAGTATCCATGATGTAAAGTGAGAAGCCGACATGTTTTTTCCATACCTTGAAGACATAGTAGTCCATAATAAAAGTTCGTGATCATTTTCTATTATGGTTCAGTTTATGATCGAGACTGAAATATATATGATGCCTATATCCAAAAATGAGGACATCTTGCCCAAAAGCTTGAGAATTCAGTAATTTTATCATTCCCTGAATTCTAAAATAAATATGTCTAATGGAGATGACCTTTAAAAGACCAGCCAATAACAGACAACTATCCTTTGATGAAATCTCAGCAGAAACCAAGCTGCCATTAGGCGAAGTTGAACTCCTGGTCATGAAGGCACTGTCGCTTCAATTAGTGAAGGGCAGAATTGACCAAGTTGACCAGAAAGTGCAGATGACCTGGGTGCAACCAAGGGTGCTAGATCTACAACAGATCGCCACCATGCAGATGCGATTGAACCAGTGGATCACAGATGTCAAATCAATGGAGATGTTATTGGAGAGTAAAGCACAGGACATTCTAACTCTATAGGAGTAACATCACCAGGACTAAAATTACCTTTATTGATTAGTAAAAGAACTAGAACCCCTGGTGACTAGAATTTCTGAGAATTATAATTTCACAGATTTAGAGTACATCTACCTGGGATTAAGATCTCCAGAGATTGGAATAAGATGCAATCTATGTTATCATTAACTAATATTACCAAAATAAGAATTGTTGAAATAATCTGGGAGTGTGATGATGGATTAAAATTCCTTTAATTTCTGAGTGCAGGGAGTAGCCATCCTTTGAAAGGACTGCAGTCTCTTGTATAAATGACATATTGTTATTAATGATGAAAGATATTTAGATATTCATTGGAGTCTATCAATACCCAAAGAACAAGGACCAAATTTTCTGCATGGAAAACTTCATATGATCATCATTGCCAAAGAATGTAGAGAACAGAGAATAAACCTATGAACAGAGATTTTGTCCGATATCTTATATGATTTCATCGAACCTCTATTCTTGTGTCTTTGCTTTCTGTTCCCAAAGGGTTATATGTGAGGAAGATGTGAGGGGGAGAGAGTGGATACAGGAACCCCCTGCATGCAATGGATGTTTTAAAAATCAGAAGTTGACAAATCGAAACATGTGCAAAATGTTTGATAGTTTCAGTTGTGAACTATCCAATACTTTTGATAGAAATAAATTGTATATAATATGTAAAAAAATAAAAAATAAATAAATAAATATGATGATAGGAAATGTGAATAATAATCAAAATGAGATTTTCGATTTGAAAAAGGAAAATAGTCAGATGGTGATATACAGGGCGTATCAAAAAAACGCAACAAGTAGTTATCTCGTAAAATCACAAAACTAGTGCTAACTACATCAATTTCATTTAATGTACCATAAAGCCATGTCTCTCTTCTTCGCAATGATATGTCATTCGAACATGACTGTATTCACGCCTTCTTTAAACTGTAAACAAAGTCAATGCTTCAGCTGGGTTATATTCGAGATCATACAACCCAGTTAATACGTGTAATGTGTGACGTCATAACGGTGGGTCGTAGTAATGGCGGACCATGATGAATATTCGAAAAAATTTGGTGAGTTTTCATGTTCGAATCGTAATATAGACCTCAGAGCAGGGTTACTAGTTTCGAATAACACCCCGCTGGTCTCGGCACAAACGTTTTCTGTACCCCGAACGACCGACCGACTCTTTGGTCTATATTTCTTAATTCATTCACATGTGGTAATGGTTGGGTGAGAAATCCTTCCATTTGCACAGTGGGTCAAAATCGGCTCTGCGCCAAGTTTTAGATATTGAAAAAATCAGTGCAAGGGCTAAGTGCCAATGGAAGTTCCCCTGACTTGAATTATTGTGACTTTTTCTTTTGGAGCTATCTCAGGAGCATCTGTGCTCACAATTCCTCCACCAGATATTGCAAAACCTCGAGAAAGATTTGCCCATCGGCTGCTTTACTTTGCTTTAACCCACACATGATTCAGGGCTGAATCATGCATGACGTGGACAGATGAGCGCATCTTTATGTGCAAGGAAGTGGTGGCAATTTGAAGGGGTATAGGATGTATACTTGCAAGAGTATGAGTATGAACACTTTACTGTCTATGCCATACCTGTCACACCTTCTTCCAATAACCCCTATGGCCCTTGTACTGACTTTTGCAATGTTTTGAACTTGGTTCCGAGCTGAATTTTGCCCCACTTTGCAAAATTAATGATTATTCGGCCACAGATGACTCCCTGTGAATGAATGATATTCCATTGCAAAGAGGAGTAATTTGGCTTTTTGGTACATTGAATTAAAAGGATGCAGTCAGCATTGGTTTTATGTTTTCGTCCGATATTGCATCGGGCTCCGTACACTGACTTTTGCAATGTTTATAACTTGGCCCGAAGCTAACTTTGGCCCACTTTGCAAATGGAATGATTACTCACCCAACCATGACCAGATATCAATGAATGATATATCATTGTAAAGAGGAGACACGTGGCTTTATGGTGCATTAAATGAAATCAATGCTGTTATCACTGGTTTTGTGCTTTTCCAAGATAACAATCTGTTGCGTTTTTTTTGATACGCACTGTATGATTCTCTAAATATGGCACAGCAAATTAAACAAAATGTCACCACCTGGTCGTTATTACAAAAAGTTAAATTAATTGCTGTTATACAAATGCCAATTAATGCTGAATATAGATGAATGTATATATATATTTTTCAAATCATATTTCCATTCAAAAGATGACCATTAATTTACACTGTGTAAAATCTTCAGAATTTTTTGATAACTGGTTTAAGAGAAACGTGTGTTCAAAAAGTTCGCCATATCGATACCCATCCTTTAAATTGTTGAGATAAATTGCCTGCATGCCTCTTGTTTGGCTATACTCTAGTGAACATCATAAAACCGTAGCTGCAACAAGAAATGATCAATATATTCTTCAAGCATTAGATGTTTCCGGGTATTTTATTGACATTGTTGATATTGGTAATGAAAAACACAATTTATACCAGAAACATTTGTGATGAAATATGACGGTTACATCAATAATATGTTGACAGATGTCACTATGATTTGTGATTCAGCACTTGGGGGGGGGGCAATAATGCTATATAGCCTCGGCCCCTCACAATCTATGTAAATAATTGTGTTGAATAATATGGAAATAAATAATAACCTAAAAAAATGTCAGCACTTCAGTCGTGCGTGCTTTGAAGGTTATGTGATACAAAATGCAGAACAATGGGAATCATTTCCAATGTGTGAAAATTTGATTTGTGAATCCGCACTTCAGCCGTGCGTGCCTTGAAGGTTAAGTGATACAAAATGCAGAACAATTGGAATCATTTCCCAGGTGTCAAAATGTGATTTGTAAATCCGCACTTCAGATGTGCGTGCTTTGAAGGTTATGTGATACAAAATGCAGAACAATTGGAAATCATAACCCAGGTGGCAAAATGTGATTTGTGAATCCGCACTTCAGATGTGCATGCTTTGAAGGTTATGTGATACTAAATGCAGAACAATTGGAAATCATAACCCAGGTGTCAAATGAACAAGCATGTTGTCTGGTAATTACCCAAATGCGAGTAGGTAGTTACCAGTTTCACCACCAGGTGGCTGATTCGGGTCAATTAACATGGTAGGTATATAATAAAGTTCCCTTAAACTTGAATATTATCAATTTAAGTGGCTCATTTTTCATATAACCCTTATGTGTCTGATACTTATACTAATGAAAATATGTCCAATGAAGCAAAATATTATATGTCCACTAAAAGAAAAGATATTTCATTTTTGTGATTTTATAGCATGGGGTCTATGGGGAATCTCCCCGAGCTAGAAGTCACATTTTCAAAGAAAATTGTTTTTTCAAAACTTTTTAAAACCTCATTTCTAGATGTAATTTTACATGTAGATTTCAAATATGATATTACTTTGACTGAATTTGGAATTGTTAATGACGTAAATCAAGATTATTTCTACTCGCATCTGGGTAATTGATGCTCTAATGCCACAATGCCACAAAACCATAGAGTTCCAGGGGTGTTACAAGCATGATAACCTTACGGCAGCACCCTTCAAATTTTCTTGACTTAGCTTCTTAAAGGAAACTTCATTTACACTTTTAAGTTAAAAAAAATATCAGAACTCAGACGGACGATTATCTATATGTGGTCATTTTCTCTGACTTCACTGTTGATTCGGAAGTTTAAAACTGGACTCTGGAATCTGGGTAATAGTGCAGGGTAGGGCCCAATATGTCTGCATTCAGACATTTCTTCTGATCAAATTGTGAAAGAGAAGTCCAATGGCTGTATCTTATTTTAGATTGAAGCCTCACTAATTTTTCTACCCTAGCTTAGGCCTCTTAGGTTTATTGAAATACTCGGGAGAGAAAAGCATTGACTCTGCATGACTCGAACAAGATAGTTTTGTTCCAAGCTCACTGTCACCTTTTACATGTGTGATCCTATGGTCTTATTGTCTTGAATTGTGATATTGGTTTCTAACTAAATGATGGGGTATTGTTTCTTTACATTTGATCATAGTTTGGGATATTTGGGGTTTGCTTTCCTTATGATTGTGTAATCCTTATCCTACTGTCATGTAACACATAAGTCTTTCCCTTTGGCACTTGTGCATACAAATTGAGACAAAATATTGACTTCTGAATATATTTTTGTTGAAGTTTTGTAAGTCAGTAAACGAACCCCCCCCCCCCTAGACCAAATATTCTTTCAAAACCATGCAGTTTTCACCATTCTGAGCACTTTTCAAAATGTGATTTGTAAATCCGCACTTCAGATGTGCGTGCTTAGAAGGTTATCTGATACTAAATGCAGAACAATGGGAATCATTTCCCAGGTGTCAAAATGTGATTTGTGAATCCGCACTTCAGACGTTCGTGCTTTGAAGGTTATGTGATACAAAATGCAGAACAATGGGAATCATTTCCCAGTTGTCAAAATGTGATTTGTGAATCCGCACTTCAGACGTTCGTGCTTTGAAGGTTATGTGATACAAAATGCAGAACAATGGGAATCATTTCCAAGGTGTCAAAATGTGATTTGTGAATCCGCACTTCAGACGTTCGTGCTTTGAAGGTTATGTGATACAAAATGCAGAACAATGGGAATCATTTCCCAGGTGTCAAAATGTGATTTGTGAATCCGCACTTCAGACGTTCGTGCTTTAAAGGTTATGTGATACAAAATGCAGAACAATGATAATCATTTCCCAGGTGTCAAATGAACAAGCGTGTTGTGTGGTAATTGATGCTCTAATGCCACAAAACCATAGAGTTCCAGGGGTGTTACAAGGCATGATAACCTTACGGCAGCACCCTTTACATTCTCTTGGCTTAGCTTCTTAAAGGAAGCTTCATCTACACTTTTAAGTTAAAAAAAATATCAGAACTCTAGAACATGCCGTTGCCAGACGATTATTTATATGATTGTGGTCATTTTCTCTGACTTCACTGTTGATTCCGAAGTTTAAAACTGGACTCTGGGTAATAGTGCAGGGGATGGCCCAATATGTCTGTATTCAGACATTTCTTCTGATCAAATTGTGATAGAGAAGTCCAATGGCTGTATCTTATTTTAGATTGAAGCCTCACTAATTTTTCTACCCTAGCGGCCTCTTAGGTTTATTGAAATACATGGGAGAGAAAAGCATTGACTCTGCATGACTTAAACAAGATAATCTTGTTCCAAGCTCACTGTACCCAAAGTAACAAACACCTTTTACATGTGTGATCCTATGGTCTTATTGTCTTGAATTGTGATATTGGTTTCTAACTAAATGATGGGGTATTGTTTCTTTACATTTGATCATAGTTTGGGATATTTGGGGTTTGCTTTCCTTATGACTGCTTGTAATCCTACTGTTATGTTACACTTAAAGTCTTTCCCTTTGGCACTTGTGCATACAAATTTAGACAAAAAATTGACTTCTGAATATATTTTTGTTGAAGTTTTGTGTCAGTAAACAAACCCCCCCCCCCTCCTAGACCAAATATTCTTTCAAAACCATGCAGTTTTCACCATTCTGAGCACTTTTCAAGAAATTTTGGCCATTTATGTGCCAAATTTGTGCACTCCTGGATTTTTAAACAAAGTAAAACAACCCGCTTGGAAAATCCTGGCTACGAACCTGTGCAATATTGAGTGGGGGCTTCACCTTATGGCACCAAATTAGTAAGTAGATATCTATACGTATAGTCAATAAACTAATATCGAATAACAAGGAATTCAAATCAGAAATTACTCAATAATTGAGAGATTTTTAGATAATAAACATGTTATTACTAAGGCAGGTATTCTGTGACTGTCACGTTCTATCACAATAAGATTATCACGTAGGTGTGATTGTGATGTGTTATGGACACTCACATTCAACTCTCCCATTACGTTCTATTCATCTTTGATTTTCATGATGATATGAGAAAGCATAAAAAAATGTTTTACCCATTGTTTAATAAGTCTTACGAGATAAGTTCTGAAAGGGCAAATATTGTATCAAATTCACCTTCTCCATGTCATTCAAATATACACTCTCAATCTAATGATATATCATTTCAAATCAGTATGCCAAAACACAATCCCCAAGTTATTTGTTCAGTTTAATGCACTGAATCAAATGCTTAGAGATAAAAGAGCTGAAGTGTGGCCTTGTAAAAATATAAATAAAACATAGCATAGAAAATAATATATATAACAGGACACATTACTATATTTATACTTCAGTTTATTTCTACTCCAATTTGAGTAACACTAGAACAGCCGCCATTTTGTTTTACGACGTACAAATACAGCCGCCATTTTGTTTTATGACGTACAGAACAAGAGCTCAATGAATATACCTTAACATGTCAATGTACAAACTGTCAAAACACGTCATGGTGACAAAATTCTTGCAAAATTGTTTTGCGAATCTAATAAAAATTACATTATAAAAACAACATTCAAAGAAATGTAAATAAATTACATTTAAGCAATGTTCTTCAATTTATTTCTGGGAAAATTGTAAAATTTCAAATTAAATTTTGTGAACACCCACCATGAGATTTTTCGACAAGATTCCAATGTCCAAAGATAGACATTTTTAAGAGTGATACTAAAAATCTAAAACCCCAGGGTAGCTGGTCTAGAGTCAATCATAGCAATACATCACAATGTTTCAAACTGTCTAAAAACAAACAATATTGTTTGTTACTCCTGACAAGGTTTACGATGAAGTGACTTCCAGTTCAGAACTCCATGCATACACGAAGTATGAATTAAGAATTTATGAACCCTGAGAAAATTATGAAATCATATGTGATCTTTGCATCTTTACGCAGCAAAAACAGTCATATAATTCAAGAATAAAGACCAAAGGACTGGGCACTGGTGTATGGACACAGATAGCCATTCATTTTGTGGGCTGTATAATAAGCATAATATCATGGACTCAACAATGGAAACAAGGGCAGAAAATTCCTAGAAATTGTACAATGATTATCTGGAAATCATGTGGCATAGCATGTGACATGTTTAATATGTAATAAGGACAATGTAAAACCTAATGATTATTCTACTTGAACGTAAAATCATATAATCTTGAAAATAATTTCGAAAATACCCAGAGAAAACACGATTCATGGCAAAACTGACCTAACTTGTGGACATAATACAATTATGTTGTTTTAATTTCTGATATTTCACAATAAACTTATTATGTTGTTTTAATTTCTGATATTTCACAATAAACTCTGGTTATTTTGACGAAACATGCAGATGTGGTCAATATGTGGTGTTTCATTGTAAAATAGAGAGGTGGCAAAATCACGAACGGCTGAATATTTACTACACAATCATCACAACATCCTAGTCCATTCCGAAGAGCAAAATGTCACATGGTTAAGTTTTAAAATGCAAAATAGAGAGGGAAAGAGTGAAATAAACAAGGAATAAAATAAACAGGCGTGAAGTTAACACTCTAAATAGTGTAGAAATACCTGAAAATCTGATACTTTATTCAAATTTTAGAGAGGAATGGAGAGGAATAAGAATGAGCAGACGGATGTTTTCAGACGGAAGTCATGATAGTAATGAACTTGTGGTATTTGAACAGCAGTAATCCAGGGATGTCTAGTTAAATATTTCACAATACTCTACTACGACTATTGTTACACGAAGTGCATATCCTGAATATAAAAATACATTTAATTATGCACTAAATAAATCCATTATTGTTTAACAAAATAGAAAAGTATGTTGAGGTCACGAATCATGATTGGCAAACATTAAATAGAAAAGTTCACCTCCATTACAGCTGTGGGGATTGAATGACACAAATCCTAAAACATTGATATTGAATTATATGATCATTGTCCTCAAATTCCTAGAAAGCAATATCAGGTCAGACCGAAACTATGAATTTCTGGTTAACATTTCATTTGAAGGACGATATATCAAATCTATTATCTTTGGCCTATATTTCTGGAAAGGGATCAACTAACGATCAAATACATAAGCCTTAAGTACAGACATTATATCTATTTCCCAAGAGAAAAGTGTAATCGCCTGTTATGTATAAAAATGTAAAGTACATTATTTCAGAAAGAAACAAAGTTAACAGGCATGTTATGAACAGTATAAATTATATAGTAATGCCAGGGTAAGCAATGCCAGAAATCAAGGTAGTTATTCCAATTTTTGAGAGAAAATACAGTAAGGAACATTTCAAATTAAAGGAGTTTAAGGAGACAAATTGTTGAATCAGCACATTTTTAACAATTTTAAGGAAATGCCACAACACACACCACATTTCTTAAATATGTCAATTTACAAAAACAACAGCTTATGTCAGTATTCTTGACATTATATGACTGTTTTAGCATGCTTACTATACAATAATAAGAACATCTAGTTTATGAACAATCTATGCTTAGGTCTCTGACCTGATTTCAAACAAATCTATATTCTACAATTCAATATTAAAATTAATAAATACATAGGATTAGATGTCATCTGATTCTTTGATGATCATCGAAGTGTCATGTGACATCCACTGCATCATGTGACACATTGATATGGTCTGAGACACATTGAAATGCATACACATGAACACTGAATAAAACCTAAAATTTCATAAAATAAAACGTAAATGTTTTTTTGTATCTTTCTTCTCAACAGTTTCAAAATTTCCAACAGTCACCCTCTCTTCAATCAAAATTGATTCCAATTCATTCTTTTCATAAAACATTTTGGCAAAAATTTTCTCATGATCTTTAATCTCGGAGGATATCATTATCAAACCATATGTACCAAAATAAATATTTGTGGTTCACTAAGGAGTCTGATTCAAGATAAAATATTGTACCCATTGGGCACTGCTCAGACATATTACATTCATTGTTATGCTTGCTTTTCAATTTATGTCTCTAGAGGCAAGTCAAAGCCCGTTGCCATGGTAACAATCACCCTTAAGCCCCATCATACAGTTTTATACAATTCTGTCTCTGTACATATAAAAATACAACATTCTAAATCATAAAATTTAGAAGTTCCACACAACAATGAACCTGATTGGTTAAAACTTCTTGTGTTGCATTTCGTCGATACACCCCTCGAGAAAATAACACAGCGGTCAAAAAAATCCAACACAAAAACCCCAAAAGATCAATCTAGGCATGAAGTGAAATTTCAAGTTTGAGAAAATGTTTAATTTGATGCCTATGGGTATGACCTCTGTGTTAAGATCTGCGATGGATATAGATCCACTGTTCATTATCGCACTCTCATCAGTCTGGAGAATCACATTTACGTTAAACTATACATTGCTTCTCTCTGCTCACAGTGTCACCTTATCTCTTATTGGTTTCCAGTCAATTCATATCAACATAACATCAGTATTGTATTTCAAATTGTAGAGTTTTCAAGGATTTTTCTCAAGTTGCAATCATTTTCACAGTTCTACGCAAATTTGGTCAAAATATGCAACATGATTTTTTGAATTATGATTGCGTGAACTTGATAGAATGATGGGTTATCACCTGATTTGCGTGTTCGTGAAACAATCCTTGCAGAATATCAAAATGGCCATGCAATTCTCATACAAACTACAATTCAACCAATAATTTAATAATGATATAAAAATAAACATTTGTAAAGTGAGTGAGGCACAACATATTGCCGTCTGTGTGATTTTAACAGAATTGCTTACATATTCCGACTAAAAATCTGCAACATTGTTCGATTTTCCAAATTCAAAACTTTGTGCAAGCAAGGGAATTTTCAAATTCTTGACAAGCAATTTCAAGAAACACCTTATATATTCAGAAATTCATGTGATTTTTTATGGCCATGTTGATATTATTTGTAAGGGAGATGATATGATTTGTAAAGGAGTGTAGCAATACATTTATATGAGAGTTGATACGTTATGTACAATTTTGGTCCCAGAACATACATGTATGAATTCCAGAAAATTATAACAATGCGATGTTATGCCTTATTCTGTGATACAATTTATGATCCACTGACTTTTAGCTGGCATGGTATATAAAACATCATAGGAAACAATCTGAGAAATTTAGCATTGACCCTTGACCTTGACCCTTTCTTTCAAAACATTGTATATATTTATGGAAAGGTTCGTACAATGAGTCTCTTATGAATGACTACATAGTAAATGCAATATCATCAAATCGTGCTCAAAAGTAGTCCGTCACACAAGCACAGTCATTTATCTTTTTTAGTACATATTAATGGTCTTGTCACACTTGTAACATTGCACCAGAAAATATAAACCCATGATTTAAAACAGCATTGAGATCATGAATACCCGTCTTCCACCAGCGCCAGATTACTAGAAAATACCATATATGGAAATACAATTCGGTAAGTTTATGATTGAAATGCATGTACTTGTACTTTGAAAAGGAGCCTTTATCATATTGCCTGTTTTTCCCATCTTTTACGCATCCTACCAGATCACCATCACTTAAGACAAACAAATACAAAAATATTTTGATGGAAAGATGCGTAGAAGTAAGGAATGGCTGACATTCTCCTTGATTTAATGATACAACATTGTTTTCATTTTAAAACAGAATTTTAAAACCATGAAGGGGAAAGCTCAATTGATAAAATATTTTAGGAAACAACCCTTCATTGACAAAACTCTTCTGGTGAAAATAGTTGCCTAACTTCAAAGGAATATTTACTTGACCTAGTATATTTAACATCTATGCTCCGTGCATTACAATAAAAAACTCTGTTCACAAATATTCATACAATATAATTTATAGTACACATCAAAACTATGTCCACTTCCAATAAAATAGTCAACCTGATGTTTGTGTTATTAAAAATCCAAATCTTCCCAAAATGAAATTCCCCCATGGATTGCTCCTGTTACGGCATGCTTCATAAACTGGACAGATCATACATATACCACATAATCCAGCTACTCGCTCAAAAGTACACTAGATGGAGATATCTGACAACTGACAATTTGATATGCCGTTATCGATGTCCGTTATTGTTGCTTGTGCCGTTTTTTGTGCTGTTCGTACTACCTGATGACGAAGAAAGAGAGAGTTGAATGTTACTTGGGGACATTTCGTACTCCACGAGGAGGGAGAAATGATCAGATGGGATGTGAGGATGCGGGCAGCCGATAACTTTATTGTCGATGAACCATTGCGGATCCAGTGGCCCCAGAACACCGAGGGGACGCATGTGGTCCGTAGAGTAGAATATGTAGTCAATAATACCCTTGAAGTCAAACCTGAAAAACACAATGAAAAAAATACTGAATTTTTTTTCAGTTTTCATTTCAGTGATCTCCCCAGGTTATTTTCTCAACCACCTTTATTTATATGTTTTTGCTCAAATTATCTCAACATTTCACTCTTTTGGCAGGGTACAGAGATTTTCAACTGGGAGGCATATAATTTTCAGTTTTCAACTGGGCGTTACACCCAGTTGCAATAATGCTGGGGAGATAACTCCAATTTTATTCCAATTATATGGATCTTCAAACATAATGGAGTTCTAAGCTTAAAAACTAGATTTTTATAAAATTTTACCCAAACAAAGCCATGTCAAGAGTGTGCATAATTATATTGAGCTGCAATTTATAAATAAAGTTTCATTTCAAAGTCAATATATTAGTACAGTACAGTTTAAACATTTGCGCAGATAATTAAAATAGATCGATTGGATTTGGAAAATAAGAGGTCAAGGTGCCCTGTTTGAAATATTAACAAATGAGTAATGCACAAATAAATATTTGTTTTATTTGACACAGTAATAGCAATATATTTTTTCCAGGAAACATTTTAAGCAAAATAGCCACTGCATGGAACCTCATCAGGACAGAAATACAGATTCCACTCAGTGGAACCCCATCACTATAAAAGGAAATTCAAATTAGTTCACAAAGAGTACCAATAAGTCTGACCAGGGGCAATCATTACCCTAATGGGTTCAGACCCATAATAATGAAATACTTCGTGAAGCCCATTAGGAATTGCATAAAAGGTCTCCAACCTTTCAAATCTCCTACATGATTAAATATAGGCTTTGAAGTCGCTTTTTGAATACTTTCATTTTGTATGTAATAATAATTATACGTAATAAACATGATAAATAAAAAATAATGTAGGCAATGGCTGGAGGTCTGACATTTCCAACAGAAAATACTGAGATCAACATCAATATAGCATTTGAAATTCAAAATGGCCACCAAGTAAATTGCCCAGAATGCCCAAAACCTAACCAGATCTTGGCCCTCGACAGCTCTTGAAACATAGAAACAGGTTAACAGATAAAGGATTCCTTGCTATTTTGAAGACAATATTTCTTGCGCTGCCTTCCCACATATCAGCGCACGTTGACTACAATAATGCACTTTTCATGTAAATTTCCCTAGAATTTCTCACAACAAGCTAAATAAATGAAAACAACAGGCAAAATTAATGGAAATCAAGAATTAAACATGGAAAAGTTGAAAAGTCCCTAAAAACAACAGGCGATTTTGTGAAAACAACCAGTGAAATCGCCTGTTGCCTGCTGTTTACCTGCATGTTTGATAAAAAGTGTACTTACGTATAGTTAGTATATGGCATGATGTCAGTATCGTAGGCCTTAGCTATACGGAAACCATGAGAGAATATTTCTTTGTTATCTGTGGCATTCATTTTCTGAAGACTGGACAGGTATCCCATGTTCTTGAAGTCCACATGGCTTGCTGGGACTTTTCCTTCACTGAGATACTCTATCACACCTATAAATACAACAAAACACATGTATTCACTGTACATGGGAAAAGGGGGTAGGGATGGGAAGGGTGGGGGGGGCATGCATCCCATGTTCTTGAAGTCCACATGGCTTGCTGGAACTTTTCCTTCACTGAGATACTCTATCACACCTATAAATACAACAAAACCCATGTATTCAATGTAGAGGGGAAAGGGGAGGGGGTTAAGAGGTAAATGAGGAATGGATGAGAGAAGAGACATCTGTCCCATGTTCTTGAATTGTATATTGCTTGATGGAACTTTTCTTTCTTTAAACTACAAAGCAACTCATAAAATGAATTCAATGTACCCAAAATACAAGGAAATGCATCAATTCAATTCAAGGTAACACATGAATTCAATGCAGGGAGGGAGTTGGGAGAGAGATCCAAGGTTCATAACGCTTGAATGATTGTCTTTAAACATAATATTCTTCCAAACACAACTATACAAAGAAAGCAATAAACATTAGAAAGGTCATACATGGATATTTCTATTAATACAAATGTCTTTGTACTATTGTAATAAGTAATATAATTGTAATACTCGGACGGTTTAATTAACACATTTCCTTCCTTTATATAGAATATCATAATTCTAATATCACAAAAGGCTATAAAATAATAAATCCTAAATGACCACTATTATTGTAATAATGTCTCATTCTTTTCCATTTATCACATCACATAGATATAATGAGTGCCAGAATGTTTCATGAAAGGAGGGGAGAATATCTTGGGTATGGAGAGGAGTGAATCTTGGGTTTTTATCTACCCTAAGGCCTAAGGAGAAGCAGTTATAATTACTAAACACTGGATAAGACAAATTAATATACAGTTTTAATGCTGATAGGATTTTATAACTCTAAAGGTATAATAAGCCAGCATGTCCTTTTATGGGTGTATAAATATATATAAATTTATGGGAGTATATTGAATTCCAGCCACTTATAAAGATGAAAAATGACTGCAATTCTGATTAGGTCGCTGTTTTTGATTGACCAAATCTGATTAGGTAATTCTGCATCAAAGAATCAATTCTTACTCAGAGTCTAGATGGCACAAAAAACTCTAGAAAAGGGTAATGTATAACCCTGAACTGCAGATGTACCCAGGTATTGACCAAGATGTTAGAAATATCAATATCAGACCTCATTAATCTTCTTTCAAGGATTCCAAACAAAGCCTATGCATAAAAGCATTCCCAGGAGATAATATCTAAGGAATATTCAAGCATTTCTTCAACTTTTAGAGAGAAACTTTGTGAAATAGCATGATATGTGCAGATGTCAATTAAAACAAGTTTATCGACATTTCCAGGGAACGGGGGAATCAATAGTTAATTGCTTGAGAGCAATTAATGCATAGACCACATATGGGGCCAATAACATATGTAACCTAAAACTGATTCTTAATCCCAACCCGTTTTCTGCGAAAACAGCAGATAATTTAAAATGCATTGCTACATTGTATCATATTTCGATAGAAATTATTATTAACATGGTGCAGGTGTGACTAAATTCATAATGATATCTTGTTATGATATATATATGAAATTGACAACAGGGTACCAATTCCCATTAGCTGGTAAGGTGCCTCGATTTGACGGTGTCTAGATTTTTCACTGCCCTAAAAAACAGGTCTGGTAATTCTGATTTTGTGAGGTATAAAGTGTACCAATGCTAAGCACAAGACATGTTTTGTAGAATTGCTGCAAATTATTTTTCCAAATATTTATATATCTTTATAATTTTGAGAGTTAACTTCATACCTTTACTTCATATTTAATCATATTTACTCTGTTACATGGTTTCTTTTACACTGTTTTTGAGAGATGATCGTTCATTTCAAAAATTATTTACCTGAGTCGGGTAGAGAGTTGAGATCTCCACAGAGGATAAGTGGAATCGAATTAGCATCGGGAACAGTGGCCCCAGGACGTAAACTTGTTGTGTAGTCTTTCACCAACTGTTTGATTTCCTGCATTAACATCATCGTCTGAATCAGCTTGACGTCACAGAATTCTGGGTCCCAATGAACGTGAGCGGTTGTCACTAGGACTGGTTGACGGACTTGGCTTTCTGGAGGTACCTCTGTCATAATAAAAAACAAACTCAAATTTACCTTTGAGGATTCTTAAAATAAGTAGGTCTATGTAAGCATTTAGGCTCATGATTATGCAATTGTACTTCAATACAAGATTCATAAATTGCATTTCCAATTTCTAAAATTTTCATTTGTTTATTTTATTTATTTCCATTTGTTTATTATCTTTTCCAAGTATCTTCAAAATTTAAGAATGTAATTCCATAGATCAATTAACTCCGGCAATAAATTAAAAAACAATCAACTCTGGCAATAAATCAAAAAAACAATCAACAGTGGCAATAAATTAAAAAATTTTACCATTTTCAAAAGCGCCCTCTTTTGTTTCTAATAGAGCAGCCAGCGCAATGTTGTCTTTCGTCATGACACGATTTAACATTTGTTCTGCGCCATCTGCATTCGCCATGGCAACCTGATTGAATTCTATTAGATGTTCTTTAATTAAGCCAAATCTGGAAACATAAAAAAGTTACATAAATGAACATATTAATCGCATGTTACACTAAATGTCACAATTGATTAGACAAAATCTCTCCAAATTAAAAAATAATAGAATGAATAACATTTTTCGAGAATATTCATAATACATGTATAACCGAAATAACCATACATGCATTTTTGAAAGTATTTTAGTTTCTGATAAACCATCCACCGCTTTTGATGTGGTAGGATGGGATCTTAACTACTGTAATGTAAATATATTTATGTGATTTTAATCATAAATAATGTAGTATTTCTATACAATTTAGAGTATTTACAACTCATTGTCCTTGCTAATTTCACTCAATCTACCTCTGCATTTCAAAATAAATTGCTTTCCTTTAATGTGGGAGTAAAGAAATTCCAAAGTTGTTAAAAGGTCACCTCTATTCCTTTACATTAGTTTCAGATTGGTATTAGATAATATATGTTGTATAAGACAATGACAACCAAATTCAGGTGCAATTAATTGATTCCACACATGGAGTCCCATGTGAGAGACTTTTCTAAAAGGGTCAAGTGTCTTATATAAGTGATGGCACAGTGGCACACACACTTGTACAGTGAAACTTGTAAAGTGGAACACCTCTAGAAGTTGAACATCTCTCTGGGTGGAACACTTCTTAGAGTCCCAAGACCAACTAACTGTAGTGTTAAATGAAACTCTATATGTGGAACACCTCCCGAGTGGAAAACTTTTTAGAGGAACAAAATGTGTTCCACTTAGGTGCTCTACTTAGTCAGGTTTTACTGTATATCAAGATGATTTTATTAATAATGCTGGACAAAACATTCAATGATAGTTATTCTTTTATTTATTCATGAAACAATATTTGATTGTCTGCTTGTTTCAAATTATAAGTGAACTATATAATTGTTTCTTTTTCTAATTTTTGGGAATATTCAAAAAATGAAAACAAAATATCACAAGGTACGTGCAATTTGTTACAGATGCTGAATGCCGACTGCCAAATAGCATCAGCAAAAGAGTTGTAGACTACAATAATATGTCATCACTTCCTGTGATGATGACATAAAAATCATATGAATAAACATCTTACTAGGGATACATAGCAAAAGATGAAATATCATGCTAAATGTCATAATATACAGCAAGATCTCTTTTATGGACATTCTGTTAGATACAAGAAATGTGAAATGAAAAAATATTAATATGATCGCATCGTTTTAGTATCTAATGATATTATTACCAAATTGCAGGGACTAGAGCATTCCATATAAAATCATTTCAATTTTGTTTCAATTATAACTGACATCATTTCAATAAATAGTCATCATTTAATGATTGATTTAATAATTCTGAATAGGGATTTATATCCTCTGTCAATCAATAGAGAGAGTGAATTTGATTGGATGGGATTGGATTAGATTTAATTATGGGACAGATTTGATGGAATGGAATTTGATAAATATGGGATGAGGGGGAATTGGTAGAATGGGCTCATCCCAAAGAATGGTTGCTGAATGGGAGATTCTATTTTGAAATTGAAAATGAGTATGAATCTTACATTATAATGAGCATATACAACCATGTGTAATGAGTCTATTCCATCCTCCAATGACCATATACCACCTTATTATAGGCCCATCAAATCCTCCAATGACCATGTACCACCTTATTATGGGTCCATCAAATCCTCCAATGACCATATACCACCTTATCATGGGCCCATAAAATCCTCCAATGACCATATACCACCTTATTATGGGCCCATAAAATCCTCCAATGACTTAGCTATAGATTATATTTATCATTAAATCATATTCTCATTAAAATAATGATTAATATTGGTAAAAGCAGACACAACTTCCCCCATATGAAGCAAAAATACTAAAAACATATAATTAAGCCAATGAATGATTAAATAAATTAGAAATAAATAAAGTGGGAACGCAGTATCAATAGATTGTTTTAACCGATTACATTTGAGTGCGAAAAATTCCAAGCATTTACGGAAGACTGAAACTCCCTTCCAGTACAGAAATGTGAACCCTTACTATATAGTGACATAATTCTCTTTATTCTAGATTAGTTTCAGTGAGCCAAGGTCAATTGCATACCTGACAAACGAGAAAAGACAAATGGGATTATCAAGGCCCATTGAAACTGCCAAGTACAACAAAAGATGCAGGCTTCACTGGATTGTTGCCTTGGAGATGAGACAACTAACATTCTAGGATGCTTTTATTTATGCCTTATGGTGTAGTAAAACACATTTAAAGTTAATTCCCTAATTCAAGGTTAATTCCAAATTCAAGGTTGATTAGGTTGTGTGTAGTCTGAATTGTAGTTACAAGATCATGGGAAGTTCATGATTCGAGCAAACAGGCAAACAAACGTAGAAACTTTCCCTAGTAAAAGGATAATTTTCTCTTCGTCATTTATCGTACCATAATATACCCTTGAGAAAATCTTAAATGTTGTAATCACTTTTGGAAAATATATACAATGTAATAGAAAGTGAACCATGTGCAGTCAAAATTACTCAGAAATGTCAAAATCAGTATTTTTCAAGTAATGGTATACTGTAATTAACGAAATAAGCATAACAAAGAAAATAAATAAGGTTTTTGTTATACACTGTATCTAGAGCGAACAGGTACCACTAATTAACCTGTAGGCATCTTGACATACATATTTCAAGAGCTTCTACAAATTACAGGTACAACCCACACAGGACAAGGTGAAAACCTTTCTACATTGCAATTAGAGCGGGTTATTGGCTTTTACTGTGCCTGATTTTGTCTTCACATTCTAAAACACCCTGGAGATTTTCTTTTCAAAATGGACAAAATGTTGTAATCGAAGCAATGCTGAGGAAAATATCGATTATCCCCAGAGAATTCGTCCTCACAAATTTTATTTAAACCAGTTCATTTGTCCAGCGTCTGGGCTCCTTTTCTTGGATCAGCAATGCAAGATATTCTAACTGGAGAAAGAAGTAGTATAGACCTTTCCAATAAACTCTGACCCATTTGCTGAACAAAGAAAACCTGGTAATGTTTGTTTCATTTTTTTAACACCTACTTGGTTGTTCTGTAGAATACAGCACAACCATCGACATGCTTCTTCTCCGTTTCGCTCATAGTCCTGGCACGAGATTTCGGGGAAAATATACCGTCGTAGCCATCTCTTTTGAGTTCTGGGAGGAAGAAATTAAAGTACATCTCAGTTTCCACTTCCTGGAAATACATAAACAGAACAATTAACTTCTTATTTTTCTGAAAATCCCATTTATGAATTATAGCATAATGGCTACTAGTCATGCTTAAAATCCCCATGCAATTTTGAAAATATTTTCTTTAAGTAGAATTTTGGTGGATTTATATGGATCAAACTTAACAGTACCTTAAAACTTCAAAGAATGATGATGGAATCTCAGTATAATTTACAGAATTATAAAAAACATGTATAAATTTCACATGGACACATACAGGTATTATCTAGTATCCAGGCACCAGTGTGACATCAATAATGACACCGATCAGGGTGTGTCACATTAAAACTAAATTGACATTCTGATATCTTCTAATTGGATTGCATGACATGAGTGAAAGTGATTCTAAGAAACCGTCCCTGTAACACATATAATGAGGTCTACCTGGTTAATTTTTTGCTTAACAGGAATTTTTTTGTTGGGGGGATGAACAGGCGATTTCTTGTACTTGTAAAAGCAAAAAGATGTGTCAAAATGAAAAGCAAGAAAAGAATTGATTAGGACAGTTTTGGGTTGAAACAATATGATAGGCATTACAGACAATTATTTTGTAATGGCCTTTTATCCTCTCTGCATGGCTATTTCACCTAATTCCTCACTATAATGTGAATAAACAATTAAACTATGTTACATTTCAATATAATTTAAAGTAATATCTATGTGCCTGTTAACATTATAACTTGCTAATTCCACTCTTTTCCACTCTATTTTGCATTTTAAAACATGACCATCTTGTTTAATTTTCTTGCATTTCTATACAATTTAGAGTGTTAACTACATGCCTGTATACTTTATTCCTTGCTGATTCCACTCTTTTTCATTCAATTTTTCATTCCAAAGCATGACCTTCAAACCAATTTTCTCATTTCATTTGTAAATTACATTTTAGCAACAAAGGTTCATGAGTATTGATTATTTAATATATCTGATTGTTATCATATCTCCCTATAAAACATGATTTGATTATATGCTATATTATGTTTCAAACTTGTTAATATTTCATCTGCTTGAATTCCTGATAGGTTACAGTGACCAAAGCTAATTTATTAACACATTTACATGAAAAGTTCACAGCAATCATAGATGTAAAAGATGAAAAGTATATTTCTAAATAAATAAATAAATAGAAAATAGTTTAGGTATTATATGTTATGTAGATTAAATATATGATTATTAGCCTAGAATTTCTATGATGGAAAATAACGTGCCCATGGTTAATGTATTTAATAAAAGTGAAGAATCAATTTCATTGCATGTGGTTCTGTCCCTGTCCCTTCTGTCCCATATTTAAATATGCAAAAATATAGCTAGAGTTCTTCACCCTGTTGCACATTTTACTCAATTTTTGTATATACAGGGTGGGCCAAAAAAATACACTATAACTTTTTTATTTTCCAACCTACATACCCCAAATTTTGCAGTTATATAGTGCCAAGGGTTCTTAGTAATAATATTATGTAACAAATCCTTCAACTGGGATTATATTTGATCTAAAAAGAGGAGTTCAATTGGTCCGCCACCCCATTTGATGATAGATTTTAGTTTTAGTCACCTTGCTGATATAGCAGTATCAATGAAATGTTAGCTATATTTTTTTCAATGTGTCTTAATTGCCAGCTTTAGTTAAGCAATTTTTTAGATCGGGTGCCTTCATACCATCTCCTGGAGACCTCCCCATGCCCTATACTCACTTGGGTTTGAATTAGGGCTATTAGCTTGCAGTCATAAGGGCGTATCAGTTTAGGAACATTATGCAAATTATGCTTATTTCTCATGGCACACCACATGTTTAAGTGAGATGCTGGTGACATATTTTATTCAAGTAAAAGTGTATAATTCATGATCAATGGCTAGATAGTAGATAACAACCTCAAGTTTTATTTGGTATGTGAATTATGATTTTGTATCAAAAATTAAAAAAGTTATAGCATTTTGAAAAAAAGTGGCGTTTTTTTGGCTATCATTCATCTTGTGCAAGATTTGACCTTTTACTTTTGAGAGAAAATTGGGGCATGTTCATAAAATTTTTACTGATTCTTTTGTTTCTATCATAGCAGATTCTATTTTAATCAATATACTTATCACATCTGACGATGGTAAAACAATTTGACGGGATTAGTAAATGCTACAATAACAATGTAATATTGAGCAGGATGTCCGACTTTGTCTTCTCTGTAGGGTGACATTAAACCACCCCTTTAAAAATATTGAAATAAAAGAGTGAAAAGGGTATCAGTAAGAAATGGTTTTGTCGGTAAACTCTTACGTATTAAAGATTTAAGAAAATCAGACAGTTTATTCAAAATATTTTAAGGGAAAATTGGAATTAAGCATATTAGTGCCCTCATGATTTTCTATGTAGGTAAAAATCAATGTGATACTTGGAATATCCGCAACATTAGAGAAACTCAAATACTGATGTTGAAAAATATCAAATCCACGACATGGTCAAAGGATGGTTTTCCCAAATCTGAAAATTATCTTTAAAATTTTGGATAAAATCACAATTTTAATTAGTTGACTATGTGGTTTAATATCTTGCTTAACCTCTAATTGTCAAAGGCTATGCAAAATTTCGTAAAATGTCTATCAAGACACGTTTATCTTTCTACACAATAATTACACATTAAGAGACAAGAGATATTAGACTTCAAGGACGATAAACCTTAAATTACGACAAAAGGACGAACGTACAACAATATTTACAATCCAGGAGATAATGAAATTGTACACAGTTCAGGATGCTGATAAATTGTGATCCAGATAAATGGAGATAAATATCTGACAAATTGCGATTCTTTCATTAAATCAAAATGGTAATTTTTGATTTATATAAGTTAGCGTGACTTAATCAACTCTAAACTGCGGCAATTATAAATCAAAAAAATATTAGTGTAATTTTTTCACATAATACTGGCCAAGAAAACAATGAGAAACCTGGAAATTGGCAAAATGAATGTCTAAATCATCAATACGTGCCAATATATTTTAGGTTCCCATCTCATTACGTTGCGTTGATAGTTGTGAGAAAGCATATTAGCCTTAGGAAGATCCAGGCCTTTGTAAATAAATAGAAAATGGTATCATACAAAAACTGTAATTTGGTCATATTATAAATTGTAAAGTACATTAAAAATGGTGGATTGAGAGGGGAATAACAAGTACAGGACTGGAATCCATTCTTTTGATCATAAAGAAATACCTTAACTAAGACATATTTGAATTTTACAGAAATATAATCAGAATGACACGTAAACAACAAACAGCCGCTGAAAGCTGTAAACTAAAGTCAATATAGACTTTGATAAAACCATTATAAAACTATTGTTCCGGACACACACACCTTGAAAAATCATTATCCATGCAATTTCCACACCTTACTTTCAATTCCAAGGAAACAATACGAGTATAAGCAATGGCATTGTCTACTTTAATAAATATCAATACTGGTGGAGTAAAACATGTATCTTGATGGAAAATCGTACTATGAGAATCGACATATTTCGTTTATACTGCCCTGTATTAATTGGCCCCTAGATTGACTGATTAATCGATGAAGCAAAAACAACTTGTGTTTATGGAAAAATCAAAGGGTTACTCGGCTATATTTAAACATAGCTTAAAGATATGTTCACTATAACTATCAAAATCAATAAATACACAGGTGAATATTTTACTGAATGTAATTAAAATGAAATTAGTAGAAACATCTGTGCCAGTGTGAACTAAGCATTGTCTGGTAACTCAAAAATGATGTGCCCGCTCATGAACTCAATTCCATCTACTCAAAAATTTCATCCCGTTTTCTCAAAGAAGCGTTTCATTACGTAAAACCTTTGCAAGTGGAAGACATTTGGTAGTACTGAACTTCTAAAAAGTGTTTCTTTCTTGGAGGTGTTCTACTCACAGACAGAGGTGTTCTACGTATAGAGGTGTTCTACTTATAGAGGTATTCTACTTATGGGGGTATTCAACTTACGGATAAAGGTGTTCTACTTATAGAGGTATTCTACTTATGGGGGTGTTCAACTTACAGATAAAGGTGTTCTACTTATAGGGGTGTTCTACTTATACAGACAGGTGTTCTACTAACAGACAGGTGTTCTACTTACAGACAGAGGTGTTCTACTTATCATAATTGATACATATGGAAGTATCCATGTTAAAAAATGGGACTTTTCCCATGACTTATAACAATCAAAGTAAATAATGCAAATCAAACAAATGTTAACTACATCTCCAAATACATCCTGAAGTTTTGGTCCATGAGAAAAAGTGCATAATGGCTATCTTTTTAAATGCAAAATCAATTCAAAAGAGAAAAGAGAGGAATTAGCGAGGAAAAAAGGAAAGCCATAAATTGAATAGTGTAAATTGTACAGAGATATAAGAAAGACACTTCATTCAAATCTTTGAGAGAATCTGAAATGAATATGCAGGGAAGACATGAAATCAAAACTGTGGATTGTATAGAAATGCAAGAAAATCAAATACTCCATTCAAATTTTAGAGAGAAACGTCGAGAAGTCAGCATGACATTTGTTGAATTTTAAATAGTGGGGTGCCACCTTTTTCCTCAGGTAAAGCTACGCTTATAAAGAAACGGAAATCAAAAATTGAAAACCACAAGACGTAAACTCTCCCACGAAGTGTAAATTCCTGTTCAGATTTTCATGACCTGTCAGTAGCAGAATCATCATTGGTTAATCAAATATCCCGTTTAGATTTTTGCATTAATTAGCATGACATGTGACCCAGAAAATGATACATATGACCTCAATAAAAAGTTCTTGACAGAAATGAAATTCTAATATAATATGGTCATGGGCTTTCAACTAGATTATATTGTAAATTGTTGATGAAATGAAATATCTTTATAAAAAAAACATGAGATATTTGATATATCTAATAATCATTTCCCAATATATACAGCGAGGTTGTCAATGCAATTGGTAATACCATACACATTGGTATGATATCAGTAACTAGTTGATACCATACCCATATACCAAGTGATATCAGTTTATTGATTTTTGAAAAAAAATCAATAACATCCATTTGTTATTTCATAAAGATAACAGAGACATGCATCTGATACTAGATCTGGGTGCAATATTAGTTTGCATGTTTCAATATTGCACTTGATTTTACTGACATTAGAGCATACTTTTTGTCCGTCTGCTCACTCTTTCTTGCTACAATTTCTCTTTAAAATTTGAATGAAGTGTCAAATTTTCTCGCATTTCTGTACAATTGAAAGTATCAACTACATGCCTATATACTTTATTCCTTGCTGATTTCATTCTTTTGTACTCTATTTTGCTTTTTAAAACTACCATGGTGACAGGTCTGCTTTTCAAAAACATAAAATATTATATTGCCTATAGGGGGACTCTTGAATGTACAGTTGCCAAATTGTACCATATAACTTTACTGTGAATTCCATTAAACATTCAACATTTGAGTGATATGTTCATACTAAAATAGAATAGAAAAAAATAAAAAATGAAGTTGGAATATTTATATTGTTTGTTTACAAATATCTGTTCTATTATTTACACATATTATCAGTGTGAGATTTATGAGGCGGAATTAAATAAATTGCTATGAAATTGCTATTATAACCTCCCCATAACCCTTTCCTCCTATTTTACTCATAAAAGTAAAATAGAGATAAGAGCCGAAAGCCAAAACTATAATTCACCCACATTGCTAAATGTACAGAGTGACCTGTCTAAGTGGAACACCTTTGGTACCTCTAGAAAGTGTTCCACTTTGGGAGGTATTCCACTAACAGAGGTTCATGTAACATTACAATCAGTTGGTCTTGGGATTCTGAAGTGTTACACTTCAAGAGGTGTTCCACTTTACACCCGTGTTGCTCAGTGGCAGCACAAGTACCTCTTACGCAATAGGTCCCGGATTCAATCCCCGGTTCAGGCAAGACTAAATTTGCTCGTTTGCGTGAAGTACTTCAGGGTGTTTGACTGAGTGGTTCGCAACTCGTTCGAAAAGGCTGTGGTGTGTACTTATATGCCTATGTATAAGTGCACATAAAAGAACACAGGGCTCCTTCAAGGAGGGGTTTCTGGGTCTATCTCCCATGTTAATTATGTAAATTACGACCGTATATATACGGGACATACCCAAGAGGTATTGCTCACCTTCATTGGTGGTAAACAAACAAAATACAATACAATTTACAAGTTTCACTGTATATACAGGATCTAGGAACTCTTAACTAAATACTGAGATCAATATAACAAAAAATGAATTTCCGATAAAACGAAACACTCCTATCCTTATAAAAGTGAAGTGTAATTAATGATAATAGAGATAAAAAAATATATAACCATTTGAGCTTACTCGATAATTAAACAAATGATGAATGATGAATGGCAGTTATGTTACCTTGAACCCTACATAACAACAATGAAATTATATGAATTATTTTTACGCTCAAATATGAATGATTGCATTTTTTCAATTCGTCTAAAAGGTACACAAAGCTTCACAATGAATGTCTCAGAACACTTCCCATCATTATAACTCATCTTATTCATAAATTCTACTTTATGACATCACTTTGTTTAAGCTTTGATTTGTGACATATTAATCAGGCCCTACATTGCAGATGACAAAGACCCCTTCATGTAATAATAACAAACTCATGAAATCTCTTTCAAATACCTGCAGTGTGATAATATCTGCGCTGTAGTGTCTAATCTCTTCTATGATCCCTTTCTTCCTGTATTCCCAGTTGAGAGCCCAAGAGGCAGTGTAGCCATAGAGCTGACTGGTGCAGTATTTGTCACATAAAACATTGTAGCACATCACTGTGAAGATAGCTGAAATGACATAGAACATTGTAGCTTATCACTGTGAAGGTAGCTGAAATGACATAGAACATTGTAGTACATCACTGTGAAGGTAGCTGAAATGACATAGAACATTGTAGCACATCACTTTAAAGATAGCTGAAATGACATAGAACATTGTAACGTATCACTGTGAAGATAGCTGAAATGACATAGAACATTGTAGCACATCACTATGAAGATAGCTAAAATGACAAAGAACATCATAGCATATCACTGCGAAATAGCTGAAATGACATAGAACATTCTAGCATATCACTGTGAAATAGCTGAAATGACATAGAATGTGATACAACATCGCAAATCAATAAAACATGTAATACATAAGTACATTTTCGTGTAATTTATACAAATCAAGTCTATTTACTTTTCAATTGTTTATTCAATCTATTATACATGTCAGTGAATTATCAACTAAGTATGTAAAGTATGATATATATGTACACAACCACTCCTTATCACGCGGTAGTATCTCTTCGGGACGTATCGAAACCACTCCGTCCCGAAAAACCATTAATTTGAATTTAAAACCTACCCCAGTGTTTGAAAATCAAGGATTGTGAGTCTCACACTTCACCGTTTTTCTTCAAACTTGTTCCGTACAAAGCTTCACAGAAATACCTTTCAGTCGATACATTGTTTTCGTGTACAAAGTACCTCGTTTTAGCGGCGTTTTGGTCCCCAGCTGCGAGATAAAGCAAATTTTCATAACTTTCAACTGTAAGTCAAGTTATCTCGCCAGTCTTTTACCCATTCTCGCTCATAATTTCAGAATGGACTCCCATTACAACCTTCCATCGCTACGTTTTGATTTTTGGTCATCAAACGCAGCAGTTTCTAAATCATCCACACATCTCTTAAAATTTGACTAATACGTCCCGTCACCTTCCACTACGCCCCGCCGAGTCTATGACTACAAACGTGGAGTTGTATTCTAAAACATTTTGTTCATCGTTGTGTTATTTTACATAGGTTTGCCTTGGTCGATTCTTAACACCAGTCTTAAGTTTAGCATACATACGGAGTATAACTATAACTGATTGCATGAAATTGATAATTTAAATGTTTGTGAAGATGTTGCTTTTTAACTTTAATTATATGTAATTGTCCTGTATTTGATTTTGTGAGGAAACCAAGTGTCTGGTTTGAAACACAATAAAATCTGGAATCTTGTTTTGCTAATGTTCAACATAAATAATTTATAAATTATCGGCCGAGGGCAGATTAGAGCGGATCAATCAATGATGTACAAAAAGTAACATGTAAAAGAAAAAACGCTGTGATGACTATTGCTCTCGACAGAAAGCTTCAATTTTCATTGCATCATATTTATTTATTTACCTGTATTTAAACAGAGTGGTTTAAACATATGCAGTTACTACTTAAATGATAATAACACTGTTTGCTTAATTCTATGAAGAATGTTTTTATAGTTTTTAATATTCTATCGTCCAGCGTATTCTCTCCGAATTATTGATCTGGCTATGAATTTTATGCACTAACATGTAATACGCTTTTACAATTTTCAATTGTTCAGTAATTAAAATCTTTATATTGCAATATCGGATAATCTAAATTTTAGGGAGATTTTGGATCACCCTATTATAGGTATATTGAAAATGGACAAGAATGGGTAAATCTTAAACGGCGAATCTTAAAACACAATCTGATTGGTATTTAGAATCGACAATGGCAACCTACAAACAAATTGTTTTAGAATGCAACTCTACGTGTATAGTGATAGACTCGGCGGGGCGTAGTGGAAGATGACGGGACGTATTGGTCAAATTTGAAGAGATGTGTGGATGATTTAGAAACTGCTGCGTTTGGTGCCCAAAAATCAAGACGTAGCGATGGAAGGTTGTAATGGGAGTCCATTCTGAAATTATGGGCGAGAATTGGTAAAAGACTGGCGAGATAACTTGACTTACAGTTGAAAGTTATGAAAATTTGCTTTATCTCACAGCTGGGGACCAAAACGCCGCTAAAACGAGGTACTTTGTACATGAAAACAATGTATCGACTGAAAGGTATTTCTGTGAAGCTTTGTACGGAACAAGTTTGAAGAAAAACGGTGAAGTTTGAGACTCACAATCCTTGATTTTCAAACACTGGGGTTGGTTTTAAATTCAAATTAACGGTTTTTCGGGACGGAGTGGTTTCGATACGTCCCGAAGAGATACTACCGCATGCTTATAAATATCACTCAAGTAGCTAAAAAAAGCACTAAAATAATCCTTATCCTCCAGATTAGATAACTCCATAAACTATACAATTTCTATATGTGTAATCTATCATAAAATCTATCTGCTTGTGCTATTTTACTCACTAAAATTTGAACGAGGTGTCCATTTTTTGTATTTCTTTACAATTTTGCGTGTTGGCTACATTCCTGTTTAGTTTATTCCTTGCTAATTAAACTTTTTTCTGGTTTATTTTGCAATTTAAAGCATGGCTATAGTGACATTTTTGTTGACATGTCAAGATGACATAATGAGGTGAAAGTCCGTTGTGCTGTTGGCATTGTGTCACATAAAAAAGCAAATGGTCCAAATACCAAACTCTACCACAAGGTGCTTCAACTTCTGACAAAACCCATGTAAAATGACAAATTGCCCATGAAGAACATAGTATTTTTCAAGTTTTTACAAGATGTAGAAAGTTGTCAACTTTAGTGAAATATTGGGTCAGTGCAACATTAGTACATTCCTCGTTGGGACAAAGTCTAACACATGTACGATGTACATGTCTTATCTGAAAGAAAGAATGCCAAACAAAACATGTTTCAAAAAATGTCAAGGGCTCTTCATGTACAAAAGTAGGTTTGTTTTGACATACATTTTGATTATGATAATCAAATTCCACGAATTAAACATTCCCATCTTGTTTTATATAAAACTTAATTAATTCTTCCAAATTCATCGTTTTTCTTTAAATATTTGAATTTTGTAAAATTTCACCTGTTGGCTTCCTGCGCTCGGGATTTGCAAGAGGAATCCATGGTCTTTGAGGTGGCTGACTAGACGTAACTGAAAAACACAAAGAAATAAATATTAATTAAACAAGTCAAATAAAAGTTCATATAAATATATAATAAATATATAATAAAAATCCATAATAATAATATTAATAAAGACAGATAGACATTTGATGAAATCATGTTACTTTAACTTTAAACTGACTCATTAAATATGATAATAAATGTTTTGTTATCATGATATTCAATCAAGCATGATAACAAATCCGTACTATACATAAACTGACTGAATATGTTAATGGATACTTTGTTGTTATAATATTCAATCAAGCGTGAATTATGTTGTGTATATCCTGTCAAACAGAGATTTATTGATCTGTGTAACTATTAATTAACAATTAACTAATAATACAGGAAGTTATAGTTTATTTTAATAATCGGGTATTAGAAATATCGTTACTGGTTGTAAGATATCATAATTGAAGGTGTTAATATTTGAATTGTTCATATCTCTATTTATATATTTATTTAAGGAATAAAGAATCATGTATCATACTATATTGGAAATATAAAAGCATGAGTGTATGTACCAACCCATACACATAATGCATGAAGGCAGAGCCTGAGTGCATTATCAGAATGGGTCAGTACATACAAGAATGCTTTTATATTTCTAATATAAAATGATACATGATTCTTTATTGCAATTCAAACATGACTCTGGTCAATGATGAAGTAGAATAGTTCACCATTTACATCTACAAGATTGTTGTCTTTGAAGAAATTAAATTTTATATGTTTTTGTACAAGTTTATTATTTAGAAATACTAAATAGGGGTGCTGGGTTACAACTGATATTCGTTTGAAAACTATTAAGAAGGTTTTGTTTGTCAAGATATTATATAGGAAATGAAATGATTAATTTGATGCAGAAAAATTATGAAAACTTAGTTGGAAAATCATTGCATTGACTGACATGAACACATGTATGATATATAGCTGTCACCCCTTTTTAAAGAATAGCCCTGCTCAACCCGTGCACGTATCAAAAATTAAATGCACAGCAAAATCATTTCCATGAATATATAAATAATTTAACACACTGAAATGCTTTAAGCTGATTGGCTGAGACACACTTGGCATGTTTGAATTGCAATTAAAAGTGTTCATATTTGGGATTACTTGACGATTTCAGATAGATGTACTTTAAAACAAAACAATAGTTTTGATTGATTGATTGATTGATTGATTGATTGTTTTGATTGAATAACTTTATATATAATGTTCCTGAAAATGTGCATGTGTGTTGTTCGTGATGCAAAGAACAGGAAAAACAGTATCTCATTTCATGATGGGATACTTTAGAGATGTGTTGGCAATATGAATGCAGGTACTGGAAATGACATTGATGTTGAAATTGCCAATCTTGATCAGCAGAGTACAGTGCATGCTAACCTCATGGCCTTTAACACAAATAAAAGAAACGATATCAAATTAAGTGAACCCCCCCTAGCCAAACATTATTTCAAAATCATGCAATTTTTATAACAATCTGAACTTTTCAAATGATTTTGACCATTTTTGGGCAAAGGTTGTCAAAGGTGAACCCCCCAGAATTTTTTTAAATGACCCCTCGGCAAATCCTGGCTACGGGCCTGTTCAATGGTTATTTTTAAAATGAAAAATACAGTTTAAAACAGTAGAATTAACATGAAAGAGCATGGCCAGGCATGTAGCCAACACTCTAAATTGTACAGAAATGCAAGAAAATCAGACACTTCATTCAAATTATTAAGACAAATCTGAATCTATGTTCAAAAATAGGTGTTGCCCTGGTTGCCCGGCTATCAAGATCTTTCATCATATTTATCAGGTAATTAATCCAACAAACTAGTAGTTTTTCTAGTATATCAAGCAAGATAAGGACACCATGAGTAGATTTATCAATGCAATGTACTATAATTTAAGCACTTCAATGACAACTCAATAACAACTATCAGCAATAAACCTTGATTGGAAATAGTGGACTAAGAATTGTAGTTTAAAACAAAAACAAATCTGAAGGACTTGGTTGATCTATTTTATAGGACTCTGAAACTTTAGACATTGTACCTATAGATTATTAGTTCAAGTTGATGCACTTTTTCTCCCTACTATCATTACTTTACTCTATGTCAAACACCCTACAACACCCTAACTGGGACCAAGACATCTATCTGCTGTATACAGCCAATATAATTTGGCGCCGTTTCGGCATCGAAAAAATTTGGCGCTGTTCTGGCACCGTTCCAGCACCGAAACCTTTCAACACCAAAAGTTGCTACAGGACTAGTCAGTCCATCGAAATTTGGCACCGATACGGCGTCGAAAATCAGATTGCATTTTGGGGGTGTATCCTGCCAGGCTAATTTTCTACTTGTACCTTTTACACAACTTGTTTTTCAAAAATTATTTTATGAGCATTACCCATCCTTTGCCGTTCATTAATAAGACTCCATTTGTGTCATTTTGTCATTTTATTTTCATGCTAAAATAAGATTGGACAATGAATCAATCTAACAGGAGAGCAATGGAAATGATGACAATGTTTTAAAATGTGAAATTAACAAGGGATAAGCATGAAGCTAAACACCAAAAAGATAAGAATCTGGAGAAGCTGTCAGTTAAAATATGAACAGAGATAACAAATCCTTCTTTCCCAAATATAAAATAAAAAAATAAAATGACCTCTGAACATTTTCTACAAGGGAGATGATACATAGCATGATTTCTAATAATTCTAGTTATCTAGAATACCCCTTACAAGATGAATAATCCCAAGAACATGTTTTTGAATCATTCCAGAGTTTATTAAGTCAAAGCATGATGAATCCCACATGAATCAAAATCTCAAATTAAATGTGTAATATCATATGGAACAAGACAATGCATGGATAATTAGAAACATGATGAACAGAGTGAGACAACTGAGACGTATAATCTTCTTATAACTGGTGTACAATTTTAAACCATGATATGACATTACAAAGTTAGATATTACCAGGTATGGAGCTATTGAAACATTTTCTAAGAAGATTACATTCATACTGACAAGTGACAAAACGATCAAGTGCTACATTTTGAAAGTTTCTTAAAAAAATTTCATTTAGCACTTTATATGATCTTCCATAAATATAAGAAGATGTCATAAAGCACATGAAAACGTAAAAGGAAGTGATGCCATAAGGTTGTTTATTCCTTTAAATAATGACATATGAAACATGCCGTGTTGCCACGTATATATAATCTCAACATTTGTCAATTGTAGTTGAGTTGAGTTGAGAAGGTTAAAGGCTCGATTGAGGATAAAGGCTTGTATAGATGGCAGAGTTTTCCCTACTTCCTGTCCCATTGGTTTATATGTATACATTATTCTTATTATGCGCAAAATATACTACATGTATACATGATATCAATTTTGTTGCCAGAAATTCTGTTCTCACATATAAATAGATTTTTGATATTTTAATAATATTTAATCTTTAATCTTTCTGACATGTCACTGGCAGACGTCTGCAAAGGATTATGGGATTTAGGAAGTTGATTACCTTAAATGTTGTCACTTACATCTGTTTAAAAAACCAATAGCGTGCGGACTGCAGATAGTAGCATAAGCTTTGCTTGTGTGTTCTTAATATTTTTTGTAATTAAAACATGCAAGTTCTGTTTTATCATACAATAGACATTTTAAAACATGCAAGTTCTATTGATTTCATACAATAGACATTCCTTTGTTGGGAGGAAAATATAGCCACATTGAAAAGCTCATAAAAGATTGATTTAAAGAATAACATTTTCATTATAATTAAATCTTTACATCAATAATTTGCATTTTAAAATGTTTTCATATTGAGTTATTTTTTTCAAGTTGGGCTACTTTTTAGATCAGATATTCTTCACTCACTTTACTGAAGATAATTTTGGCCAAAGTCAGATTAAACTGTTCATTTGGCATTTTTGTATAATTTAGACAATTGCACTTACAATTGTACTTTGAGGCATGTTTACATTAGTCTTTTTTGTTGGTTTTATTCCATTTAATTATCATGATTGAACCATAACTCTCTATAACTCTACATGTAATTCAGGAGGTTATGCCCTGGAGAAAATTATTTATGAGGGAAACGTACTAGCTTTGGGAAAATACATAATCCATTCACATTTTAAGCAATTTCTTTATAAAATTTGAATGAACTGTTGGATTTTTGTACATTTTTATACAACTTTAAATATAGCCCTTATGACCCTGTAAAAAGTTAATGCTTATTTCTCTGTTTTTGCTCCATTCATCCATGGAATAACATGACATCTTAGAATTTCATTTTCAGGACATCTCCTAATAGTGCTTCAGCCAATATCATGTGATTGATGATATTACCCGTATCTAAAAAACTATGGCTGCCGTGTTTCGAAATGCAAAAATCAACAAAAATAGAGGAGTTAGCAAAGAATAAAACACAGAATCATGTAGCAGAAACTCTCAATTTTTTAAAAGTACCCCAAAAATCAGACAGTCCGTTCAAATTTCAGACAGAAACACCAAAATGAAGAAAGATGATTTTCTGCTAATGATGCCATTGAGAGGCTCAATAAAAAGCATATTATCATATACTGATCTATAGATATTACCTTACTGTAAATCACATTCTGATCTAGGTACTGATCTCTAGTATAGTGTAAAATAGGTTAATTAATATGAAGTCGAGCTTATCACATCGCTTTTAATTTTGCAGTAAATAAAGTATCTGATTTTCTACATTCACTTTTACTAATTAACTACTAAGCTCTCTTTTAAGAAGTGAAGTCGACAAATGCAAACAGTATCTTTTTTTCTGGAATTTCAATTTGAAGTATGTCAAGTTACAAGCATGTTTAGTTTATTCCTCCGAATTCCACTCTATTTTCAATCTTAATAAATGACCTATAAAAATAAAGATAGCAGTGTTATTGATACTATTATACTCTAATACCCATATACTAACAGGAAATGGAATTCTAAGGGGAAATCCATAGATTGTTAGTTGGTTGTTAATCTAGCTACAAATCTCTTATCTGATAAGTTATTCACTTCTTGATATGTCCATTTTTCAGTTATGAAACCACTTCTCTATACTTATGGTGACGAAGCATGTATAATGGAGGGAAGGGTTCAAACCTATGAAATAGTTCATCATACCCCCCTCTAATATTTTTCTAATCCTGTAGGTATAAAGTGTTTTAGGTAAAACCTAGAGTTTGCAATGTTGCATTTTATAGATATGGGTAGGATCCCTTCAATAGGTTTGATATAATTCTTCTTATTTGTAGGGGTTTGCTTTTCTATAAGAAAACAGTTTACATTTTACCCTTATAAGTCATCAACTGTTTGTTTTTCTGGCTTTATGTATCACCATGGAAATTAGATAGGAGATGGTAGAAATCAAGTATTCCTTAATAATCATGAGACATTCCACGATGTGTGGCATGGAAGTGTTTTTCACTCCTCAAGGACTAGTCTGACTTGGTCCTATTATATCTATGGCCAAGTGCATTTGCCATCCCATTTCCTGCAATAATATTTCCCTCAAATAATATTAAATTCAAGAAAATTCATGGTTTCTTCATTTAGTGAAAGGCAAGCATATCATAAAGAAATGCTTGTTATTTACAAATCAGCTACTATTCCAACAGTCAACTTGGTTCTTTAATTAAGAGCTTCTACAACTTAAACTAAGATATATTCAGAAACCCATCACACATATTTCTGTCTCACAAGCAAGATACAGTAAAACCTGTATATATTGAACATTTTTCTAGTCGAGAAAAAATCTTCAGTGTTGGTAGGAGTTCACAAAGAGGGTAACTTAAACAGAAGTCAATAGAGTATAGTGATCTCCCCAGCATTAAAGCAAGTGGGTGCAGCACCTACCTGAGATTTTGAAAATAGGCTTGCACCCACCTTAAAATCCATTTGCACCCACTTGAAAATGAGAAAAATCATGAAGAATTGGCATATTTTGACCAATTTTGGTCTAAATTGTGGAAATGGGAAATCAGAATGTTAGCAAGATGCTCCGATACTTTGGCACACCTTTGATATCCTGCAATCTGATGTGACAAGCAATCTATGTCATTAAGTGTGATGATAATTATGTTATCATTGCTCCTATGTATTACAAGACATATAATATATTGACAATGTCATTTGCTACCATCTCAACACTACACTTTTCACTACCCTTAATTAGATGATATATGAGTTGTAAAACTTGAGCCTCTCAGTATCTCCAAACTGCACCTCACAGCTGAGATGAAATGAGATGCCACAGTTCATTAAGTTTCTCTTATTGTCTCAACTAATAAAAAAATATTATATCAGTCATATTTTGAACTCAAAAATGAAGTAAGTATGCGACATATAAGTAAACAGATATGTATTCAGTTCTCTGTACTTCAAATGCAAGAAAATTAGATACTCAATTCATAAGGATCAGTTCACAAGGCAGAAACATAGAGAAATATAGCACAGGTTCTATATACCCCTATTGTTCTCAGTGATTAATTACAGAAAACATAACTAGAAAGATTGTATTGTTCAAAAAAAAATCCCAATGTTATCGCTAAAAGATTCTTGATCCTGACCTTTAAAATAGACTTACTCGAGATTAAGCAGTTTCAATTATCAATGCCGTTTCTACCTACTAATGCTTCTGATAAAATGATATCACACCTAGCTTGACGTAAAATGACGTAAATTGGACTATTTAATTTGGCAATTACATTGTTTACATAGGATAACAAGCTGACGACAATAACATACCCATTTTAGGTACTATAAAAAATGGGATAGCGTACATGCATGTCATAGCAGAGGGTGTTCAACCAGAATAAAAGCATGATTCCAGACAGGCCTTTGGGAATAGGGGTTAATAACATTAAAATGTAAGATGGTTCGCAGATGTTCCCTAAAACAGTAGGTAGGTATTCAAAACAGAGAGAATATTTGATAAAGACATCAATTACAGGGGTTTCAATAGTTTCTCACAACAGGCTAAATAAATGAAAACAACAGGAAAAATTAATGGAAATCATAAATTTAACATGGAAAAGACCCTAAAAACGACAGGCGATTTTGTGCAAACAACCGGTGAAAATTGCCTGTTGCCTGCTGCTAATGAAACCCCTGAATTATGTGCTGAAAAAGTGTTCTGTTTAGAGAGGTGTTCACTAGACAGGTGTTCGTGACTAAATTCTATTTTCAAAACCTACACGAGGCATTAACATGCAAAACGTCACGACCTGCTATGGTGGCGACACAAAAACATTCCTCGGTCCAAGCATATCTAAATTCTGAATTGAAAAATAAATGAAGGTTTTTGATGAAGGATGAGAAAAACGAATATAATATAGGATATATATTCAAGTCACATTAATCCTTGAACGTTGTCCTCAAATACGTGATACGTGCACTGGTATTTGATTAAGATTAATTTGTCAAATCTGAAAATATTTCATTTCTAACTTGCGAGCGGCTTGTCAGAGAAAAAATATGTACTCGTGACCAGCCCTTAAATGTGACATTCATGACTTCCTCTATTAGACTATATAGATATTTTCACTATTATTAAGTCATTGTATGGATTTGTATATCCTTGTTTGAATCCTGGATTTTCTGTCTTTATTTGCAGGGAAGTTCATGTACTGAATTTTTTACATTAAAATATGATGTAAATACAATTTTGTGTCATAAATAATAGTTTCAAGCATCTATCAACATCTCAACTCAAAGATAATAAGTATGATATCAAACACTTATACTTTTTATATTGCTTCGTGTAGCAGATACTGTTATATGTCAAAAAAGCAAGAAAACAATGTGTCCTTCATTCATTTTTTTTAAATGGGGTTGATAAGCTTCAGCAGATGACATCCATTTTTAACACAATTGGTGCAAAAGAGGACTTTACGTTTGATGTCGCTTTGACATTCAATCTAAACATCCTATTCAGGACATCACAAAATACCGAAATGAAAGAACCTGATGTTGACAAAAGAGAATACATTTTAAGTGTCACAAGGACAAAATGTCTCAGCTATTTTTAGCTAGTTATCTTCGTGAGACATTTCATGATTATATTTTGAACTATAAAAATAAGTAGAAATGAGAAGAGACTGCAAGAAATGATGAATGCAGTGATCTCCCCAGCATTAAAGCAAGTGGGCGCAGCACCCACGTGAGATTTTGAAAATAGGCTTGCACCCACCTGAAAATCCATTTGCACCCACTTGAAAATGAGAAAAATCTATGGCCATATTTTGACCAATTTTGGTCTGAAATGTGAAAATGAGAATTTTGCACCCACTTGAGAAAAATTCCTAGGGAGATCACTGGAATGATATCAAAACTCTAAATTGTATAGAAATACCCCAAAAATAATACACTTTCTTCAAATTTTAGAGAAAAATAAAGTAGATAGACATGAATATCAAAAAGTATGTGGGTCTTCTCCGGGTTTCAAGCTGACACAAGTTAAGTTAGATTGCCCCATGATTAGAAAAGCCGGATGAGTAGAGATAGATCCAGCCACATCATGCCAATCCATGAAGAGAAACCATATCCTTATTTGGAAATAAATACAGGGTATCCAAGGAAACCATGAAGCATCCGTATCCCATAAACACAAAAAATGAAACAGTTGGGTTTATCAATAAGGGATATGCAAATCTAGAATAATATATTTTGGAAGAGAATGCCTGGGGGTATGCATTTAATACAGTTGGGTAACTCTAATATCTTCCATGCGTGAGAGGTTTAAACAAGACCCTGGAAAACGAAAATGGCACCCGAGGGATAACTAAGACAAATCTATTAAACCATTGGAATCCAAAACAACCAATATTATCACGGAATTGATTTATTTGTGGTATATTTCTGCTATACTAATACCTAAACTTGTAATAAATTCAGAATGTATGGCTGTCAAGGGAGGATTAACCCTACATGTAGAAAATAAAAACATATTTAAATAGAATACTCCAAAGACCAAGACGTGAGATCCTTGTCTGAAAAAACACTTATGTACAAGAAAGAACAAAAGCGAGAGAAAGATGAACGAATCTTAAACCGAAGAAGACCCAAAGACCCATACACAAATACCGCAATAAGGTAAAATCAATAATTGTGATTAGTAGAATATGTTACAGTCTGTAATTCTATCTCTTTGGTCATATCCATCAAATAAACAGGACCAGCTCATCTGCACTGGAATTACTCTATTCAATCCATCCGTCTGCTTCTACCAATTCCTTGCAATTTTCTCAGATTTCTCTCTAAAATTTGAATGAACTTGCTGATAATTTTACATTTCTATACAATTTAGAGTACCAACTTTAAGCCTATTTACTTCATTTCTTTCTAATTTCTCTATATTTCTGTGATATTCCTCTTTAAAAAGTTGACCATTGTGATTCTTATTTTCTACATGTTTTGTGAAACCTTTTGGACTCTGTGTCTCCAGATTTGCACTTGGTGACCCGAAAGAGAGAACAGACAGAACAAATAGAATGTGATCCTACCCTCATCGGGTCAAATATAGTAAACAATCCATTTAAAAACCACAGAATAAGACAATAAAAGACAAGTGTAATATCTGGGTCAAGTGGTATTCAAAGCAATTTGCCATTATATCTTCAAGTTAACTTCAGTTCTTTAGCAACCATTTATTTTATACGAGTGGAGTTCTTAGGTGTTTTCAATTCCACCTGTAAATGTCCTTAATCTGAAAGGCTGGGCGTCAAAACATATAAAACGGGGTCAGAATGAAAACAAGTGCCATTCAGAATATCAGAGGGGCAAGCTCTATGAAGAATTCCCCTTATGATCTCAGAAAAAATATGAGAAAAAACATAAGAACTCAAAATCAACATTTTTTCTCTTACCCTGAGGCACAAAGTTAGTATAGCAATAACCACTGTCTGAGTAAGACAAATAAAGATACATAACAACAGTCCTGATGCTAAGTTCTTTTTTATGACCCCAAAAGTAGATGTCATCAAGGATTTGAAGTTCAAGGCTTGATCAAGATATGACAATTAACTGGACATGAAACTATTTCTCAAGTGAAGTATAATTAAAGGGGTAATTCAGTACACCAGACAATTTATTCAAGTTTAAGTAAGAAATGGCAAAGAATTAAGACGCACAGACAGAAATTTTGTGGAAAGATGAATATTGGTCTATAAAAATGGTGTTTCTACGAACTGCTGATATATCATTTTACCAATAAAAGTTCCAGGACCCTGATGCGGCTGACATGCCTGGCACAAGTAAATTGATAATGTCTTACAATTCAATATGCAATGCTGATGAAAGTGTCAACGAATGCTGATTTAATATGCCCATATTAGGGAATACATTATCTACAGAGTCCTTATTGAATACAAGGCCCAAAAATATCAACTGGAATAATCCCTTTAAGGATGTGTGTCAGAATCTTTCTATCGCAAATCATATTAAAAGAACAAGTGAAAGCTGTTATTAGGTTTCATGTAATTTGATAAATTGATATGCCATTCACTCCAGCACTTTGATGAAGAAATGAAGATGAAATACGTAATACATTATTTAGATTGAAGGGCAGTGGGAGAATGGGATGGGGGGTGCCTTGGTGCAAGACTAACAAAAATATACAGTAAAACAAAATATACAGTAAAACCAGTGGAATACCTTTGGTTCCTATTAAAGTTTTTACTTGGGGCTGTTCTACTTAACATGAAGACAAAAGGTTATGGGACTCTGAAGTGTTCTAAACTGATAAGGTGTTCCTGGCTTAATGTGTTTTACTATATACTATGCATGTATATCAGTGATCTCCCCAGGATTTTTTCTCAGGTGGGTATAAAATTCTCATTTTCACAAAACAGCAAAATTGGTCAAAATATGCCAATTTTTCATGATTTTTCTCATTTTCAAGTGGGTGCAAACTGCAAATGGAGTTTCCGGTGGGTGCAAGCCTGTTTTGAAAATCTCAAGTGGGTGATCACTGTAATTTGTATATGGATACTAATCACATTCATCCTAAGAGGGCAAACATATTCGAATTCTTGATAGAGGAGAATTATCAAAGCTCATCCAGAATGAATTATCTTGCACAATTTGCTAGACCCTTACGCATAACAAACAGCTGATAGCATTAATTGCCATTATAAAAATATATGTCTTATGTAAGGGATTTATGTTTCCTAGAACAACTGCAACATAACCATAATGATATAATATTATACCAATAAAGACGTTTATGCAAACCTATATAGAATAGAAACACAAATGATCAAGAAATGCCTACCTGAATGTAGACCATCAATCTGTAATGAATTTTTTATGAAGTTTCCTCACAGTGGGAGTATCAAATTCAGGTTACCACAAGTTTGAGTAATTGAATTCAGGTTACCACAAGTTTGAGTAATTGAATTCAGGTTACCACAAGTTTGAGTAATTGAATTCAGGTTACCACAAGTTTGAGTAATCGAATTCAGGTTACCACAAGTTTGAGTAATGATTGTCAAACATGAACATTCAGGTTACCACAAGTTTGAATAGTCGAATTCAGGTTACCACACGTTTGAGTAATCAATTCAGGTTACCACAAGTTTGAGTAATGATTGACAAAAATGAACATTTCTTAATATGCTGAGAGGTGTTCTGGTTCTGGAGGTGTTCAGCTTAGGTGTTTGGCATGTATGAATTTTCCCTATCACATGAACGGTTGTCATCTTGCTGATCTCTGTGTATTGAAACATCCACCCAGAAAGAGTATATGAGAGAGGAAGGAGGGGGGTGGAGAGATGACAACATTTGTACAGAAATCATCCATATCCTTTCTACAACAGCCAACAATCTTGAATGCAATCGAATTTGCCAGAATATACCATGGGGAGATTACCTCCTTTAAATCAATATTCCTTTGAGACTATCTCATCACAAAATGGACTTTAAATTGTCTAAATACCAACTATATTTCAAAGGTAAATTATTGTAAATGGCACACATACCGGTACTTTAAATCATATAGAATGAGAGAAATTGGGCGAAATGCATTTTTGATCAATAATTTTTGCTGGTATTTCTCAAACAAGGTTCAACATAGCAGAAGGTCCTTAAGTGCCAATATAATGTCAATTAATGGAAAATTCAGCAAATATTTTCTTGATCTACAGAGCTTAGGTTATTCTAAACTTGGAATTGGAAGATGGCAAACATCAGGTGATTTGAAATATAGAAATATCATAGATATCTTCTTGAAATATCTATAACTACCTGACATTTTGGAACTAACTATCATGATCAATAGATTCCAATTACTTGCAGACATTCTCCAAATATTATACCAAACCGGGTGCGGAAATCAAACACATTTTTCAATATAGATTTATTAAATTACAGCATATCAAATCAAGCCAGATGGACCCCAAATATCTATTTTCCACCCTGCCTGAGAACAGAGACGAGAAGTGGATCAGGGAGTGACTTTCTGCGAGAAAATGGTTCACCAGAGTACATCTTCATGGAACAGTTACGAGACCACTACAATTTTCAGAGATAGTCGAGAATGCAAATACCGCAATGGTATTTTTTGTTCTTTATACAAATGCAATACAACAAAGAACATCTTTAAGAATGTCGGTACATTCTCAAGTATGCAGTGAAGTTCCTTCTCTATTGAATATATTGATTGGTCCAGGCACCCAAGCTAGAAAATCGATTTGTTGAGATTCACTTATTGGAACTAGAGGCCCTAAATGACCTTAGAGATTAGACACATCTTAAATTTCAGCTACATCTTCTGAGAACATGTTTTGCCAAAAATTTCACCTCCAGTCTCTGATTCTCTTGCATTTCTGTATAATTTAGAGTGTTGACTACATGTCTGTTTATTTTATTCCTTGCTAATTCTACTCTTTTTCATTCTATTTCATATTTCATAATTTCAGAACATGACCATTGTAAAATATTCTCATCAGTTAATGTAAAATATAGTTTATATTTTAATTGATAAATCGATACATACTAATTATTTAGTTAACATATTATCATTAAGCATTTAAAAGGATGATTGATAAGTAAAAGATATATTCACATACAAATAAATGTATATAAATAAATTATAAAAAAATAAATAATTACATTTGACACACAAATACATATATCATTTAACCCAGTTCAAACAATTGTTCACCTTAAGGCCATACAATTTTAGATTAATATTGTCTATTTACAAGCTAAGGCCATTCAATTTTAGATCAATTGTCTATTAGCAAGCTAAGGTCATTCAATTTTAGATCAATTATCTAGCTGTTTCACTTAATTTAACACAAAATCGACAATTTTGAATAGATTTAGTGTTTCTTGAAAGTTAGCAGGAATCACATCAAAGTGAAGTATTTATTCAATGAAGTGAATTCTTCTAATGATCTGATTGACCGCGGTGTGACGTTTTATCCTACATATTTTCGCAGGGTTATAGAAAATGTATTTCAATTCGATGTCACCATATCACAATCGTTGATATATGTAGCATCTTTTTCTTTCCATATCACAATCTTTGATATCTGTGGCAAATTTTCTTTCCATATCACAATCTTTGATATCTGTAGCATCATTTTCTTGAAAATCTATTTAGAATGTGTTAGTAATAAACAGTTGAAAGAAACACTGTGTAAATTTTATGTAAGTTTTCTTTACGCAAAAATAAAGAAAAAATATAATATCCTCAAAAGAACACACATCATTATAAGACATTCTTGCCAGCATAATATTTGCCTTATTTGACACAAATAACTGAATGCCTTTTATATAATCTCATCCTTACACATACATCATGATGTCTGGGTGGCATACTGCATTTAGACATGTAGGCAGCCCAGAAAATTGACACAGATGAGAGTAGATGCTATATATCACATCCCTCTCAATAATAAAATAAAATAATAAAAAAGAGGCAAAATGATAGAACCATTGAGAAATAATCTTGCTTCTTGCCCTTGTTATCCCCTCAATACCAATGACTGTGACCCTCTCAATACCAATATTAGTGACCCATTAAATGCCAATGATTGTGACCTCAATACCAATGATTGTGACCCTCTCAATACCAATGATTGTGCCCTCCTCAATACTAATGATTGTGACCTCCTCCTCAATACCAATGATTGTGACCCTCTCATTACCAATGATTGTACCCTCCTCCTCAATACTAATGATTGTAACCTCCTCCTCAATACCAATGATTGTGACCTTCTCAATACCAATGATTGTGACCCCTTAATACCAATGACTATGACCTTCGCAATACCAATAAATCTGACCCCCTCAATACCAATAAATCTGACCTCCTCAATACCAATAAATGTGACCCACTCAATACCAATAAATGTGACCCACTCAATACCAATAAATCATAATAAAAATGGAGTCATTAATTTAACCACTGTTTCCATTTTATACTATGAAAAATCATGTGTATCTTCAATACAGGAGCACTTTGACATTTGAACTAATTTTAAACAAGCATCAAATATAACAAATATTAATATATGTTTCATTATTGATTACAGTACTCTAGATTTGTTCTTGATAATAGTTAAATGCACTTATATTAAAACATTTCAAATGATAAACCAAATATGATGTTTTTAGAAGTGACCGAAGGGGCCAATTATATTAACCGCAACATATAGATATGAAACATCTGTCATCCCCCACACATTGCTACTTGCCAAGGGACAAAGACACATTATAAAAACCTTTTGAATGAATCAAAAAACGAACAAAACATGATATGTATTTCAATTTTTTTAGCCATAAATTTGTACATGCAAAAGTGATAGAATGATTATTAAGAGGTTTATACAGGAGAACAGTATGATTTTTTCAGAAACAACTCAGAACTCTTATTATGATACTCACAAATGAGTAAACACCACCTGTCTAAAAGAACCTGTTCGTTAACTCTAATTGTACTCAATTTTTTAAAATGCGAAATAGGGTAGAAATTGTGGAATTAGCAAGGAATAAAGTAGACAGACATGTAGTCAACACTCTAAATTGTATAGAAATGACAGAATATCAGACACTTCATTCAAATTTACTGAGAAGTTGTGTAAAATAAGAGAGAGCAGGCGGGAGCAGATAGACAAAGATACACCTGTCGTACCAAGCTTATATCAGAGATACATTGCAACAACCTCCCACATGAATTCCCAATTGTTGGAGATAGATGGATTGACCCAAGAAGACTAGTTTTAGCAATAATTCATGGGAACATCTGCCTATGAATGAATGTCATGAATTTCCACGATGAAGATGGAGAAGGGGGGGGGGGGGGTAATCTGAAGGTGTCTACAAACTTTACAATGTTATATTATATTTCCAGATATTTTTCTGAAGAAGAATTTAAATAGGGCCTTTTGTTCTATGATAAAAGACATCTTATTGAATCCAATGAAGGGTTCTGTCTTTCTTCGAGACAATCAATCAAAAATACCTCTCAATAAAAAACCCTCAAAAGAAACATGGAGATACATCTTACATCTGCCCTTCTTTATCAAAAGCTTAAATAGTTTTTTCACAGAAGTAAGAACAGCTTGCAAAAACATCTTAAGCTTAGTTTGTTTACACATTGATCAATTTATTTATCCAAAATATAAACAAACACGTATGAAGTACTGGAAAACATGACTTGATGCAAAAAAGGAAATGTTTTTCTTTATATTTATTTGCCTTAACCCGACTAGGATTTTCTAATTAGTATGGTACATACCTGCCAATACCATGGCACTCTGGCCCATTATTTTTATAACCTTTTGGTCTAAGCAAATCAATTGGGGAAAAAGTGTTCAGTAGCTAACTTTGCAAGTTGTTTACAAATTCAGAAAAAACAAATCTTGGAGAAATCTAAGCAGAAAAATGTCAGTTTTTAATTGGTAACATTTTCAATGGCTGCTGTTTGCACCTGGGTTATTTAGGAAATTCATTCCATGTATTTGTGAAATTGAGATATCTGTAAAAATAGTCTCAGAGCTTAGTAAATTAGGTTCTTAGTGTAGATAAAGCTCTCTTTTAGGGAAGAAAAATAAAACAAATAGGAAGAGTGTGAAATAGACTACATAGCCTACATCTAGGGAATGACCACTTCTTCCCTTCTTTTTGCTGCTCATACGAGTTGAAACCAAATATGAACAATAGATAGTCATAAAGTATTAAGATTTTTAGAGCAAACAGTGCAGAACTTTTGGATCAACCCTCGTATATGCAAATCTTCGAGAGAGAGACTTTGACATGTCTTGCTGTATAAGAGCAGAGGTCTAGAAGACTACAGAAACATTTCAGCAAAAGCCCTGTGAGGTTTGATTCTAATCAGTGGATCTCATCAATCTAGTTTAACAAACATATCTGGCACAAGTAGCATCTGGCAAAGCTCATCGCGAGAAACCAAACACAAACCATTCTGATATTCATCCCATTTTACTTTTTTCAACAAGCAATATGAGATATTTCGACAAGGAACTGATAGGAGGTACCCAATTGCATTCTTCTGACTACGTTTCTTAAAAGAGAGCTTCGTCTTCAGGTATGAAACTTGACTCTGATCACAAGGGTAGATAGAAGGCCATGAATTCTCAAAAACACTCAAACCAAATCACCAGGTGAAGACATACTCAGGTGAAAGACCTTGGTGACCTGAAACATGCATAGATTTCTTATCTTATGCTGTGCAGGTAATTCAGCCATAAATTCATGTTATCACTTTATATTAATGGGCATTGCAGGAATGTAGACATTTGAACATACAAAATAAATAATATAAAATACCTGTGCAGCTATTTTTGTTCCAAGTCAATTTCACCCTCAGTTACATTCAAATAAAAAGAGATCAATGATCATGATGGTTTAAGGTAAATATATGCACTCTTAATACCTTCAACTCTTAAAATAAGAGTGTCTTCTGCAATGAAAAATGTGTATCTGGGAACAATTCTTTACCTGTAAGAAACACCTCTCAGTTAAGAGGGAGAGTGTTTCATAGGTTTACACCAAGGTGTTACTGAAAACAATTCTGGTACACAATCAGCTCTCTAAACCTGTGTCTCCCTCCGATTAATCCTCTCAAAACTTATCCGGTCAGAGTCCTGGGCTGTGGGATAGAGGCAACATAATAATTTGATACAAATCCAAATAGGATAAACTGTCAGTTAAAATTCATGTTTGACCCGAAACAAAATTAATCTAACTCAACCAAGGGAGGACACTGACATTGAAGTTGAAAAACACAGCATTGCTGAAGTTAAAACTATCCAATATCATACAACTTAGCAACTGGTGAACCATCTAAAATTTATAACTACTTCATAAACCTTGAAGATGAAATAAAACTCAAACTTAACACAAAGGTTTACTGTTTACTATATGATGGGAGACACTAGACATGGATGTAAAACAAAACTTATATTTCATAAATTGAGTATTTCTGAAAGACATTGACCTCGGGTTTTCTGTTGAGAAGCGTTCTCTAGGAAAATCACATCAATGCATTTTTGTTGATTCTATAACATCCACTTTGTCTGGAAGATGGAGAACAGAGTATTAGGAGGATTCTAATAATTCACAATTAAAGCAATTAACCTTACATTAAGCCCTCTGATCCTCCTATCAACTCGCCTCAAGGTCAAGGTCACAAGGTGTCAAGGTCACAAGGGCTCAAGGTCACAAGGGCTCAAGGTCACAAGGGCTCAAGGCCAACGGCACAAAACATTACTCAAATAGAAGGGTACACCTCATAGTATGATCATAATGTTTTCTAAAGGACCATTGAAGGTGTTTGTCATATACAGATTTCAGCACCAGACAAGAATAGTGTTTTATGCATGAATGTATAATAAACATAGACAGTCCTGACAAATATTGTATATTCAGAATTGACTTGACAAGAGGAGATTTTGACATGTAAAGTAGCTATAAATGTCAAACAAAGTTTTTAACCTGGTAAGAGTATAGTTTGAAGATCTAGGAGGACTTTAAATACATAGTTTTAAGTGGTCATGCTATAATTTTCTCTAAATTCTCTAAATTTCTCTTTTTAACTTGCATTTTATGCAATTTAGAATGTTGACCCAATACCTGAAAGCCCACATCTTGAAGCTCATAATACTAACTAGTTATTTGCTTTGTTGGAATTATATCTTGTTAGAAGATAATTCTATAGTTCAGATGCTGATAATAATAAAGCAGCTGCAAATATGATTGGCTAGTTGCATTTTGATTCGCCTCATATGATTAGACAAACTTCGATCTAGAAGATCATCTAAAGATCGTAATTGAAGATATTCAAGATGCAAAATCAAACTTTTGATGATAGTAACTGCTAGATTACTTCACCGTTCTCCAATTCCATTTTCTGCTCTAATTTGTGTTTCAGATCGTGACCACCTCATTCTGACAATCAACACATCTTTCCATTCCACTAGCAGTTCCCTTAGAAGTACGGCCACACTGACATTCTGCATATTACACAGGCAGCCAAAATTGCAATCCATCAATCTAGATATTAAAAGCTTTCAAAAGACTTCCTTTAAGGACCAAGAGAACATGACAGGGAAAAGACAAGTTGACATGACTGGGATGAACGCACTTTAAATACCCTCAGTTTTCTATTTTGCGACTATCGTAACTTTAAATTATCCCACGACAATAATACCAAACAAGGCATTAACATGCAAAATGTCACCACCATTTGTTACAGACACCAACTGCAGATCGCCAACAGCCGTTACAAAAAAACGGAGACCATAACAATATGTCATTTAGTATATATAACATAAAAACTTCCCCCCCCCCCGCCCGCCCCAGGTCTGTCTTGTCAAGTAAAACATGATACAGACGAGTGATTAAGTAAAGACCTCAACTTGTGAAGATGCTACACTCTGTATATTTATAGGGAGAAAATATTACATCTCCTAGAGGTAGCATAGAACCCCTTTTAATGCTGTCATTTCATTTTGAGAGCATCATCTTTACTTTAATATTTCTACCTCAATGATGTGACCTCAGAATGATATTCTTGAAATCATATGAATAATATGGATTTAAACGACCTTCAGGAAGCTATTAACTTTCAACTAGATGACAGGGATAGGTTTTATAGCTTGCAAAAGTTATAAAAGTCACAGATAAAACGAGCCAGTATTTCTCAACATTGTGCTCTAAGATGTGTGTAAAACTTCAAACGATTTATCTTTTCAGAAAATTAATTTCCCAACGATAAGATATCTGTTTCCTACAGCTCAGGTGGAACCTGTTTTCTCACAAAAATGTTATAGATGGTTGTATTTTAATTCAAAATATAGTAAAAATAAGTAGAAGTAGAAAAATATGACATAGATAGACATTTAATGCACACTCTAAATTGTATGAAAATGCAAGAAAAACAGGCACGTCATTCAAATTTTTCAGAGATATTGAGAAAAACATGAGCAGACAGACTCGTTCATAAGGGAGGATGAAAAATGTTCAAAACAGATGAGTCTACCTGCGATTGTCAGCCCCAAAAATGTTGATTTTGAACAAATGTGTGATAAGAAAAGTACAAAATTACAGACCATATTAATAAGAACCATGTGTGAAACTTTATAACTAATACTTTGAAATGTTGAAATGAAACAAAAAATTGGCTCAAGTTATTTTGCAATAGACTTTTGGTATCCTCAAAACCCTTCATTAAATCACAACTTCCCAAATAGATGAACATGCCAAGTAAACTTGATTTTTGAGGAAACATAAAAGGAATTTCAAAATTCCTGGCATGCTTCCACATAGCAGTGCATTTATACCAAGGTGTAGATTTACTTGTTTCAACAAGGTGTTATCTTCATTGCTACCTATCCCCAAAATTTCTATTTTTCGGATCACAGCTTTTCTCTGCCAGTTCTCCCTAAAATTTGGAAAAATATTAGATTTTCTTGAATATGAATACAATGTATTGACTCGAATGACTTCATGCCTACTTGTCTCTGTTAATGCTGATTCACTTGAAGTGCAAGATAAGCTAACTGATCCACAATTTTGGAGAACTCATGCAAAAAACAGAGTATCAGGCCTGTAGTCAGGGGGGGGGGGAGGGACCAAAATTGTCAAAAGTGAAACCTCTGGAATTTTTCAAAAAGTGAACCCCCTTGGCCTTGGTAAATCCTCACCCCCCTTTGCTTATAAAATAAATTCTCACTATGGGCTTGTAATGAATTCTAGGCATGAAAAGTGCATATACCAATATGTTTCCCAAAGCGATCATCACGTTAATAACTATTTTTATCACACCTGAATTTACAACAGGTGCTTCTGATTCCACAAGCTATACTGCTGAAAATAATCTGCTCACAGTTTTGCGTATAACCTCTAAATATGTTTAGTTTTTGATCCATGTAACTGAAGAGGATAATGTTTTTTTCTGAATTATGTCAGGACTGAGTTGAGATTTCAAGGTTAAAACTGAACATCCTGCTTTGAGTATCTCTGGAATTTCATCTGAAAGCCATGTGGAGGAATCAAAAACTTATATCGGTTGTGTGCAATACTTTCACTCGTATCACCAAAAAGGTCACTGACTTTCTGAGGTTTTATGCACTATCTGGCATTCTGATACTCAGACCATCTCTGCAATGCACAAGGATGCGTTCTAGATGTAAACTGAGAGAAGGCTGTGATATCTCACGATGACTATTTGGCACCCGTTCCCCATTCCATGACACATGTCCCTATATATGTTAAGAAGGGGAGTTATTTTGGTCAGGTGCAATACTTTAACTGGACTTTCTGCAGGGATTTCACCAGAATTTCTCACAACAGGCTAAAAAATGATGACAAATTTTGTGAAAACAACTGGTGAAAATCGCCTGTTGCCTGCTGCTAATGAAACCCCTGAGTATAGTGTAAACATGACTGCCATATAGCAATTTGTGTAACTGTTGATGGAAAAATCAGAAGAAAGAAAGTTCTATCCTAGTTTTCCTTTGGTAGTTTGGATCACTTGAACCATTTGTGTCTTAATGTGTCTAACTGCATGTTTATTAGACAACAATTGCTTCTTGAAATGTTATATTTCAGCCTTAACAGACAAACAGCTTTTAAAACTGTAATAAAATGGAACCCTGCTCATAAAGAAAATGCTGGGCAAACTATAAATTTTCACAGGTTTTGAAAGTGAGGAAGAAAAAGAGATGCACATACTATACATAACCCTGGTTAAGCACAATGTTAAGTTCTAAACTAATCTCTGAATAAGATTTTGCAGTTTAGCAGCCCTACCCCGATTGCCAATGGCTGTCACACCATAGGTCATTAATCAATTCAAACCCAAAGCACTGACATCTCAATAACAAGGACCTAATATTGGTCTTTACTGGGTCAACAATCGAAGTACCAAGAAAATCATCCTTCTTGTATGATAAGCTCTGGTTAGTCCATCAAATTCAAAGTTTGAAGCAAAGTACATACAAAGTACACTTTTCAAGTCAAATGAATATAAAAAGTGTAATAATTTAGCTAAATGTGGAGTACTATTATATGGATTTTGGCAATTTATACATCAAACTATTCAAATTGGCTTCAATATATTCAATATAAATTCAATTGACGAAGGAAATCAGACAAGACTGGGTTTGTGTTTTAAGATTTTGGGCATTTCTACATAATTTGGATTACTCATGTTTAATTTTATTCCTCGCTAATTTCACTCTTTTGTGATTCAAAACAAGACCACGATGAACTTATAGTCCTTTTTGGTTGTAAACTGTATGACCTTAAGGGCAATGTTCAAAGTCCTAGGAAATAAATTATTATCATAGTAAGAGGACAAAACATTTGGATTTGCTGTTGTTTTAAAATGCAAAATAGATGAGGAAAGAGCAGAATAAACAAGGACAAAATAAACATGCATATTGTCAAAAACTCCAAATTATACTGATATACGAATAATGAGATACTTTATTCAAATATAAAAGTAAAATTGCATGACTAAATAAAAAATGAATAATTGGTTTTAAAATCACATGGCAACCCATGAGATTTTCTCAAAAAGGTTATATATTTTATACAGATGGCGATGATTCTGCACAATCTCATGCAATACAGAAATGCACAGAACTCGTGTAAGATTGAAGGTCGAAAATGTTCAAACGGACTTTGCCTAACCCAATCATTGATTGTACTGATTAAGCTATCAATTTATCAGAAATAATACAACTTTTACTACAATCGAGTACAACCTAGAAGTTTACCATCGTACAATTAACCGAGTTTCAAGCCACATATTACATTGTACCTAATCTAGTCCCAGTGCATACTTCTCACTAATTTTCACAAAGCAGCCTTATCTAATTATATGATGTTATTAAGCTAAGGTTTTATTAGATGTTTTAGTCAAGATCCATTGAGAAGAATCCTATTTTGATAAATGCCAGTATAGTGTAGTGTAGTTTAGTGTAGTGCAGTATAGAATTGCCTGGTTGGTCAGTACTTGTTTGGTACATATACAGTAAACCTACATTGTTTTATTAACTTTGAATGATAATGACAAAGAAAAATATTTTTCTCTTTGAGAGGATTTCTGAGTTATATAAAACCTTCTTAAAAAAGTCAAAATGTTTCTAATAAATATCTTATTGGTCATTGAAAGATGGTAATAAGGGTTTAAAATTGAATCCAAAGCAGAATTTGTAATAACAGCAATTTACTTTTCATCTCTTTGCAACCACCCCTCCCACCCAGGTATTAACCGTCTCCCCAATCTCATTAGCTAGGAATGCCCTCATTACCTCCCCCCCCTATGTTAATATACGAACATACACAGTGAAACCTGTCTTTATAATCGTATTGGTTTTGCAATCAATGACTGATAAAAACATGAATGAGCCCAGGAATATTGGAAAGTCGATCAAGTTCATATATCATCAAGCGTTGCAGAAATAGAGCAGAAAAAATACTCACAGAAAAATCTAGATTTATGAATTAGGTCATCTTAAATAGACATTCTGCATGGAGCATATATGTCAGGTATATAAAAGTATCATTCATTCCAAATACGCTTAATAAAATCTAATCCCCATCACAAACATGAAGGTTAATTTACTGATGACCCGCAATGATAGAGGCAACCATTGCAGTTTGATAATAATGAAATTTCTTGTCATTGGCTAAAAGGATTAAGTCTCACCATGACCCTTGAGAAGATTTATCATTTTTGTTTACCACCATTTTTACTGGGAACTGAACTTGGTACTTCATACACAAGAGTTTCATGCTTAACCACTCAGGCTTTCTTGAAAAGAAAAAAGTAGTCTTACATTTTCGAATATCCTGGGCTGGTATCATACAAAGCTTTGAAGATTGCAGACATTCCAGGTCTCGAGGCACACAAATTGGTCGTGGTACTGTATACACATGGGTTGGATAGTACATTCCCGGGTTGAAGTAGTTATAGCCACCGTGCCCACCGTATGGCTGGTTGTACGGGGGGTAAGAATGAGGGTACCAGAAATTACTAGTGTTATACATGTGCTGGTTGTAGTACCAGTCCATCAGCTGAGGGGGATTGGGACTTTCGGATTTATAAACAGTGAATGATATGTCACTGTCTGTGAGATCAACATATACACTGTTGAGGGTTTCAACTATAACTGGTTCTAAAGGTTTGTCCTTAATAATACTCGCAACAGACACAACTGAAGTCTTAACTGGTCTGGTTTTGTGCTGCTGCTTCACAGTCACAGCTGTTGACTTTTTGTTAATACTAGTGTTCACTTTGTCAGCCAGGACTTTCCTAGGAGATGGTGCAGTCACTTTCTTAGCCTTTTTCTTGCTATGTGGCTTTTGTTGTTTTGGTTTTGGTCTTTCATTTTCTTTTTGCTGATCGTCGTTTGACGATGTTGCATCAGATTTTTCCTGATTCTGGAATGATTTGTAGAACATAGCAAGACACTCGGGGCATTCCTGCTGGGGGCAGTCATATTTTGTCAGAGAAAAACCAGATGTGAACTCAACAAGCTTCTCAATTTCCTCAGGCACCAGTTCTTCACCAGTGCATGATGCGACTGAATCAGATTCGGTTTGAGATTCTGAGACATCCGAAACAACAGAAGACACCTCGGAGATATCTTCACTAGTTGTGCTCTGGTCATCGTTGGTCTTGGAGCTACTAGATGAAAGATCATTACAAATAACATCAATGTTATTATGGATGAAACTCCCTGGTTTGGAGTTGTTACTGCTGCCTAGTTTCAGATCCTTATCGTTCCCAAGTACAACATTATTGAGCATTTGGAGACTGAGTTTATCCTGATTCACCCAAAAAGCCGGGTCAAGATTCGCAAGGAGCATTTCCGGATGATGGTCCTTATGATGCACCTTTTCTATTGCGCTCAAAAATGAATTGAAATTTTTCCAATTCTTCGCATCTTTCAGATCGAAAGTACTCTCCGTGTGAGCGAATAGGAGATCACTAAATTTGAGCATTGCAGGGCTATTTTCTGTTTTCTTCGGTTCTTTAGCGCTGCGCTTGTGGCTAGCTTTTGTCGCTGCCTGTTTTAATGAGTCCTTAAGCTTGATTACAATAGGGCTGTTAACCTTGCTCTGACGTCTTCGTGACTTGACTGGTTTCGATCGTTCTTTCTCGCACTCTACACATGTGCTTGTCATTCCCTTAAGGCGATTTAGAAAATGTTCTTTACTGACGACCTCAAGACCATTGGAGGCCTGTAAATCCTGACTTCCTTTGCGTTTCGTTTTCTTCCCCATCATGGATGTCAATAACCCTGGGGTGATGTTTACAATGTTCAATTTCTGAAATAAATGAAAAGTGTATTTTAATTTTAGTTTGTGTCAACAACAAATCAAAACCAAATATGTATTTAAAATATTAGCTTACTTTCTCCTTATTCGGTTAATTAAGCTCTCAAGTTTTTTGGAACAACAAAAGCTTTAAACAAACAGAACAAGTATTACCCTAATTTTGTAGAACAACAATTACTTTTTAATGAAGACAAACAGAAAAAACAAAGTCCAAACAAAGCCAATAAACTGAAGTGAACCTTTTTGAGATTATCTTAAGTATGTTATGTACATTTGATAAAGGTCACGCAATTTCCTGCTTAAGGTTACAACTTGGTTTAGTGTTATCACCAACATCCTAGTTAATAACCTCTTATAGTGTCCCATCCTAAAATATGTCCCAAAATAACCATGTCTTTCTAATCAACAAGGATTCAGAAATGGAAAAGTAAGAGTTTATTCCCATCATGATCATGAGATCGAAGTACAAAAAAAACATATTAACACACAAAGTCTTTGGAACCCCCCCCCCCCTACCATCTTCAAATCATTGCCATTTCTTGTGAAGAAGTGTAGAAGAGGGGGAGGGGTCAAAAGGCAAGGGCTTGTAGCAAGAGTTAAACAATTAAGAACTTTTAGGAACATTTATTCTCATCATGAAGTCATTTGTACTTCAAACATTAGTTCATCATTAAATAGATTTGCACTGGGATATAGCTATGGAAATGGAACAAGTCCATAGATAAATATTGTTTAAAAGAGAAACCAGGAAACTTATACAGTGCAGTGATCATGATGCATCAATGTTATTTTTGTTTACTATTAAACAATACACTAGAGTTGCAAGTAAAAAACATATTTGAAAAGCAGTAATCAATTGTTAAGAACAACAATGAATGGATTATAAAAACATCCTGGTAGGATATTGAAATTCAAAAAATATTCAAGTAAATATAAACAAATTCAATTTTATTTTAAGGAAGATTAACATGTATGAAGTGAAGTCAATAATATAATTTTAGAAAGCTATTTTACTCGCTATTTGATTGTTATCTGAAACTTTTACTGATAAGATGTTTTAAAATTACCTTGTAGGTTCTATATTAGGAAAGTTGTTCATGTCTTGAATGTAAAATATTTAAACTCAATACCTTTTTAAGTCACCATGAATAAGAGAACTAACAAAAATGCATACCTGTTTTTCAAACTGTCTGGTTTGATGAAAGTCAAAGTAAGAATGAACTTGCTAAGGTGAACGTTCTTTAATTTTTTTTGATTTAAATCAATATGACCAATTTCCCCCAATTGGCCTTAGCTATACAATTTTTTTTTTATCTTTTGTGACCTCAGTTGACAATGGCTTAAGTGGTATATTCTTATAGGTATTAATCTTATTACTTTTCAATATTCTTCTCAGTCTGTCAGTTTATGGAGTTTAATTAGCCTCGAGTATATTTCTGGGTTAATCCGAAACTGCTTTGTTCTTTTTTCAGGACATTTCACTCTTTCCATGTGACACGATTTATTAATTTACTTATGTCAACTTAGTTTCATTAGTTCTTTATAAAATAGATCTTGGAATGATGTTGAGTTCTTTGTTATAAAAAGCAGGCTTCAGTTTTCCTTTGTTTACATTGTTTGGATTTGGATTAGTCATCGAAGCATGATCATTTGTTTAATTATATAAACTTGGATCTTTGACAGAAAATACTTCATATTATGAATAATGAAATGAGAGCACTTCGAGATGATGGTAATTATAAGGCAAAGTTCTTTGTTCAATCATACACATCATTATTAAATACTACAAATATGAACGCCTTGTTGTAAAAAAATCAATAAGACTATAAACAATAGCGTAAACGTAATATCATCCAAACTAGATCTCCACAAACAAAGAAAAAATGAAATCTAAAATATATTTTTAAAAAAATAAAAATAAACTCACCTGAATAATTTTCGAGCAATCAATTTTATATTCCAATTGTGATTGCAAATCTGAATGATAATAAGTCGTGTTGAATAGTTATATCCACATGCTGTATCTGATGTAGTATTACTGCCTGCATTTCCTGGTGCTTTGTGTTTATATATTACACAGGCCACGTGTAGTAGAAATCTTGAGGATGAATAATAGGCAACCCTGCTGAGTGACTCACCAATATAAAGAGGATATCCCTTTGTAGGATGATGTGCCTATCAAATATTGTACTGTACTTTGGAAGTGTTGACTGTTTACTATTAGATCTCACACTCCTTGCAGATCAGTGATAGTAAAACAGAATTATTGATATTGCAGGAGTGCTAGACATAATCTTTATCTAGCTCTCTCAAATAGGGTCATATGCGCGAGCAGAGTCCATATAAACTACACCCTGATGCCAAATTTTAAACTTTATGTACCTATATGCCTGTATGTAATGTCAATAAGCACCATCAACTTGTTAATTAGCGATTATCACTAATCAAGTTCAATCTTTCTAAACATCCATTAGCTTGAAAACGTTGCTTCTGCAGCATTTAATAACTCCAATACTTTTTCTCCTCCTTGATGTACCTTTTATTTTGATTTCAGAAATGTTTATGTTCTGGCTATCTTTGCTTGTGTAGTATGTGAAAATAATTCCTGAGTTTGCCCATGTGAAATAGCAGTTTCTATATTTCACTGGCCATGTGCCACTGCCTACAGGTAACACGAAAATGATTGAAGTAAAAGCACATCAGTTCAAACTTAGGTGAACAGTGCAGGTGAATGCCAGGTAATCATCTAAAAGGCACAAAGCGTGGTCAATATGGCATGGTCATCAACTAAAAAGCTGCAATTGTTTATTTGCAATTGTGTATTTTGGAGAAATGCCTAAATCTCCAAATTTTGTGTGCATTTAGGACAAATGCCCCATCCATATATATTTCCTTCCAATGTTACATCAAAAATTTGTGTCTATCTATATATGTTAAATAAAATGTGATGACTAAAAGCAGCGTTTAAGTTTGATTCAAGTATCTACCTGGCTGCCAGTAAGCGTGGGTAAAGTCCACTAGAATATTCACATATAAATCTCAATCTCAGACCTGTAGTAGCTCCTTATTAAAACAGTATATAGAGAAAATCACTGCAACTTGCTAATTATAATAATGTACTTGCAATAACAACAAGCCTAGAAAGCCAGTTTACTACAGCAACCATGTATGAATATGAACAATTTCTATACCTCTATATAGCTTACAATAGCTACAATCCTAAACCCCAGCTGTCCCAAACGTTAAGTCCCTATAATCTCCAGAAATCACAGATATTTGATTGTTTTGAGTCGTTTGATCCTGCATAATGCCCTTCCTACTCACTGCATCAGGATATAATATTAATATGGCCTTCAGAATACAGAGTAAGGCAGGCTTATGCTGATAGGATAGCGCTAATAATGAAGTGGCCAAGTAGGCAGCACGACAGGTCATGACACCTATGTTTCTATATGGATACCAATAATGTGGTCAATATATGATACTTCTGTGAAACCTTAAACCAAAATTGTCAAGGTACCTGATACCATTGTAGAAATGAAGCCAATCCTAAATGTGATTTGTTACATCTGTAGTCAATAGTGTTGAACATTCAATATTTCAATAGTGTAAAATAGTTTAAACCAGAGAACCCAAGATTGTTTCTTTTGTTTCATTATTTCTTATTATGACAATGGATTAAAACACTGTGTGGTGCATGTGCTTGCCTGCTGACGACACAATGGCAACAACCATCGAGCCCACCCAACAGTCCAAAGTCATTGTCCCTTAACACCTCTAGAGACATCCCACTTCGACTCAAAGAGTGTAGGCTGCATCATGTTTACACAATATGAATCTTAATGTCAGATATCCTTATATGCATAAACAACAAGGAGTCAATAAAAAACATATAAAGATGGGGGGGGGGGGGCTATTCCTTTCTGTTGATAGCCAAAGAGATATCATTGTTGAAGCTCAGAGTTCATTTAAGAAAGATGACCAGGACTAATTAGCTTCAAAGTGAATCCAAAATAATGAATGTGGCAAGTTATGTGTGTAATCATCACCTGTTTAAAATACATCCAGATTACTCCCTAAAAGGCATGTGAAATAAACATATTATTATGTTGACCAATGCAGATCTAAGATAATGAGATAAAAAAATAGTTTATCTGCGAAAAACAGATGTCAATAAACTGCAAAGCCGCTGCCACCATATATGGCTTGATTTAGCTATTCTAAAAAGTATGAACTGAACTATTTGTAGGCTAGACTTTACATTATTATCAATGTTCATGGGCATGATTTAAATGCAGAGATAACAGAAAATCAGTTTTTTAAACTCACAATTGGCCGCAATGCCAATGGCATCAATTTTACTTTCATAACAAACATGCAAAAACTGGGTGCCAATCAGTCAATGAACTGACAGCCAACCTGGCAAATTATATGGCTAACGTATATTCACCCTCAGTGTATAAACCTGTAGTGACTCAACAGACCTGGGCTAACAAAACTCATTATCCATATTTGGATGAAAGTTGTATACATGTTCCTAGGGGCAGGTTAGGGGTGGAGACAAACATTCAATATATTATTGTATTAATCTGAATTATAACTAGTAAATAAAAAATTAAACATATAAAAAACACTTTTGAACACAACCATTGAGCACAGCAACTTTCAACCCCCACCACTCATTAAGAACATACTATATCTAGTATATAACCCTTTTTATCCCATACTTGGATGTGTTACGGGTACATAAAGCCGGTTTGTAAAAACTTATATTTTCATCAGCGGGCAGATATAGCTTTACGTCCCGCTCCGAGCGGGCAGATATAGTATATCTGCCCGCTACGTCATAATCGCTGTTCCCGTATTGGTTCTTTTTGTAACGTTCGCATACTGTAAACGACAATGGAGAAAAACGTAAACAATCACGATCTGTTTGATGCTTTAGAGAAGGGAAGGAGCAGTATGCCCGTTAACAATCAAATATTTGAACAGGAAAATCCGGCTACGGACAAGAATAAAAAACTGGACATGAATATTTAAAAATAATTCCACGATTGGTTGCAACACTGAATTGAACAATGTGATTGGTATGGGATAAACAGATCATCCTACAGTCGGTTCAGGATATTGGGATTATCCCTTGGCCAATATAATATATCTGCCCTCGGGACCTACGGCCCTCGGGCAGATATATTATATTGGCCTCGGGATAATCCCAATATCCTGAACCTCATATAGGATAATCTCTATATATTCTACAAATCTTGCCCCAAGCCAGACTTAATTCATAATAAATGACTGTTCCATGTACATGTACATCAAAACGACCAGAACATTTTTTTGATTAACCAATCAACTATATAAACTAGATTAGGAAATTAACTTTGATTAGTTCATAATTAGGCAGATACTTGACCCTGGCACTTCACATATTTCAGCAATCATTAGCAGCCATACATGTGTGGAATAATTGAATGATTGTATATTTAAGGAAGCTCTGCACTTCAAAAACAATAAATTGTAGAAAATGCAGAAATGTCATATAATCTCATTTAATCACAATTTTTATTTTAACTAATGTATTCTTTCATAATATATAAAAATCTGCATTAAAATGTGAAATTTTAGTTGATTGTTGATAACTGTAATGATCATGAAAATTAAATGAAACATTATAATCTTGCTGAACTACCTTAAGTATTAAACACTTGAGTTGTTTTAACCTTTTGTTTATTTTATCTAACTGATACTGGATATGCTGCTTTGAGGTCCTGATAAAATCTGAAGGGTCGTGATTTGTCTGATCACAGAATATTTTTTACCAAAACTGGCATAAACTTCCCAAAAGAAGCAAGTTACTACCTGAAAATCATGTTTTTTTTACTTGATTACCAGTTTGATCATATAACCTTGGACCTTGGATATTGAAAGTTTGCTATTTTGGCAGCTGGCAAAAAATGTTCCTTTCAAGGCCTCTGTGTTGTTTGGCATCTGTCTGTCTATATGAATGATCTGACTTGAATGACCTCAAATACCATGCAAGGAAAGAGACACAAAAAGGAGACAAGGTTTAATAGCCAATTTATGTCATTTTTAATTTATCAGTAAAATGTTTAATGCAAATATCAGCACTGTACATGCAGTATCCTTGAATACTTCAATTAAAATCCCAATGTCAATATCAATATTTTAAAAGCAAAATTGAAAGGGAAATGATGAAAATCAACAAGAATGGAATAAGCAGGCATGTAGTCAACGATCCAAATTGTATAAATAAAAAAACTGAAATTCACGCACTTCATTCAATTTTTAGAGAGAAATGGAGTAAAATAAATGGCAAACAGATATTTTCAGCACAAAAACAGGATATGAGATATAAATAAAATCCTTTGTTATGCTAAATTCACCTGTTTGTCAAAATAAACGTGGTGAATTCTCATTGGTTGATGCATGTAACACGTTGCTGTAAAAATACATGTATACTAAAATCTTAATTTGTAACCGTATTAACACGAGGCCAATGGGTTAATTATGTTAAATATAAGGTAACAGGTGAAATACAAATCTGAATAAATTAGGATTTTTAGTGAACCCTAGAGGAATTGTTAAAAGACCTGAACAATCTCTCTCAAATTTTATCATCTAAATAAGTTTAAGCAAACAACTATAGTTTAAAGAGACTAGATCTATGTATACTAACTTAAAAAGTATGGTATTGTACCATACGAATCTGTAATGTACAGTACAAAAATATGGTTCCATATACTGTACAGAAAATCACACCTCTCTAATCTAAACACCAATTAACCTAAACACTTTCTGTTCCCATGTGTTCATTTGACATATTCTTCCATGTTAAAAAGCTTGAGATATGAATACCTGTTAATCTGAACATCTAATCTAAACACCAATTAACCTGAACACTTTCTGTTCCCATGTGTTCATTTGACATATACTTCCATGTTAAAAAGCTTGAAATATGAATACCTGTTAATCTGAACATATAATCTAAACACCAATTAACCTGAACACTTTCTGGTCCCATGTGTTCATCTGACATATACTTCCATGTTAAAAAGCTTGAAATATGAGTATGTGTTAATCTGAACACTCACTTTTGGTTGATTCAAGTTAGTGTTCATATTAGCCAGATTTTGCTACCGTATTCTCTGTAATTAGCGCCCAGGGCGTTTAGAAAATTGAAAATACATTATTTAGACCATTCTAATAAGCGCCCATGTATGAAAGAAATCAGAAATCCCGAGGAATTTCATGTATGGCAATTTTTCTTGACAAGAATGCATTTTCTTCAACATATTTTTATAATAATATGACAAGTGCTGTTATTGGAGAGAATACGGTAAAGATCGCTTAGACAATATTGACAGTGGTTGAAGACCCGTCTATGTCTAATTTATTTCCGGCACGCCCACTTTGTCATTATCGCCGATTACCTTCAATATTTCCACTAGAGACTGCTGGATATCGATCTAAAGTTATACATTATTTCTAATTTGATGAGAGATCATCATTATTCGTGCAAAAGTCGTGTAAAAGTCGAGAAACATTAAAAAGAAACCAGAAAGTTCACGACCTTGACATGCGCAGAACATCTGCGCAGTAGCTTTTGAAATTTCTGAATGCCGATAAAGAACAATTCCTTCATTCATTATGGATTATTATGATTCCTCGATGTTTCTTGAACTTTGTGAAGCGGGGTGGGCGCTTATTAGAGAGTGGGCGGTAATTACAGAGAATACGGTACATGTATTTCTAATGGTGAACATTCTTGTGAAGGGAGCCTCTTGAAAGATGAGAGAAATTGTGATAAACCATTTCTAATGGTGAACATTCTTGTGAAGGGTGCCTCATAAAAGGTGAGGGAAATTGTGATAAACCATCTCTAATGGTGTGCCTCCTGAAAGGTGAGGGAAATTATGATAAAGCATTAAAATTGTGATAAACCATTGAAATATGCACTAGCACAACAATGAGCTTGAATGATGACTGACTGAATTCTTTAATTCCCAACTGCATTTGACTCACACCTCATGAGGATGAATTCACCTATGCTTGGATATAAGCCCAAATCTCGCCCTGTTATATAGCAGCTTCATTATATTACATCAAGGATATCACAAAAAACAGTCAATGTATAGAAGTATACTTCCTATGACAAATGAGGTATAAGATATCTATATTTCCCTCAGGATATACCCCATATTCAAAACATGCCACAACCATCATTTTTGTAGGTGGTGGCTCCAGGAGGTAGCATGAATGCCTGGCATGTTTGTAGAATTATATCATTATTCATCTATATTACATTAATACATGATGTGAATTATACGAGCCATCTGTGAATAGGTAAATATCATGTGACTCTTCCCGAAGATAAATGGAATATATCGTGACTGCGTGGGAGTAGGGGAAAGAACTTGATGCAATTAACAACAAAACAGTAACTAAGTATCTAATTTCAAACAACCGAACTGCCATCTATCAATTGAAATACAAAGTTTCAGTTTTTATGCTCCATGCAGTCTAGTACATCCATTAATAAACAAATCTACCAAGGCATTAACATGCAAAATGTCATCATAACTGTCGTCACAAAAATCTGGAGACAATTACCAACAAAAATGGTTCAGTTGAAGTGAGAAACCATATGGAACACATAGATAATGGTAACATACACTACAGATCATATAGACTAAAATAAAAAAATACACCACAGCAGTGAAATAAAATATACATGTAATTAAATTCTACCCATATATCAAAATGTTCAAAGATTTATATCTTAAAAATATAGAATAAACTTCCAATGGCTTTATGTTTATCTTATTTACCCTTACTATCAAAGTAACAAACAGAAATAAAAGTCAACAAACTTTTATGGGCAAAACATTGCAGTGAATGACGCATTTTATTTAGGCAATTTCTGACGTTTGCATGCAATCTCTGTAATAGGTCATAATTTACACATACATGTAGATCTTTCATAAGGCAACCAGTACATATAACAACTCTTCATTATACATCGGATTTAATATCACCGAAATAAACAATGAAACCTGTCAAATCTGAATGCTACTTAGACCAGCCAACCATTTTCAGATTGGAAAATGTTAATTTTGATTTTTACATGGATGTCTATGGCAGACTAAAAATAAGACATAAGAGGTGTTAATCTCCAGGGATATTTGGATTAAAGTGGTTTTCGGATAAATAGATTTTCCTGTTCATCTCTGTAACAAAATCAACAAGGCACAACTATCAAGTTGTCTGTTTAGGATTTCTTTATGAAAATGTCCTATTATCCATGCTTTTTTCTTTCTTAAAAATGGCAAAAATACTTGTAAAAATTTATGTTCCCCTTTAAAGCCTAAAAGGCAAGTAAGAAGTGATAAAAATCATACATGAAATTCAAAAGCTCAATCTTGTTATTTACCCAAAACCTAATCAGATTTGGTACTTGTCTGCTCTTGCATCTTTAAAGATTTCAAAGTAAGTAAATGAACAGTGTTTCTTAAGGGATACACAATGAAATATATGTATAAAGAGGAAAATGTGAGTCTATTTGAATGTATGAAACGAGGAAAGAGGGAATACCATGAAACAAGATATTAAGGACCAAAAGCAAGGATAAAATTGCTATAATCAAAATATTTGCATCAGCTCCTTGTCTGTGTTATTCTAAAGGGAAATGCTAAAATGCTGTGGGAGTATAATATTTGTCAAAAAAATAAACAAACTTAAATTGACTTAACCTTTCACCTCAACTGTTAACATGTTGTCATGACATTATAAACAAACAAAATAAAATGCAAATCAGACATACCAGTATTGTATTAAATATCAACATAATTCAATACAAAATACCTTCATGCTATATAAAATAAACAATACTAGAAAAGGTAGGGTTTACCTGAGAAGGGTTACCATGGCCACCCAATATTTAAGTTTTAAAAGTTTTATGGGTGAAAAAATAGTAAAAGGCTGGTTAAAGTAGCCTATACATGTACTTGAAAAGACCTGTCTAAATTCTTTCATTAAACACTGGAACAAAATATTAAGAGCAATTTTGACTTTTATGGAAAATAGCATGTTGACTTCATTTATTTCAATGTTACTTCTAATTAAGATGGGCATTATCTCTACCATAGTTAGCTTTTGTTGAAAACAAAACATGTAACAATGTTTAATAATACATCAATGCATAATATCACTACCTGCCATTTGTTACAGTCAATGAACACCAAACAACAAATGCTGAAAATCACCCAAATCACTGTCTACCACAACGTTGGAGACCACTTCTGGTAGGCTCTAATGGGGAAATAAAAACTATGTTGGAAATAAAATGAAGGGGAAACTAGAAAAGACTGGCATCTTTAGTTACTTATGGAGAAAAAAATGTAGTTAAAGATTGTTGAAAATAAATAGATGTCTCTCCTGAAATAGGGTATCAAACACTTCTGTTTTCTGTGTTTCTCCTTTTCTTCACATTTATTGTATTGTTTTATAGTAGCCTGGCCAGAACAAGTCATGCCTCTCTATTTTCTCAATAACTTTCTCAATTTTGAATATTTTTTCATGAAATTTTCATAGAATAAACTTTAAAGAATTCCTAACATACAAATTTTTTTATATGGTAAATGCCTCATTAATGTCATTGTTACAACCTTTTAAAAAATAATGTCATATTCTGTTGATGGGTCATTTTTGTCGCCATTTGAAAGCATCTTTTATCTCCATCAAGTATGACAACAGGCGAGTAGTAATGCCTTTTATGGGACGAGCAGTATAGAGGCTTGGGATCATGAGGTCTTGAAATAGTATGGTGGGTTTAGAACACTAAAAAAGATAAATGATCCCCTATCAAATGCAATCAAATTTGTAGACCATATTAGGACAAAACGTAATAGGAGATTTTTCGTATCTTTTTAGAAAAAATGGTGATAAAAATGACCCATCAACAGAATATGACATTATTTTTTAAAAGATTGTAATAATGAAATTAATGGGGCATTTACCATATAAAAATATTTGTATGTTAGGAATTCTTTAAGGTTTATTCTGTGAAAATTTCATGAAAAAATATTCAAAATTGAGAAAGTTATTGAGAAAATAGAGAGGCATGACTTGTTCTGGCCAGGCTACTATTTTATTTACGACTAAAACGAGTGATATTTTATTGGTAATTTATATGGGTGAGATGGAAAATTGTACACAACCTAACCCAACTTGTGCATTTTTAACCCAAACCCATCTCACCCCTAGTAATATAGTACTGAACATATTTACACTGGAAAATAGACCCAGAAACCCCTCCCTGAAGGGAAGTGTCTTCTTCATCAGCACTGATAGAAAGACACCCAATCACTGCTTTTTACATTACTAATAATGGACCACTCAACCAAGTACCCATTGTGTACAAATATACAATTGTATGTGGTTGTTTCGTCAAAAGGGGAATCAAACCTGATGACCACTGAACTGAGAGGTACATGCTTTATTGCTTAATGACTCCCCAGTCTGGATTATCAGGTAAGCTCTTATCCTTCATGTTTTCAAATTATACAAAATTATGACATGTAGGTAGTGTATGTTTATAAATGTGAGTTTTACGACACGTATGCATGATTTGACCAGGAATAAGAGTATGGATGTAACAGAATATATAAATGTAGTTTGTGTATGCAAATGTGTTCAATGTTAAAGACAAGAGTGTATGCATAATATAGAAATGTGTCCAATATTATGGCCATGAGTGTATCATACTGAACAACATGTCCAATAAGAACAAGAGTGTATCCATTTGGAATTACTTGTTCAATATGGCCATGAGTGTATCATACTGAACTACTTGTCCAATATGAACAAGAGTGTATCCATTTGGAATTACTTGTGCAATATGGCCATGAGTGTATCATACTGAACTACTTGTCCAATATGAACAAGAGTGTATCCATTTGGGATTACTTGTGCAATATGCCCATCATACTGAAATACTGATCCAATATGCAATATGAACAAGAGTGTATGCGTATATAAAATGTTAACTTACTTGCTAAGTTATCTAACATATACTGCATCAGTTTTGTTGTACCATTGTGCTCGTTAAACAAGTTCAGAATCTCTGGATTCAATGGATTACCAGAAAGACCTTAAAAGATAACATACAATATTATAATTTAGCAGAGCAATCAACATGCAAAATGTAACCACCTGCCATTTGTTACAGACACTGACTGCCAAATGCGAAACGCATACCGCCAAACATCATCCACAAAAAAGTTGGAGACTGACAACAAATTAATTTTGTGAAACACATTTTCTACTTTATATGGCCATAATTCTCAGATAGTCAATAATAATTATTTATCAAGAGGTCTTAACTTGCAACTTCTTATCACTGATTTGGAGAATGTAAGATACAGAGACAAGGATGTATTTAATAAAGAATTCAGGAAACTGGATAAACTTCATATTCTATAGTATTCTCCCTCAAGCATTTCATCAACTCGGAAAAAATGATCATGATAATTTAGAATCTCAAGGTCAAAAGGAATTTTCACCAGGGTACAATGCAATTTCAAACTTCACAACTGAATACAGCAAGCAGCTGCTTTAACACTAGGAAGATTACTCCTTTAGGCAAGTATAACAAGTCATTGATAATACAATGATAATACAATGTACATTCATTCAAACTTATTAAGATTTAAAAATCCATATTTCTATACGTACCTAATGATATGAGCTGGAAAAGCTTTCCAATTTCATAGGGCAATACCCTCAAATGATTATTATTCAGAAGAAGTTCTCTTAATTGATACATGTCCCCGAGTTCAGCCGGCAAACTTCGGATTTTATTTTGAGACAGATCTAGCGCCATCAAATTCTCGAGGCGGCAGATTTCTGGCGGGACAAGGTGAAGATTGTTATCATTAAGGAATAATGAGGTCAGGTGATGCCATTCCCAGAGTTTTGGACTCACATTGCGAATTGGACCTAGAAATATATAAAAGTATAATTATTACCACCTTGCCAGGCCGGTTCTAGGGGTTTTAGTGCTAGTTTAGAAGGCATTCATTTTACTATATCGACCTGAGCAATATGTGACGTCATAGTGGCGGTCAATATAGCATCGGCCCTAGGTCCAATATTTCACTATATTGCCCTTCGAAATGACGTTATTGTACTAATCATAGGAGATAATATACAGTAAAACTTGTCTAGTCTAAACGCTACTGAGACTGGCTAAAAATGTTCAGATAGGTAGGACTTAGGTGTTCATATTTCAAGGTTTTTCTTTACATGAAAGTCTTTGGCAGATTACAAATTAAACCAAAAAGTGTTCACATTGAGATGTGTTTTGATATATACTGTACTTCTACTTAATTTGGCACTACTAATTTTGACGGATTTGCTGTTTTGAACATTTGGCGGCTACTTCATTTGACGGACATCAAATGTTACAATTTATTGATCTGTCAAATGAAGCCTTCTGATTGGTCAGTTCTTGTGCTATACCAATATGTGTTGCAACTGAGATTTTCCCCATTGATCATCTCTGTAGCAATATAGAAAATATCGGTATGGAGGGGACAGTCTCAGTTGCAATTCTGAGAATACAGAAAATTTCCTATTGATTATTAAAAATTAAATTGAAGTGCAGTAGTTTTTTATTGGAAGGTGACAATTTTGATTAAGGAAAAATTCTGGTCCATCAATTTTCTTAAATTAAAAATATTGTGCCCTCAAAGGATAAAATACAGACTTTCTCTGGCACATTATTTTAAAAGAATGAAAACATCATCTGATATCACATATCATTCAGTAGAGGAGATATAAATTGTGTGGAAAATCAAACAAATCAAACTTACCGCTGATTTCGAGCTCAAACCATCTTGATTGTTTCCCTCTAGCTAGATCTTCAGGTGACATGATAGTGTGACATCTCCGTCTATCTGGAGGCTCATATTTGTCCTTTGGCATTCTGAAAACATAACACAGAGTGATGAATATCACATCTTTTTAAACAGCAGTTAAAAATGGCCACCAAGTTACCTACCAAGTATACAAAAACCTTATAAGGTGACTTGTCTGAGTTTGCATCTGTGCAAATTTCAAGTTGAACAGATAAGCAGTTTTCGAGGAATTTTGATGACAAGGTGGTGCCCATCTGCCCGGACAGACAGACCCATGAATGAATCCCCATCAGCAAAAGACTATGACGATATAGCACTTCAAAAAGTGTGATAATAAAAACAGGGGTTTCACTAATTTCTCACAACAGGCTAAAAAATGAAAAACAACAGGCAAAACAAATGGAAATCATTAAATCAACATGGAAAAGTTGAAGTCCTTAAAAACAACAGGCGATTTTTTGAAAACTGGTGAAAATCGCCTGTTGCCTGCTGCTAATGAAACCCCTGAAAAAAGTCACCAATGATGCAAATATGTAAGCACAAGTGGCAAAGGGGAGAGAAAAAGTATTAAAACATGATAAGATAATGGAATGTTACAATAGACATTTATAAAACAACTCTCAACATCCGAAACCATGATTTCTAATACTCCTTAAGAAACCATTATCTTATTGAAAACCCAGAGACTATCATTTCATGCATTCTGGTGTTAAATATATGTTAGAGAAAAACTTGTTAAGGAAAAGATGACCAATGCTCCAACATGTGATCAAGGTGGCAAGTTCAAATGCACTCCATAGAGCTGTATTTTAAATTTGCTCAAGGTAGCAATGTTCAAATGTGCTCAAAGTAGCATTTTTAAATGTGATCAAGGTTGCATCTTCAAATATGCTCCAGGTAGTATGGTTCAAAGGTGCTTAAGGTACCAATGTAGCATGTTCAAATGCTCTCAATTAGCACATTCAAATGTGCTCAAGGTAGCAATGTAGCATGTTCAAATGTGCTCAAGGTAGCATATTCAAATGTGCTCAAGGTAGCAATGTAGCATGTTTAAATGTGCTCAAGGTAGCACATTCAAATGTGCTCAAGGTGGCAATGTAGCATGTTAAAATGTGCTTAAGGTACCAATGTAACATGTTCAAATGCTCTGAAGTAGCATGTTCAAATGTGCTCAAGGTAGCAATGTAGCATTTTCAAGCGTGCTCAAGATAGCATATTCGATTGTGCTCAAGGTAGCAATGTAGCATGTTCAAATGTACTCAAGGTAGCACATTCAAATATGCTCAAGGCGGCAATGTAGCATATTCAAATGTGTTCAAGGTGGCAATGTAGCATGTTCAAATGTGCTCAAGGCAGCACGCTCAAATGTGCTAAACATAACATGTTCAAATGTCTCATACCAAGACCATCTCTTTGATTCTGGTCTTGCGCATGTTTCAAATCTTGAAACTGCATAAGCTGCACATATTTCTTACCTCTATAGATTCTTAACATCACAAACATTCCTCCAATTGTAAAAAGAGACAGCTGTCTTAAATTGCAGTAATATGCACCACGATCTCTAGATAGACCAGTATTACAAGATGTTCGCCATCAGAGGCCATGAACATTTCTATATATCTTTATTACCAGGAACATTATACTTTTTATGGAATCAAGTCAAACAATATTGAAAAATTGTGAGTGTTATAAACACAACAATGTATTTGAATAATTTCAATAGAATTACTGTTGTATTTGATGTGTTGTTAGGTAAAAATGTGTAAACTGCCAAAGCTGAATGTTTACACCTATGATTTATTTATATATCACTACACATGTATTCCAGGAAGTGACGTTAATATAATACCTGTGGTCATGACAGACATCTTGAAATACTGACTGATTTAAAAATTGAAGTGTATATTACTGCAATATGAGACAGCCGCGTCTTTTTGACATTGAAAGAACATTTCTAGTGATATTAAGAATCGATTTAGGTTTGAAATATGTGCATTGCTAGTGCCATTTTTTTACTTTTGAAATCTTATGTAGCTTGCAAGACCAGAATCTAAGAGGTTTCAGGCTGAGTCTGATTGAAATTTCAAATGGAAACAATTTTTTTTTTAGCATATAAATAAGGTGGCTCGAGAAATTACTTGGGCACATTTGAACATGCTTCGTTGCTACTGCTATAGAAATTGAGTCATTCTGTGATAAAAATGTTATGCCTATATAAGAATGGTGAACTTAAGATGCTTTATTGAATCATCCTCCAGGCAGCATTATGAGTCATAAAAAACAGCAATCAAACCAATCCACAGTTTGGCTCATGTCTGGCAAAAATTAGAAACATATTTTGATTTTGACTCGCTTAATTTTTCTCAGACTCGCATTTTGGCGTTTGACATGATATTTAAAACCTTGCTAATAAATGATAATTTCATAAAATAAAAAGAGTATGTCTGGCTTGCAGTCGATATAATAAATAAAATTGAAGAGGTTAGGTTCATGATTTAGTTTTGCATCAAATAAGCTACAGAATGAGAATTAGGGTGTTTTGCTATATTCATGATAATTCCTAAATTGTCATTACATAGGAACATACATGAGTGTTTACTAAATCCTGGAAGGTAAACTGTGACACTTGGCTAAATCTCACTTTTCTATTTGACTGACGTTAAAAAAAAAACATTGATAACCTACTTTTGCTTATTTTGAATGCATGATCAATAAGGGTTATACAAAATTTTCACTGAAAGCATGGGCTTCGAGAGTCTCCTGAATGCCCATGCTGAAAGTTCGGAAGTTTGTTTGAAGAAGTAGAAGAAATAAACTATGAATTGTTTTCATGCTGTTAGCCTCACTACAAACAAACAATAACCAGTGGTTTTGATACATCTTAGACCAATGTCTAAAGTACTGGAGTCACAGAATTTCCAACAAAAACAAAAACTTTTTGTGACAAAATTCTGTAAACAAAGGTACCACATTTCTTGAGTTACCTATGCTAAATTAACCTTTTGACACTCTCCTTACACTGAGAATATGACATGTAGAAATAAATAAATAATATTTACCTTTATACATGAGAGGAAATGACAAATATATGGAATAAGATGCATAAAAAGATTGAACTTGATTTTAACAAATTATGGCTGCCTCTAAGAAAGTTTTGATTGGCTGATTCGACTTGGGCTAAATTTCAGATAGCATGCTTTAAATTCTGGTTTGTGAACTACTAATAATATTAGTAATGAATATGATGATACATATCATTTTAAATCTGTTTTCATTTTAATTGAAATATAAGTCATTTTAATTGACAAGTGAGAGATTTCGTATCAGCTCTGTGAACGAGTGAGTCCATGTAAGGAGTTTTGTTTATTCTTGTATTATCCGCAAAATACTCACATTCAAGATGTCTGCGCCCTTAACACGAAAAGGTGAAAACCTATTTTTCTCACTTTATGTAAATTTTGTAAATGTTGAAATGCTTTATCGATCGCCCTAATTCCAAAGATAACTTCTAAAACTGCTTTTAATAGTGTATCATACATTTGGCTTAACTACGATGGAACCATTCTCTGAAATTTAGAAAACAACAAAAATTTGAGTCAAGTGAAGAAGTTTTTTCTGAATCTTTCGCTGCTGATGAAGGTCAGGGTGCATGTTCGGAATTTTGCTGCAACTCTCAATAGGGTCACATGTTATTTTTCAAATTTGAATCACTCCTTCCCCACGGTTTACTTATATTTACACAACTTATTTTTTTGAAGTCAAATGTGTGCCCATTCGGTATCACATACCTATGCCAGTTTACCTCTTCTTGGTAGTTTCTAGGCTCAATAAATATGCTCAAGGAAAAGACACAAAGTCTTCGGAAAATTTATATTTCCTTGATTTTGGAGTAAGTTTATCAATAAATATCACATGTCATTCCTCAAACGATGCGTTCTGTTGTTAGCTTCATCTCCAATCACTAAAACAACATGTTCAAGAAAGCGTCTGTTGATAAAAGCATAAAATAAGCGATCGTATATTTAATGGAGTGCTTCGGCTATTCACGTTGTTCAAATGTTTATTCCCGAAGTCAAATGCCTTTTCTGAGAATGTGATGCCACTCCGGATGACGTCACATCAGAGATAATTGAGAAATCCCATGAAGTTTCTTTAAACGCCTGTAGAAACAATAACAATGGTTTGTTAGGCTACGCGATCCTTTACTTTCATTGGCTGTTTGTTGTGATGTGACGTTATTCAAGAGACGAACAACATCGGACACTGCCGGAAATTACCGAAGCACTCCATTATTTTTACGCTCTGAAAATTTGAAATAAATGTCCTGGGAAAATTTACAGCGTCAATAATTGATATCATGCAACCATTCAAACTAATACATAAAGAAGAGATTACAGGGTAAATATTGATCACTCAATGTTTGAGAAATATGGAAAAGATAAAGGTCAGTATGAGCGTCATATTTTTGGATGGTCATTTTTTGGATGTGCCATTTTGTTTGGTGTCTTATCTTCTCATTTATTCTTTGAGCCAATACCAAAGGGGGCTGGATCTGGCTCCGGATCTATGTGTCTATTTTCGACCGTTGGACAGCAACTGAAAAATATTTTAGAAAAGATGAATTCAGAATTTTTTCAATTTTCTCTTTTCTTATACATTTTACAGAAACAATCTTCTCACCAGTTTTTTCCAGGCACATAAGTGCACTCTTTGTGCAAAACTGGAAGATGTAGACAATGTGTGGAAGGAGTGATTCCTGTTTGAAAATTAACATGTGACTTAACTGAGGAATGCAGAAAAATTCCGAACATGCACCCTGGTCTGAAGTCCTTGAAACATTTGAATTTAATATAGAAGTGTATAAACTATTCTTATATACTGGAAAATGGCTTGGTGGAACGTTTAAAAAAATCCAGAAAAGTTTTGGGCTTGTAATTTTTCATTTTCTTTGTATTGTAACGACCTGTGTGCATGCCCATCCAGGGAGCTGTCCTGTAAGGGAATCAAACCCATGACTGGCTCTCTACTCACGAGTCAGATGCTCTACCCCTGAGCCAATGGGTCTAGCCACTACAGCTGAGACCATAGTAGCAACTTTCTATTGAGGGTCAAAATAGTCTAAAGCTTTTAGTCTAAACTTACTATAGTCTTAACTCGTCACTGAAAAATTCTTTTTATTTTTTCAATTTGCCGTTTTCTACATTTTTTCTTTATTTGAGGTAAGTTCGTTTGTAACAAAATTTCCACAATCTCTGATCTGCATAACTCTATGTCAAAACGTCAACTCTCTTGTGCGAGTATGTTAGATTGTGTATAGCTAGCATAACATTCTTACTGCATGTGCTTGTTCATTTTGTCTGCGATATAGCAGCTTTTGAGTTAAATAATAATGTGAAAACCTGGAAATATTTTGTAAAATTGACTAAATTAGGTGATGGCATTCTTTGTCTATGAGGACTCTAACGGGCCCTGAAATCACATTTTCTAAAAAATTAAAGTTTTTGAGTCAATTAATGATCTTATTAGAGAGATTTCGCACCTAGTGAAAGTACAACTTATAACGTATACTTATACTTATAGGTAAACGTACAAGGTGTTTCTCGGACTGTAATAAATACAGGTCAAAGGGATGCCATTTGTACTTTCTTGAATTGTAGCATGTTTAGTTGATCCAAATGTCTTTGTCTAGAATAAAATAGGCTCATATAGTACATATGTTATAGACCCATCTCTTCTCAAATTGACTTTTTGGAGATGCTCGTTATGAAACACCCTGTATGTCATATGTTGAGCTACTGAATTTACTGTTTCCAGGAATTGCTAGAACCTACTGGTTTGATTGGTGTTTCAAATTGATGGTTAAAGTATTTGATTGGATACTGTTCCCACTCAGCCAATTAATTTCAAAAAATGCTTGCGGTCAATTGTTCCACACACATGTAGGCAAATCTTTATATGGAGATCCAACTGTATACGTTATCATCTACGTAAATATACCGTTTTGTAAGTTCATTGAACTTATACTGATCATGAAAACATTGAAATAATCAACTCGTTTATGTAATGACTCACTTGAAAGAATCATGACTCACTTTAAAGGATTGTGTTCATAATACACGACAACTACGAGGACACGGAAGCAAGCATCTAATTATAATGTGCATAATCTACACGTGCAGATGACAGTGCATTCACAGTCTCTAGTTGATGAAGCTTTTCTATAACGGGAATAGTTATGTTCAATTAAGTACAATTTAAAATTGATTTTAGTAAATATAATAGTTCGACATGACCCTTTAAACTATACGTAAAAGTATAAGTTGTACTTTCACTTATGTGCGAAATCTCTCTAATTCCACATAAATTCTAGATGTACTTTTATATGTATATTTCAAATATGCTATTTGAATGTTTAATGACGAAAATGGACATCATTTCCTCTTACCATCTGGCCTGTCGATGATTTTTTTTTTTTGATTGATTCATTCTAAATTTTATTTATTTAGTATTATTATTAGCTGGTACGATTTCCGTCAAGTTAGTAGTACAATGAAACTAATATATCTGAACACCTCTCTAATCTGAACATTTTTTATACCATTTTTTAATCTGTGACACATTTCCATTTAAAAAATTGAAATGCCAACATGAATACTTTTGGCTGGCTCTAGTTGCATTGCAGCAGGTGTTACTGTATTATCTTCTAAGCAATGGCTTATGTGATGCAGAGTAAATGTATATTCATGGACAAAGATGAAGTTCCTCTATTCTAATCATTCCTGTTATATTGTATTTTACTTCATTTTCTCTGACTCATTCTAATTGTTTTTTTCTAGTTCTACATAGATTGATATCACCGCATTATCATTATGGCTGTCTTGGATGCAATAGAGCACAACCAAATGTGGTGGCACAACCAAATGTGGCACAACCAAATGTGAGACAGCCCATACTACAGCTAGTCCGACATAAAGGTGGTAAACGATTCAAAGCTCCAACAGAGGCAAAGGATAAAAGATGGATTGCACAAAAGAAAAAGTATGTCCAAAATATTTATGTAATATTATGCTCCATTTTACACGTTTTATGTTTATTAAATGGAGTAGAAACTTGAAAGGATCAAAGCAAATTGAAAGTAAGTTTAAAGATCTTTGATATCAGAAGACTAATAGTGAAAATGAGAGATTTGAAAGCAAATAAGGTAGCCCTTGATCAATAAAAATGATAGCTCCAATCATTCAATATTTAAGGTAGCCCTTGATCAATAAAAATGATAGCTCCAATCATTCAATATTTAAGGTAGCCCTTGATCAATAAAAATGATAGCTCCAATCATTCAATATTTAAGGTAGCCCTTGATCAATAAAAATGATAGCTCCAATCTTTCAATATTTAAGGTAGCCCTTGATCAATAAAAATGATAGCTCCAATCTTTTAATATTTAAGGTAGCCCTTGATCAATAAAAATAAAAATGATGGCTCCAATTATTCAATATTTTAGATAGTGCTTGATCAATAAAAATGATAACCCCAATCATTCAATATTTAAGATAGTGCTTGATCAATGGAAATGATAACTCCAATCATTCAATATTTATAGAAACACTTTGAGTTTAAGTTAATGAAACAAGTAAGGTTTTTGATGCATTTCACTAATCGATTAAACTCAACCCTTTATGTTTTTATTTTTTGATTTTCATGTCACCACAAAAAGTGCTGACATATTGTTATAGTCTCCCAACTTTTTTGGGGATAGTGTTCAGCAGTTGTTGTTTGGTGTCTGTAACAAATTCTTGTGTAACAAGTTCGTAAAACTTCCAATAACTCAACAAGTACTGTTTTGACTGACTACAAATTTTTACTGTGAACATATATGAACATTTTCTGTCAATATCTGTTATCGACATGACGAGACCCTTATACTGATGTTTCTGATGCATTCAATGCTACACGCAGTTAACATTTCTTTTTCCAGATATGTATTGCCAAATTTAGCGAGGAAAATTCAACTACTAGATGAAAAATTAAGACGTGCCAATGACAAAGTCCCAGTAGATGATGTTTGGTTCAAATTATTCTATAGCCCTACAATACATGATTTTAATGAAGCCATTGAAATGCATCGAGAGTTTGCTGATCCCTCTATGCTAGATAACATGGAAGGTCTCGTTCAAGTTACCTTTCGACTTGACTTTACTACATCTAAAAAGGTTAGTATTCTGTAAAGGATGATACTTGAGTCAAATACAATATCTAGTGAAATTCTTTTTGGAAATGCAGCTCCATGTATCGACCTCGAGGTTCATTCAACAATAAAATTAATTCAAAATGCGACTTAGAAAAATGTTTCACAGATGATTCATGAAGGGCGTTCTACTTATAGAGGCATCCACTTTACAAGTTTTGATTTAGTTGGCTTTGTTGGTGTTCTGTATTAAACATAAACTGATGTTTTAATCAAAGCACTAAACATTTTATTTCATTTTACTTTGGGTGAAAGTACAAACTGTTGCATGCTGGGAAGCGTGCAAGCAATAATTACACTGAATGAACTTATATATAAATTGTTAAATTACCGGGAAACAATTCAAACACATTACAGTTGGTTTACTTCATAACAGCAGAATATCCTGATTAGGTAACGTCAGAGACCGTTGTCACAAATGGCTGACATAACCGTCGCTTCAACTGTTTAATCACTTGGTCCTCATTTCATGCTTATTCTTTGCATGTATTAAGCTCATGTGATAATGTATCATATGATATCCCATTTGCTTTGATCAGTTAAATTAAAGATTTTATTTCGATGGTAAAGCATTATTAATTGTACAATGAGTATCAAGGCACTTTGATCAATTGTTATTCCAAATGAATTTAGTCTAGGTGCTCTGTTAAACATACAGTTCATGAAAATCTAATTGGAGCGATTGTTATGTACGCCATTTGTGACAACGGTATCTGACTTTACTGTTGTCAGGCTATTCCTGGGTGTTCATGCCGTATTTGCTATAATTCCAGACAAAGTTTATCAAACGTATTAACAACATTGTTGCCATGCCGCACTGGTTTGATGATGGTAACCCTGACAACAGAGTAATTGCATTCAGCAAGGTAAGCACTAATGAAAATATTTAAGAGAAATGATGGAGTTTGAATTTTAGTCATTGCCATATGGCATGGAATATGTATAGGATATCCTATGATTTTGAGGGATATCATTTTTATCCACAAGTTGAATCTGAAGTTTTAATATACCGGGAAAGTCCTCCTGTTATCTGATTGGTCGTTGAATTTGTTTATCATAAACCTGATTGGCTGCCTGGTTCAAGGCGCTTGTGGGCACCTGTGTGACTCAATTGGGATTCCCCTCGCTAGCCGAGGAATCGTTTGTGTTTAATTCTGGAGTTTGGTTGTTCTGTTGATTATTTCCTATATTTCGGCAATAATATACCCAAAAGTTATTCTCAAGATAGATCGATGGTATGTGAGATATTGTATGAGCAATAACAATAGGACATCATTGATTGTCTGGGGGAGAAGCCTATGGCATAATGCATCTTTAAAGATTACAAATATAAATAAGTGCTCTAAAAATACATTCAAAAATTGCAGTTTACATGGCACAGTTAAATTGTTTCAACTTTGTTCTTAAGAAGATTGCAGTTTACTTTGCTTATTCAGTTCATTAGCTTCTCAAAGACTGTTGGCATGGTTATAAAATAAGCCCTAGTAAGCTAAAATAGGTTTCAATTACAATATTAAAGATCACAAATATACATAAGTGCTCTAAAAATACATTCAAAATTGCAGTTTACATTGCACAGTTGAATGAGTTCAATTTTGTTCTAAAGAAGATTGCAGTTTACTTTGCTTATTCACTTCATCAGCTTCTAAAAGACACTTGGCATGGTTATAAAATAAGCTATAAGCTAAATACATCAATAAGTTTCAATTACAATCTTAATGATTATCAATATATATGAAGTGTTCTTCTAAAATAGCAGTTCACATTGCATAGTTGAATGGGTTCAACTTTGTTTTTGAAAAGATTGCAGTTTATTTTGCTATTTCAGTTTATTATCTTCTAAAAGACTGTTGGCATGGTTATAAAATAAGCTATAAGCTAAATACAAAAATTACAGTTTACATCGCACAGTTAAATGGGTTTAACTTTGTTCTAAAGAAGATTGCAGTTGCTTTGTTCATATTCAGTTCGTTAGCTTCTAAAAGGCTGTTGGCATGGTTATAAAATAAGCCCTAAGCTAAAATAAGTTTCATTTACAATCTTAAAGATCACTAATATATATGAAGTGCTCTAAAAATACATTCTAAAATTGCAGTTTACTTTGCTTATTCAGTTCATTAGCTTCTAAAAGACTCTTGGCATGGTTAAAAATAAGCTATAAGCTAATATATATAGTAAGTTTCAATAACTATATCTTAAAGATCATCAATTTACATAAGTGCTCTTAAAATACATTCCAAAATTTGCAGTTTACTTTGCTTATTCAGTCCATTAGCTTCTCAAAGACTCTTGGCATGGTTAAAAATAAGCTATAAGCTAAAATATATAGTAAGTTTCAATAACAATCTTAAAGATCATCAATTTACATAAGTGCTCTAAAAATACATTCAAAATTGCAGTTTAGATTGCACAGTTGAACGGGTTCAATTTTGTTCTAAAGAAGATTGCAATTTACTTTGCTTATTCAGTTCATTAGCTTCTCAAAGACTCTTGGCATGGTTATAAAAAAGCTATAAGCTAAAATATACATGTAGTAAGTGGATTTTACAATCTTAAAGATCACAAATATATATGAAGTGCTCTAAAAATACATTCTAAAATTGCAGTTTACATTGCACAGTTGAATTGTTTCAACTTTCATAGGAAGATTGCAGTTTACTTTGCTCAAATTCAGTTCATTGGCTTCTAAAAGACTGTTGGCATGGTTACAAAATAAGCTCTAAGCTAAATAAAAAAAATGAAGTTTACATTGCACAGTTAAATGGGTTCAACTTTGTTTATAAGAAGATTGCAGTTTACTTTGCTTATTCAGTTCATTAGCTTCTAAAAGACTGTTGGCATGGTTATAAAATAAGCTCTAAGCTAAATACAAAAATTGCAGTTTATATTGCACAGTTAAATGGGTTCAACTTTGTTCATAAGAAGATTGCAGTTTACTTTGCTTATTCAGTTCATTAGCTTCTAAAAACTGTTGGCATGGTTACAAAATAAGATGATATATTTATCTTAAGGTTATTATTAGGTCATTCGTTTTTTCGTATCTATGTTTTTTGTTGTTGTTATTTTTTAGGTTACTAGGTCATTTGTTACATAATTAAATTTTCCATTGTCTGTTTATGACGTCACATAAATGTATACATGCTGTTATATTTTGAAAAAGACTAAGGGATATTAGTCGAAAGTCTCAATAAATTAAAAATATTCTCTGAAGTAAAGAATTTGACTTGTTTCTGAAGATATAAGCTGAAATATATAATAAGTTTCAATAACAATCTTAAAGATTATCAATATATATGAAGTGCTCTTCTAAAATTACAGTTTACATTACACAGTTGAATGGGTTCATCTTTGTTCTTAAGAAGATTGCAATTTACTTTGCTCATATTCAGTTCATTAGCTTCTAAAAGACTGTTGGCATTGTTATAAAATAAGATATAAGCTAAAATATATAGCAAGTTTCAATAACAATCTTAAAGATCATCGATTTACATAAATGCTCTAAAAATACATTCAATAATTGCAATTTACATTGCACAGTAAGCGGGTTCAACTTTGTTCTTAAGAAGATTGTAGTTTACTTTGCTCATATTCAGTTGATCAGGTTATAAAAGATTTTTGTCATTGTTACATAAAATAAGCTTTTGGCTAAAAATATATAATAGTAATTTGTTTTAATTACAATTATAAAGATCACAAATATATAAATAAGCGCTTTAAAATACATTCAAAAAATGCTAAAATTTAATCAAATTCTACTAAAACCCCAACAATGAAGGGCTTAAAGCAAAATCTTCTTTGGTTAGTAATCATAATTTACACATTTGGGTCAGTCTATTTTTTGATTTAAACTGTATATTATTAAGCGAATAGAAATTAGAATAGAATAGAAATTAGTTGATGATGCTAAATAATATGAATTAAAGTTCAGGGATCGTAAAAACCTTTTTTACAATACAAATGTAACATACTTGATTCTGCTTGATATAATAACATACAATAAAGTTTACAGACAGAAAATGCCTTGGAAGATTAAATAATTTTTCATGTAGTGATATATATATTTATTCCATAAGAATAACAACATGTTTTCCCCGGAAAATAACAGGGAATAAAATTGATATTCAAAGAAATCCAGTATTGGATCCCCTATCAGCAAAAATCCTATATCAGATCCCGTATCAGAACTATTCTCAGTAATTTCTAATTTCTGAAAATGTTATATGATAAATTGTATCATTTTATGTCACAATCATTGGGTAAAATTAAAAATAAATAAGTTTAGGAAATTATTATAGAATAAATAGGTTATTGATGGCCCTGATGGAATATGAATTTTTTCCTTGAGAAAATATAATATTGGCCTCGAAAAATATCATACTGACTCTCAGGCTATCGCCCTCGGTCAGTATGATATTTTCCATGGCCAATATCATATTTTCCCTCGGAATAAAATTCATATTCCATCCCTCCCATTAAATAACCTCTATATATTTTATATGAAGTGCTAAATAGCCAAGGTCTAAACAACATTTCATTTGGGAAGTCCACTTTCACATTCATTCAATATAAAAAGTCTTCCCAGAAATGCTGAGTGAACTTTTAAACTCATTATCTGAAATGACTATTAGAAATTGTACAATTTAACATAATAGTTTTAGGAAATTGAGAATGCGCACATATCTACAAATAAAGAATGAATATATTGTTTGTTTTGATATATGGTTATTTAAAGAATTACATTAAATATTTACATACATAAAATCATTAAATTCAATTTAAAATTAATGTTTGTTTAAGTTTTCATCTAATAGCAATCTATTGTTTGTGTCAAGATTATTCAACTTCATGGCAGTATGAGACTAGATGTTTCCTTAGTTGATTTATTTGCAACTGGTAGCTGGGTGTTTTATAGTGTCTATATAGTAATGTCATAATAAAAAATCCACATAATTGTTTTTAACAAAAAGAACCTACATTCTATGGAAAGGAAAAGTCTGAGCATTCTTCCTTTAATTGCTCTGGTTATTTTTCTATTTCCTCAAATACTTTCTTACATTAAGACAACTTGAATTCCATGATTCCTCATTATTCCGAGGGACTTGTTCAGCTAGCCACATCCATGTATAGTGATTTAGCATAAAAAGTCTGAGCATTCTTCCATTCATTGCTCTGCTTCTTCAAATACTTTCTTGCAGCAAGATAACTTAAATTTTTTCTTGTATTTCTTCAATTTCCCATTTTTTCCAGGGACTTGTTCAGCAAGCTTCTCCAGGGCTTCAGGCAGTGAGAATGCTAGAGACACTGGTTTCTTCCATGCATTGTATATATTTGCTTTGTCCCATCCCGCAAATATCATCAAACAGGTTGGATAGTGATCTTCATCTTCTTCTCTTCCACATACTATTGTTCCACTGTCTCCTGCCTGTGTGTATGCAGTGTCAGAATCTGAAGTATCTGCACCAATAGCTACCATATTGTCTACCCATGCAGTCTTTTTCCCAACTTTGATTTCACCTGCTGCATCTACCTTCAGAATGTTCCCTTTCATTTGTTTGAGAGAGGATCCTAGCTTCACCACCTTTGAGCCAACTAAATCTTCAAGATCATCTCTATGTATATCATTAGTACAACACTCAGAACAAGGGTTATATTGATGTTTTATGTTTTCACATTGATTATCCACCTTGATGGTGCCATCTTCATGCTGATCATCCACTTTGATACAGGCGATATCATATTGCTGTTCTTCCTCATCACTATCTTCATCATTTATTATAATATCACGTTTACAATTCACAAGCATTTTCTCGTCAAATACCTCTGTATCTATGTTCTCATCATCATTCCAGTCACTAAACTCACTGTCCTTATCCTCATTCCCAACAGCAACATCCTCCACATAATTGTCCATCCTCAAAGGTATTCTGTATGGAACCTCTCTTCCAATTACACGTTTGTCACTTTGTTCCTCCTTTGACCAAGAAATATATTCCACATCAGGATCATGTTGTTCAACCACATGGTTGGCTGTGAGAACATAGAGTTCATCTGGACTTTTATCATTTGGGCCAACCAGAGCAGCAAGTCCTCCAATGGTGCCATCTGGTTCTGTCACAAAATTTTCAAGCATACCTTCATCAGCAGTATCCCTATTCCTGCTGTGTAAAGGTTTTCCTGCACAGCCGAGCAACTGGATAGATTCATCCTTCATCCAGGTAACAGAGTGGAATTGGTACTCAGGCATCACTCTTTCTAGAAAGTCAGATGTCTTGTTGACACATCCATCAAATATATGTATGGAGTAAATACCATCTTCTCCCATACCATAGAACTTCACCACAGGAATCCTGAAAGTAAAATAGTATGAAGTATGTATGGAGTAAAGACCATCTTCTCCCATTCCATAGAACTTCACCACAGGAATCCTGAAAGTAAAATAGTATGAAGTATGTATGGAGTAAAGACCATCTTCTCCCATTCCATAGAACTTCACCACAGGAATCCTGAAAGTAAAATAGTATGGATTATGTATGGAGTTAAGACCATCTTATCCCATACCATAGAACTTCACAACAGGAATCCTGAAAGTAAAATAGTATGGAGTATGTATGGAGTAAAGACCATCTTCTCCCATTCCATAGAACTTCACAACAGGAATCCTGAAAGTAAAATAGTATGGAGTATGTATGGAGTAAAGACCATCTTCTCCCATTCCATAGAACTTCACAACAGGAATCCTGAAAGTATGACTAAATTTATATTCCCCTAAAACAGGAGCAAGAAACAGGATGTCAAGTGGCTGACACCCTACTACCTATTCCAACCCAACATGCATGTAGAAAATGTACATGAGAAACATTAGACACATCAATAAAAAACATATCAGCTTTCATTTGAACCACATCTAGATATATCTAGCCCAGGTGTCTAAAGTGAAAGTATAATGATGATGTTAGGAATTTTAATAAGAAATTATACTTTTGCAAATCTTTTTGAATGGGGAGGGGGACTTAAAGACTGAGAGCGGGTATAAAAGGCAGATGGAACAGCCCACAAAAGCCAAATATGGCAGTTTAAAGGTCCAGTTCAAACAAAATGAGAAAATTTTCAAACTTTCTGCTATAACAAGATTGTTATGATGAGTTACAAGCTCTTTTTTGTTACAGTGGTTCATGAATCTAAAATGACTATAAATTTCAAATCAAATTCTGAAAATGTTGTTTAGTTTTTGTGAAATAAGACAATTTCTTTTTGTAAATATGCTCATTAGCATAACTGACAGTTTAAATTTCAGCCAATGGGCATCTCTTATCCATCTAGAAGTAAACAAACATAGCATAAGGCTGTATCTCACTTGTAGCAGACCATGTGTTTCTGTTTATGCTGGACATTTAAACTGACCACATTAGCACTGATTGGCTGAGCTGTGACAGCTTGATTAATAGCTTCACCCGGGTCCAAATCTCTGGGCCTTTAAGGCTAAATTCCCATATACAGAAATACAGAATTGTTATGCAAGTGTTATGCATCATTGTTAAAGGTTATCAAATGGGAGGGATGGATTGAGAATTTTATTTTGGGGAAAAATATAATATTGACCAAGGATAATATCATGTTGACTGGTGGCGACAGCCCAAGTGTCAATATGATATTTTCCAAGGCCAATATCATATTTTGTCAAGGAAAAATTCATATTAGATTACGACCATCAATAACCTATTTATTCCTCAATATTTTTCTGAAACTTGTTTTGTATGTCATCACCAAATTATATTGACATAAAATGATACAATTTAATTCATTGAATGACATTTTCAACTTTTATTAACAAGTTTTGAAAAAGAAATAATTTATAATATTGAGATGGATCATTACATGCCAGAACACAATATTAAGTCTCATAAAATTTTCCGGTAGTTTTGATACTGCTTTTTGACTGATACGGGATCTAATACTGGATCCGATACGAGATAAATATGGGTATATCTGACCTGTACAAAACAATTTGAATATTTCATTGAATCAATTTACATGATAGATTTTGAGTAAATAATCATACAAATTGTGATCAGTTAAGAGATTTCATAAGTTTGTGACCTGTTGGAAATTTTACTGATTTTGCTAAAATAGACTTTATGGGAATCCACTTGATCACATTTCAAAATAAAGATTTCACTTTTAGATTTAATTTTATTGATATTTTAATATGATACCGCTTTAATTTCATTTTGAATAATTGATTATGAAAATCAAGATTATTTCTAAAATTGACAAGAAATTAAACCCCCTTAACCTTTAGCATGCTGACTTAATTTGGCATGTGACTGACTCATTTTGCAAGAAAATGGTATATTCTGGACTTATGATAAATATCTCGATTACTACTGAATGAATCTGGATAAAATTTTCACAGAAGTAAGATACATTGTCTGTTACCACGATCATATATTTCTTATTTATTTTTTTAATAAATTAACACAACTGTGCATACTAAACTATGAATACTCCTCCGGAAACCACCACTTCACCCCTTGGAAGACTCAATGTCGGGTCAGAATCCAAATCTGGATTTGCAGCGATCTAATCTTCAACTTTTCAGTTCAGAAAATATTCTAGTTTCTATTTTCGATGTCCATTATCGGCTTCCAAAAGCCTAAAGAGCTTAAAATCGCAGTCCATATCCTCCACAATTTCATTATGATCATATTTAGCCACCATTTTGTTTGATTCCTCCACATTTTTCAGCTAAAATACCATTTAAATTGTTAAATTGACAATTTTTCTTTGAAACATCGCCATTTCTAGGTCACCCGGAAGTCATGTATGGCACTGAATAAGACATGCAGTCTTATTATCCCATCGAACGAAGTTCGGAGGGATATAGGGAACGCCTCCGTCCGTACGTACGTCCGTCCGTCCGTCCGTCCGTCCGTCCGTCCGTCCGTGCAATAACTCAAATACCGTTGGCCCGATTTTGTTCATATTTTGTACACATATACCTTATGGGAGTAGAAGTTCTGCTCGAAAGCCGATTTTCAAAATGGCCGCTCATTTCAAAATGGCGGCCATTTTAGTGCCGATTTTACAGTAATTTAGGTGCAATATGTAAAACTGTTATAGCAATATGTTTTTAATGTAAAAAAATTATAAAGGACATTAATAATGCTACAAATGTAGATATTAAAGAAGCACATGGCAGCCATCTTGAAAAATGGTGGCCTTTACTCGTCATTTTACGATTTTTGCTATAACTCAAAAAATAGTGGAGCGATTTTGTTCATATTTGGTATGTGAATACTATAAGCATTGTACACTGTCTTAAGACACTTTTGGTAGAAGGCGGCCATTTTGAAAAATGGCCGCCATTATAACTCGAAAAGTAGTGGAGCAGTTTTTTCATATTTGGTATGTGAATACTATAAGCATGGCACACTGCCCTATGACACTTTTGGTAGAAGGTGGCCATTTTGAAAAAAAAATTGAAAAATGACCGCCATTTTAACGTATTTTACTATTATTATCGAAAAGTAGTGGAGCAATTTTGTTCATATTTGGTATGTGAATACTATAAGCATGGCACACTGTCTATTTCTAATGACACTTTTGGTAGAAGGTGGCCATTTTGAAAAATGGCCGCCATTTTAACGTATTTTACTATAACTCAAAAAGTAGTGGAGCGATTTTGTTCATATTTGATATGTGAATACTTTAAGAATGGCACATTTTCTAATAAAACTTTGGGGAGTAGTCGGCCATTTTGTAGTAGGTGGCTACTGAAAAGCATATTATTTCTTCTGATGACAACTTGGCTAGTGAGCAACCATTTTGAAAATGGTTGCCTTTTTTATGTGTGTTGTTTTATGATATTTGCTATTCGTTTGTAAAAATGCCAGCCATTTCTGTTCGATGGGATTCGCTACGCTTTGGTGTTGCCGTTGTTCTGGTTGGATAATAATAAGAATGGCGCTAAAAAGTGAAGTTTCTAAAAGTTTAAATTGTGTTGACCGGAGTCGCCGGCAGTCACACGGGATAGTAAAGCACAGGCGACTCCACTCGCCGGCAGCATGCTAAAGGTTAAATTACTTAGTCGAAAGATAGGTAGAAAACAACTAATACTTATGTTTGAATCCTTTATCCTTCCTCTATTTGACTACTGTGATATACTTTATGGGTGTGCTTAAATGCTACTAAATTAGCATCACTTGACAGACTATTCTATAAAGCTGCTTGTATTTGTTCAGTTGTTTTACCAGGCACTTCATCACTTAAATTGTTAAAAAACGTCAAACTGGCCAAGTTTATCTTACTGAGGAAAGATGCACAGAAACATCTTTATGTACAGAGTTTATAGAAGCAATTTGCCTGATTATATATCAAACACTATCTTCCTTCCATTTTAAAGAAACCTTAACAGAGTAAATCAATATAGATTTGACTACAGTGTTCCAATCAAGCAGCCAGCTATTTATAATAGAACATGCATTTTTACTGTAATGACTGAGTGGAACTCATTGTTATAGAAGTTCGAATAACCTAAATATTTTTAAATCAGAACTCAAGAAGGGTCTAATACAGGGTGATACAAAAAAATGACACCCACCTTACGTTGCATAACTTGTTTGTCTATTAACATATAGACTTGTCCTTTGGCACATTTAAAGTAGAAATAATGCGAAAGAATCTCGAGAAATTTTATAGAAATAATGCGAAAGAATCTCGAGAAATTTTATGAGCGTTACAAAATATGTTCCATATGATGGCCGCTCTTTTGGGGCAAATTTGTTGATTATCTTACACATTGATATATGGCCCTGATCTTCCTTGTAATTTCTTTCTTTAAGTCAGCTATGGTTTGGAAATTTTTGTCTCATACACTTGGTCCTTAAAGTACCATTAGATGTAAAAATCTGGTGCGGTCATTTCAGGGGAATGGGGTGCCCACACAATCTCAGATCTGCGGCTAATGGGAAAGTCTCCAAAGTGAGAATATATTGTAACGCTCATAATATTTGACCCACTTTAGTTACATATCGGAAATTTCTTGAGGTGCTTTCGCATTATGTGTAATTATCCCATCGAAGGAAGTTCAGAGGGATATAGGGAACACCGTCCGTCCAGGCAATAACTCAAATACCGTTCGCCCTATTTTGTTCATATTTTGTACACATATACCCATAAGAAGTAGAAATTATGCTCGAAAACCGATTTTCAAAATGGCCACTCATTTAAAAATTTGCAGCCATTTTTGTGCCGATTTTACAGTAATTTAGGTACTGCATATAAAACTGTAATAGCAATATGTTCTAAATGTAAAAAAGTTATATAGGACATTGATTAAGCTAGAAATGTAAATATAGAAGAAATACATGGCAGCCATCTTGAAAAATGGCTGCCTTTGCACGTCATTTTACGATTTTTGCTGTAACCTGAAAAGTAGTAGAGCGATTTTGTTCATATTTGGTATGCGAATACTTTAAGCATGGCACAATGTCTAATGACATTTTGGGTAGTAGGTAGTTTACGTGTGTTATTTAAATTTTTTTTACTGTAAGTCAAAAAGTAGGGGAGCGATTTTGTTCATATTTGATATGTGAATACTTCAAGCATGGCACAATGTGTAATGACATTTTGGGTCGTAGGCAGCCATTTTGAAAAATGGCCGCCATTTTTATGTGTTATTTAACATTTTTACTGCAAGTCAAAAAGTAGTGGAGCGATTTTGTTCATATTTGGTATGTGAATACTTTAAGCATGGCACAATGTGTAATGACATTTTGGGTAGTAGGTGGCCATTTTGAAAAATGGCCACCATTTTTATGTGTGTTATTTTACATTTTTTTACTATAACTCAAAAGTAGTAGAGCGATTTTGTTCATATTTTATATGTGAATACTATAAGCATGGCACACTGTCTAATGACACTTTGGGTAGTAGGCGGCCATTTTTCAAAATGGCCACCATTTTTACTTTTTTACTATAACTTGAAAGTAGTGAAGCGATTTTGGTCATATTTGATATGTGAATACTCATGAGCCTTGCACACTGTCTCAGGACACTTCGTGTAGTAGGCGGCCATTTTAAAAAATGGCTGTCATTTTTACATTTTTTACTATAACTCGAAAAGTATTGGAGCGATTTTGTTCATATTTGATATGTGAATACTTTACGCATGGCACATTGTCTAATAAAACTTTGGGGAGTAGTCGGCCATTTTGAAAAATGGCCACCATTTTTATGTGTGTTATTTTACATTTTTTATTATAACTCAAAAAGTATTTGAGCGATTTTGTTCATATTTGATATGTGAATACTATATCTAGTAAGGATTGCATACTGTCTTATGACATTTTGGGTAGTAAGCAGCCATTTTAAAAAATAGCCAGCATTGGCGATTTTTTAAGAATTTTATATGTGGCTACTTAAAAGCATATTACTTCTTCTGATGACAATTTGGCTAGTGATCAACCATTTTGAAAATGGTGGCCTTTCTTTTGTGTGTTATTTTATGATATTTGCTATATTTCGTATGTAAAAATGCCAGCCATTTCTGTTCAGTGGGATTCGCTACGCGTTGGCGTTGCCGTTGTTCTGGTTTAAATGTGCCAAAGGACAAGTCTATATGTTAATAGACAAACAAGTTATGCAAGTTTTGGCAAGAATTTTTTAAAATGGCCACCATTTACATGAACATGTGTGCGATTTTGTTGAAATTTTTTATGTGCCTACTTAGAAGCATAGTACACCTTTGACAATTTGGCCAGTGAGCAACCATTTTGAAAATGGTGGCCATTTATTATATGCTATTTTACGATTTTTGCTATATACTTTGTTTGTAAAAATGCCAGCCATGGCTGTTCGATGGGATTTCCTATGCTTTGGCGTTGCTGTTGTCTAGTTAATATTGGTATCTAGTCTATTGCATTTGAATTCATCTGTTTTCATATATCAAGAGAATGAGGCCTTTTAAAGAATTGTCTCAACATACTTATTACCACTTTAAACCATGTGGAACACTTTTACTGAAATCTTTACTTGATATTTTCCTGAATTGACGAAGACAAGTCAGATTGCACCAGATGTCATCTTTAAACGATTCTACTGAAATGTTGACATTAAGATCAAACATGTTGATCTAAAATAATGTATCAAGAGAAAAGAAACATGTTCAAGGCCCGCATTAGTATTATTACCACCGTTTATGACCAGGGCTGAAATAGCAAGAAAGTCTTACGCACTGAACAATACCTAATTTCCCGGGGAAAATTGCCAGTCATTAATTGCATTATTGACCGCCATTATGGACTGCCACTATGACTATGAAACCCCTAGAACTGGCCCGGCAAGGTGTTAGTAATTGATCAGTAATATCAAAATTAGTTGAAAAGATTAAAAGTTGAGCAAAATTAATTATTGCACTTATATAATATTGAAAGCTTTTTCCTTTAATGAGATCACAGCATTATACAGTAATCTCTCAAAACTGTAAAAATGCAATAAAATTAGAGGAAAGCATATAGAATGAAATGGAAGCTGTTTCGTATACTGGATTGTGGAATATTTGTTGTTTAAATGGTAGGAAAGTTTAAATATACCGGTAAAAGCTAATATGCATTGATAGCTCTATCAATGAACCTGTTATCATAGTTTAATTGAATTGTCCAAAATGTTGACCATTCAGTATCCCCAGTGCTACAAAGATTTTCTAAATATGACAATACAGTTTACTATTTAATGGCAAATTTTGAGATAAATTGCCAATGGTTTATCCTTATATTAATGAGCAATATTATCTATGGGGGATAAAATTGAACATTTACCATTTCAGTAGTTTTCTGTGATGTGATTCCAATCGCACAAATGGTTCCTTCACTGCTTGTTTTTCTTGGCTGGTTCTTTCTGTTCTGTATTTGATTAATTCTCTCTGGACCTCATGACTAGCATATAGTTCTTGTAGGATTGTCTCTATCTCACATATGTCATCTGAGTCAGCAAACAACAAGAATGTTGTCAATTCAGGATTGGGGGGTAGATGTCCATCATGAATCAAACTGTTGATGCTGTTTCTGTATGACACTCCATTTGTCAAACTGGTTTGATACAGAGACCACCTCACCTGACACTTTAAACTCAGCTTCCATTTATCTTTCATTACATCTAGTTTTGTTTTAGCTGTGTGGTGCTGATCATCACTTGCATTGCTGTTTAGTGACATGAGGTGTTTGTAATCAACATCCTTAGCACCTAGTTTGACGAGGAAGCTGTATATGTGTCTGTATTTAGGAGTGAACTTTTCTATGAATGTCAGTACTGGAGCTCCTTCTCTAGAAGTAGCATTGACATCTGCACCATGCTCTGTTAACCACTGTGTACATTCCAGAGAGCCAGAGACACAAGCCCACATCAATGCAGTCATACCAGCATTGTTCATAGCATTGACATCTGCACCATGCTCTGTTAACCACTGTGTACATTCCAGAGAGCCAGATCTACAAGCCAACATCAATGCAGTCATACCAGCATTGTTCATAGCATTGACATTTGCACCATGCTCTGTTAACCACTGTGTACATTCCAGAGAGCCAGACTCACAAGCCAACATCAATGCAGTCCAATCATCATTGTCCCTAGCATTGACATCAGCACCGTGCTCTGTTAACCACTGTGTACATTCCAGAGAGCCAGACCTACAAGCCCACATCAATGCAGTCCAACCAGTATTGTCCCTAGCATTGACATCTGCACCATGCTCTGTTAACCACTGTGTACATTCCAGAGAGCCAAACTCACAAGCCAACATCAATGCAGTCATTTTATACTTGCCACTAGCATTGTTTACATCTGCACCCTTTTCTTGCAATAAGTCCAAGGTTTCTGTACTAGGTTTCACCTTTTTCTCCAATGCCCAAACAATTGTCTCTCTATTGCACTTGGTTGTATTCTGGAGGATCAACTTCAGCTGATCTTCATCTTTCCTATCAAGTGCATCTTTAATGTCACGATCTACTTCTGTATAATCAGACATTTTGTTTCTTTATACATGCAATTCCAATATACTTTTCAATATACTAACTGTGTCCTACTTATCAAACATTGTTATGGACGTTTTTAAACCAACCTTTGATATGATTAAATAGACTGAAGTATACTAACTCTTTGTGCATTGTGTACTGATTTTACTGGGGCTCATATATTATACACTTATCTTCAGAATGTGATATTGACACATCTACTCTTGTTTTTATGTCACCACCACAACTGTTGACATATTGTTATATCTTTAACTTTTTTGTGAACAGTGTTCGTTGTTTGACTATTGGCAGTCAACATTTGACATTTGGCATTCAACACTCAGCATCTGTAACGAATGGCAGGTGGTTACATTTTGCCTTGTTTTATATTATGTTTCACAGATCACATTTGATCATTGATTAGGCTGATGTCATAAAAATTTTAAAATGTTCAATTCCATTCATTTTGACACTTCTTTGTTTGTTTTGATAAGATATTGGTATGTATTTTTCATAGGATAACCCTTAGAATAATTATCCATCAAACTATGCATTGCTTATGATTAAAATTGATATCATTTAGGAAAACATATAGTATACACTTTTCTACTCTTCTGTCTGCTAGTATATCAGGGAAACATATACAGGGTAACCATGTTTAAACGTAAACCATGATACCATGGTATACCATGGTTTACCATGGTCTATCATGATCGGCAATGAAATTACCATCAATTCTGACCATGGTGACAATGATGTTTTTTGGTCAATTTTTTACCATGGTATACCATGGTATATCATGTTATTCCATGTTTCATGGTATTTCATGTTCAGAGTTAACCATCAAATGCCATGGTATTATCATGGTTTTTCATTGCCATGTTCCTGACCATCATTTACCATGGTATTACCATGGTATATCATGGTTGATTGCATTTCATGGCATTTCATTGTAAGATGCGACAATCAAATACCATGGTATTTCATTGCCATGTTCCTGACCATCATTTACCATGGTATTACCATTGTATATCATGGTTGATGGTATTTCATTGTACCATGTGACAATCAAATGCCATGGTCATACCATGATATTTTATTGTTATGTACCTGACCATCATTTACCATGGTATTACCATGGTATATCATGGTTGATGACATTTCATGGCATTTCATTGTACCGTGCGACAATCAATTACCATGGTCATACCATGTCATTTCATTGCCAAAATCAAACTCTCATTTATCATGGTTTTATCATTGCATTTCATGGTTGGTGGTATTTCATGGCATTTTATTGTCAAACCTGACCATCAAATACTATGGTCATACCATGGTATTTTATTGCCATAATCATAACTATCATTTATCATGGCATATCATTGCATTTCGTGGTTGATTGTATTTCATAGCATTTCATTGTCAAACCTGACCATCAAATACCATGGTTATACCATGGTATTTCATTGCCAAAAGAACTTTAGAAGAGTGTCGAAGTCTAAAATTGGTCAGAGTTGAAATGGATCATGAAATACAATGGAATACCACGTTTCACCATGAAATGCAATGAAATACAATGATTGATCATGATATGCAATGAAATGCAATGGTCTTTCTTGCAATGCAGTGAAATACAATGAAAGACCATGTTCAAAAAGTATTTTTTACATGAAATATCTTTATTAATAAATGTTAATTAGATAAACCAAATTATTATAATTAGTGATTCTGATATCCATCAAAATCACAACTTTATATACTTTTGTTCCTTTATTTAATAAATTAATTTCTATTTTGAATAATTAAGTTAATAACCCTAGAAACAAATTTTTTTTGTTAAACAAATTTGCTTTACTTTTTTTTGACTATTGTTGGTAAAATAGGAGATCAACTCTATAATTTATAAGTTCAACCTCCAGTCTTCGACTAAACATCTTGACTGTACTTCATTGCATTTGATGGTTTGAAACCATGAAATACTGCAAAATAGCAGTATTTTTAAATGCAAAATTTTAAGTAAAGTGACCATGGTATACCATGGTAAATCATGATAATTGGATGGCTCCATTGCATATCATGGTTGAATGTCTAGACCATGATATCACTGCATTTGATGGTATTTGACCATGAAATACTGTGAAACGGTGGTATTTTTTAGATACAAAATTACATGTTAATTGACCATGGTATACCATGGTATATCATGATCGTTAAATGGCACCATTGCATTTCATGGTCAGGAGCGCTTTTTTAACATGGAATTTCCCATTGAAAAAATACTGCCGTTTCGCAGTATTTCATGGTCAGAAACCATCAAATGCAATGATATCATGGTCAAGAAACCATCAAATGCAATGATGTCATGGTCAAGAACTTGACCATGATATCATTGCATTTGATGGTTTCTGACCATGAAATACTGCGAAACGGCAGTATTTTTTCAATGGAAAACTCCATGTTAAAAACACGCTGTTAACCATGAAATACAATGGTGCCATTTAACGTTCATGATCGGCCATGGTATTACCATGGTATTTCATTGCATTTCATGGCCATATACCATGGTATACCATGGTCATACCATGGTATACCATGGTATAGCCATGGTCCATTTCAACATGGTATGATAAGCAGGAATTATATACCTTAATTAGAGCTATGTACAAAGTGGTCTACTATACTGTAGCTATAAAGTATATATCTAAATAAAAGCTATGTACAGGTTGGACTAATATATGTGGGAAGTATGTTATCATGTCTGACTATTTTATAATATGATATTATATAGGGTGGTCTGCTTTAGCTTGAAATATATATCTAAATAAGAGATATGTACAGGGTGGTCTACTATAGCTTGGAAGTATATATATATAACTAAGAGTAATGTACAGGGTGGTCTGCTTTAGCTTGAAATATATATCTAAATACGAGATATGTACTGGGTGGTCTACTATAGCTTGGAAGTATATATATATAACTAAGAGTAATGTACAGGGTGGTCTGCTTTAGCTGGAAATATATATCTAAATAAGAGATATGTACAGGGTGGTCTACAATAGCTGGGAAGTATATATATATAACTAAGAGTAATGTACAGGGTGGTCTGCTTTAGCTGGAAATATATATCTAAATAAGAGCTATGTACAGGGTGGTCTACAATAGCTGGGAAGTATATATATAACTAAGAGTAATGTACAGGGTGGTCTACTTTAGCTGGAAATATATATCTAAATAAGAGCTATGTACAGGGTGGTCTACAATAGCTGAGAAGTATATATATAACTAAGAGTAATGTACAGGGTGGTCTGCTTTAGCTGGAAATACATATCTAAATAACAGCTATGTACAGGATGGTCTACTATAGCTGGGAAGTATATATATATATAACTTAGAGTAATGTACAGGGTGGTCTGCTTTAGCTGGAAATATATATCTAAATAACAGCTATGTACAGGATGGTCTACTATAGCTGGGAAGTATATATATGAATAATAGGCCAGATTAATGTCCCCTGTATTGGTCAAACTAGGTACTGTACTTCACTCCACATTTTGTAAATAAGCTCCATATGTATAATTCATTAAAAGGGCCTAAGCAAAGGCATTATTGGCCATGTAGGATTAACAACATATGGCTTTTTGTTGAAAAAAGCTGATAAGTGTTAATAATATGTCCAGTTGATAATTTAAATGTTTTCCATTATTTTACAGAGAAACTTAGCGATAACTTTAAATACACAACCTTTAATTTTGTCATACTGTACTCCAGGTATTGTTCGCGTGTGATTTAATTTTGCTTTGTTCGCAAATGTAGTAAAATCACAAACATTTATCGTTGCGAAATTTGTCTTTTAAATCCCCGGGGATTTGACCCCAGACTTTTGATATGTTTCGTACAGTGTAAAACCTTTTGTCCAGTGTTGTTGGGCGATAATTCAAAAAAGGCCTAAAATGTCTAACATTTTGAATTGGCTTATTAGGCCAACAAAGGCAAGAATTGTTCACGACAATGATATCCTACAAATTGAAGTTGAAAAAGCCATTCAAGAATATTCAAATAAATGTCCTAAATTTCTAAATTCAACAATTGATGTACTTGCTAAGCTCATTAATATTATCAATCTGGAGTTTACAGAGCTGGAGGAAAAGAATCAACTTGTGCAATTCGCGAAATATGGAATGTCATCAACTCAAATCCGCGGAATCAAATAGCCGCTAAATTGCAATTTTGAAAAATCGGGAAATTTTATAGCGTCGAAATTTACCAGGAGAACAGTATACTAAATTATCACCAAACAAAGGTGTATTGATCTTTTGTTCCCAAATGCATCCAATTAAAAAGAAATGTTTCAGTTCTGGCATCACCCTTAGCTCCCCTCTCTTTCTGTAACTAAGAGTGGGCAAATGAAGAGAAGGCGTTTTGAGGTTTGTTCTCTGTGGCCACATAAGCATTTAGGACTATCTACATCTCTAAAATTATGTAAGAAAAAATGCCAGAGAAAGTAAAATCACATCTAATACGGTTTAAACATATTTCACTCTTTTGTGATAGTTCTAATTGAGATGTGGGTAATAGTAAATTTTTATTTATAAGATGCGTCTTGACACTTCTCTTAAAACTGGCAAAACTTTTCTTTTCTTTTTGATCAGTCGGGAACTTTTCCCATAAACGTATTGCTTTAGTAACTGGGGATTACGTATACCTTATCTTCAAGATTTAATTCATCAGACATTTTTATTTTTATATGGCACAGTATATTTTTGAGTGGTTTGTGCCATGTAAATGTGTTATTTGTTAAATCAAATATTTTACTCATAATTAATGAATCGTTTAGTAAACTCCCATTTGAACTCAACTCTAAATGACTGAGGTATTTGACTTGTCTATTTATAATATCAACTACCAAAGGTATTCTTCCCAATTCTCCTCTTACTGCCATGTTTTTGGCTTTTCTATGAACCCCGAGAACATATTTTTGTAACCGAATATGATTGTTTTCAATTAAAGCACTTTCGTATTGGTTGTTCTGTTGATCATTTCTGATATTTTGGCAATAATATACCCAAAAGTTATTCTCAAGATATATCCATGGTACGTGAGATATTATATGAGCAATAACAATAGGACATCATTGATTGTCTGGGGGACAAACCTATGGTATAATGCATCTTTAACGAGTGGATAAAAATGATATCACGAAAAAATCATAGGATGTTCTAATTATCCCATAGTGGAGGGCAAATCATCCCATAGTTCACCTTCCAAAGCATTTTACAACAACATTCAGTTTTATTTGTCTGAACTATAGCTAAAACATTAATCATTTCCATATTTGTGACGTCATGAAATCACCATGTAAGCATATAACATGCAACCATGTAACAATGCACGTCACATTGGCAGGAGTTTTCAATCCGTGGAAAAAAGTGATATCTGTGGAATAGAAAAAAGTGATATCTGTGGAATAGAATATTCCACAGATATCGCTTTTTTCCACGCATTTGCAAAATATCATAAATATATATACGTGTTATTCTACAGATTTGACCTCGACTATGGGATGAATGGAGGATATCCTATGATTTATGAGTGATATGATTTTTATCCACATAAATATCCATGAGTGGATTAAAATCATATCAAGAGTAAATCATAGGATGTTCTTTTTATTCCATAGTTAAAGTCATCATCAGAATCGTCGGAAATTAAGTTATTTAATTCGAATTTTCCAAACAATCTGGTGATGTTGACACTTAGCCTCGTTTTGAGTCTGAAGTAGCAAAAATCCATAATTTATAGCAATTGGCGCCGTATGTCATGGCTTTAACACCATATGCTACGGTTAAGTGAAAATTTGTCAAAAATATCATATTTACCACTGATTACAAAAATACCATTTTTATTTTGACATGTTATCCTATGAATATTGAATATCATTCTAACTATGGAATAAAGTCTCATACAAACTCTGAATGTCCTCAATATTTTTCTGCCTTTCATTACTATCCGCATTTATTATGTAGTAGTAAAATAGTTTTACACACACATTGACAATTTGACATGTTAAAATTTTTTTTTTAAAGCTAGGATTTGATGTCCAGCCATTCCCTGTTTACGAGAGACTTATTATATTATGTATAAAATATAAATTTTGATTGAAGGATCCTGCCTTACATGAAGTGGCGCTACAGGAAGGTGCCATACAAGCAGGAGGAAGTGACATCATTAGTCAGGTCAGTTGCTTAGAATTCAAGCTACTATGATTCAAAAGCTTTTAGGGTATTTTTCATTGCATAGTCGTAATTATTTACCCAAATTGTGCAGTTTTATGTCATATCAGATAGTTTATATCAGACACCATTGAAGATATACTGAAGAACTATATTAAAAATTATAGTGCACAAATTCTCATAGGATAGCTGAGAGACAACTGTCAACAGCTAACACAACAGTGAAATGGGCATTGGTTAACTACTCAGAATGAATATTACAGAATATTTTAGATTTCTGAGTAAAAATTGAATCAGTTCTTTTTGTACAAGGAGGACTGGCTCCTTGCATTCTTTTAAAATCTCATTTTTGACATTTTTGGTATAAACCAATTTCGTAATAATATTACTAAAATGTTTATTTCCAGTATTTAGTAAGGAAATGAACATACGTGACATTATGGTAATATACCAAATTGGTCAATGCCAGTTAAAAGAAGAACACAAAAAGAATGCTGGGAGTCAGTCCTCTTTGACTTTGATACTTACCAATTGGGTCATCTGACTAAGGGAGGAATAATTACAACTAAAAATACCATTTTCTTGCCCTGTATTTTTAGATAGAGAATGGATTGATCAATAATAGTGATTTTGACCATGTGGTGTGCACACCTGACATTGTCACAGATCTAGTTCCAATTAGGAAGATATTGCGAGATACTTTCCCCATGCAGCCTAAGGGTATGTATTTTGTTGACCCCGTTGAGGTAGATTTGGTAAATTGTACACCTCCACTGTAAAGTGAGGTCAACAGTAAAATCTAGGTTCATGATGTAGGTGTGCAATAAGTGAATGTATCATGTTTGTCTTCATTTTTCCATCAAAGAGCTAATGATGACCATCAACCATCCAACCATTCATGTTAAAACGGAAAAAAAAATGCAAAATGGTAGAATAAGGAGGAGTATTACATACCTAGCGAAGCATTTGTTTGGAAGTCATTGGAAAAGTATACAGGCTTTATCCACTGAGATTGCCCGATTACACAGATATTGCCCATTTTCTTAAATTATAACAATGACAATATCATGACGTCATGTTTTATTTCAATCAAATTCTACTGTCACACATCTGTCACTTGTGTGACGTCATGTATCATAAGTAGCCATGGGAACAAAGGTATGAAATACAACATTATATGTCACAATGGCGTGAAATATGCCTTCGTTCTTGCCCAAATGTAGATCCCCTCCCAAGGTTGGCCTTTATGAGGAGAACTCAGGCATATTTCATGTAATAGTGACATAACCTCTAAGAGTGAATATTTTAGAAGTGGCCAGTAAGCCATGAAATCTGCAAGGTTGATTTACATTGAGATTTGATATTACATTTACTTTGTTTCTGGCCTCAGGTAGCTTAGGATTGGACATGAAAGAGATGGTTCACAGATTCACAAAGGGAAAGACATTTAACTCATTTCCTGGAGACTCCGAAGCAGAGGGTTTCTTAACAGTTACAGTAGGAAGGCTCGACATGGCAGCTCAACAACTTCATGCAAATCTGGAGGCTTATGTTAAAGCTATTGCTTCAATGAAACCAGGAGGTAAACTGCCTAAATTCTTCAGTTTCACTTAAATTATCAATTAATGTAAGAAGGTCTATTGTCCTTACCTTTGTTAACCCTTAAATATGTTTTATTCATAAAAATATCTAGATTACACATTGGTAGATTTGGAGACAAATCTTCTTTTATTAAACATCAAAACTTGGAATCAGTAACCACAAGTTCCAAAATTGAAATAACTACTCACAACTGACGGACAAGTGAGGTATCATTAAGAAATACAGACCCATATTTTTTTATTACTTTATTAAAATATTTCTTGTCCGTCTGTCTGTATATTAATATAATTAATCCATTTTTATGTTGCAACCACAAATGGTGACAAAATGTTATAGTCTCCAATTTTTTTGTGGATGATGTTTGGTGGTTGATAGGGTTCAGTGTCTGTAACAAATGGCAGGTGGTGACATTTTGCATGTTATTGCCTTTGCTTGTTTATTTACTCCAGCAGGCCACTCTTTTGTGTTAATCTGTATTTTATTTGTACTTAATAAGGGTTTCTTGTTTTTTTTTCTAGGTAGATTCATTTTGAACTCAGTGATGACCTGTCATCCTTCCCCTGAGATGTTCCCTATTAAGATAGATGACTTACTGCCTGAAGTGAAACGTAAAGTTAAAGCCAAGAAGGCTAAGGACATTAAAGACAATGAGGACATTAAAGACAATGAAAATGTAGGAGAAAATAGTGTAACTGAAGAGAAAGCTGCAATTGCATCGGCATCGTGATAATTTTCACATCACCACGAGTGGTAGCATTGGTAGTTATTGGTTTTCAACCATGCTGCTAATAGATAATGTGCATGCTAGAAGTTTATTATAAATAAATTGAATATTATATAAAAGATTATTTTCAGTTATTTTGGGATGGAACGGCTTTGCTTTATGAATAAGTTCTCTACTGTTTTTGATACAAAGTACTGTATTGGGTAAATAGGGTTTGTAGGCTGGCCAAAGTTTCAGCAGTCAAAATTCTCCACATTTGTGAAAAGTGCTTCTGGATTGGTGCAAATTTATTGATAGACTTCTCCATTAAATCCAGACCCCTTTTGGTAAACCAAGGAAATGAGGGTGGTGGACTTTTCTATAAATCCTGCCATCCTTGGATCCATCAGAAAAACTATAATATATTGACTAAATTGATGATGTCATCGGTTGTAGGAGGCAGCAATCTGTCCACGCAAAAATATGATTTACTTATTGCTAATTTTGAAAAAGAACAACCAATGACATCGTCATTCTAGCCAATATATAAAAGCATTAAGAAGATTTTGAAAATTAAGTCTCAGTCACTTTTGCTCTACGATGGTCATAACCAAATCTGTCTGGCCCAGTTATCTACTCCTGACGTCGAAGATCTGAATATATCAGAATCAGGAAGTAGATAACTGGGCCAGACGAGTTGGGTGTGTATTATATGTCTCTGGATGGTCCTAGCTTCACAAATTCGATATAGCAAATCTACATTGCAATGCATATACTTATATTAGTATTTCATGCTGCATATTTGTCTCGATTTTGGGAAGCTACGGCAGCCTTACAGATGCTGTAGATCTTGAAAATGTGACTGAGACAATCGAAATAGATTAATTCCACAAAGTGAAAGTGGTGAAAACCATACTTGAGAAAGAATGAGTGGATTGTAAAATATTTATTCAAATCTTATCTGTTGTATATTTAGATATATTTCTTAGAACTAGGATTTAATGACGTTTTGAAATATGAAAGTCCTTTGAATTCATGTCTCGTGTTCTTTAACTTTGACATCATTATATGATTTAAGATGTTACAAGACACTAGAGAGTGCAGAGAAAGTTGAATATTGAATGGGAATGAGCTCAGTCATTATATCATATAAACTATTTATTCATGATGCAAAATCGAAATCAATGTTCATTATTTCATAATCTAATTAACATTCTCACTTCACAAGGAACAATAACAATATGATTGTGTCATTGCAAATACTTTTATCCCCCCTTCACATATAATAGTGAGAGGCTATATTGTCGGGGCTATGCGCGTATGTATGTATGTCTTTGGATGTCCCTCAGTGGAGAGGTTAAGCTAACGATGTTTTTCACAACGTAACCGTGAACGCAAAGTACAAAAACTAACAAAGGAATGTATCGAGCGCTCATAGTTTTATGCGCGCTTAGTCTACTTCAGATACTCTTTCAGCTTCAGAGTTTCGGGTTTAGAACGGGAGATTTGAATATTTGACGTTGGGTCAACGGGAACCATTTTACTCGTGTCTATTGAACACTATGCTGTCAATTTTGATTTCGATGCACAGTTGAATTCTTGCTGAACACGATGATGTATGTCATGCATGATTTAGCGCCAAAAATCTTACGAAACGAGCTCGTTTAAAATATGTATTAGAAAACCAGCTATAAAACCGCATCAATGACATACTATAGAATCATTACACGCTATGGTGTAGTCTAAACAAACACTGGATTTGAACGGCTATTTATATGAGAAGGCTGCATGAATTTGTATATGGTCGAGTGATACGTACAGGTTCAGTTTCGATTATATATGCAAAGCTTAACCTCTCCAGTCTGTCTGTACGTCCGATAGTTTTATCCAAAACGCTAGAGATGTAATCTTCTTTTCAAGGATAACTTTTTTGAATTTTAAAACTTGAACATGTAAACGTGTTTCCAGGCGAACAGCGAACTCCCGTGCAGTGATATATCACTGCGGCGGGCAGGTGTCTCACCGTAAGCATGGTAACATCGTAATAAACAACTGACGTGATTGTAAAATTTAGACAATTTCATTGGTTGAATTGCGCGTATTAACTAATAAACAACACATGCGGTAAACTTTTATCAACACAACTTTTACTCAGAATTCCTTCCGCGGGGATTTGCTCTTATATTTCATTGATTTGGGAATATTTTGACAAAATAATTATTGGTGAACATAAAAGAACATATATTTTATAAGTTGTGTGAAAAACAAGTACATCTGTGACAAAAAGGGGGACTATCTTCCCCAAATTTTGGGGATTCCATAATCTGCCCGCCACAGTGTCTATACCGAGACACTGCATAGGAGTTCGGGCGAACAGTACACGTTTGTGTCCTTGTAATGTTTATTAATATTCTCATAGTATCCATTTACTTCATGGATGCAACAGAAGATACGAATTACAATATGAAAGGACTGGTTTATTGAAGGATCGTGAAACATTGTGCTTTAAACATGAAGTACAAATGGTTCAATGATATTCTCGAACATGTGTACTTTTGACAAAGTCTACTAAATACATGAAAGAGCTCAACCGTTAAGCTAGATTTTCAAGGCTTAGAAAAAGTATTCTGCCAATTCTGCAGACAACCATTTTATCATACTGCACTGTAATGGTTCATATGTTCAACTTGTCCATCAGTTTAAGCCTTATGTTTTGATATTGTCATTTTCAATTTTAGGTTCATTCGCCTTCAATATGGGCGCTTTCGGCCCAATCTTTGGTTTCTTTTTTGTTCCATATACAATTAAATTATAAGCTTGTGTGATATCCATTATAAGCTTTGGGAGGTCTAAAATAACGACCACCGAGATAAAGATAATAGGTGGGACACATACTGGGATTGCTATAGCAGCTGCATATTTCGCTTCACGTGGCTCATACTCGATTCTTTTAATATACACATATTCATCAGCCTTTTCAGCTTCCTCTGCTATGTCTTTAAATACAATCATCAAAGGTGAAGTTTTGGTCATAGCAGTTTCTGGCGATGCTTTAAATCCAGTTGGAATTGTTTGGTTTGGATATGAAGTAGAGATGACAGTTTGTTTGGTGGTTCTAGTTGTTGTTGAGATATCACGATTTCTTTGTGCGACAATGTCATCAGTTGTGATGGTTCCAGTATTCGTGGTTAAAACGACTTCAGTTGTGATGGTTTCTGTCTCCCTTGTGACGATTTCATCCGTTGTGATGGTTCCTGTTTTTGTTGTGGCAATCTCATCAGTTTTGGTGGTGCCAGTATTTGTCGTGACTTTGGCATCAGATGTGATGGGTCCAGTATTAGTCGTGACAATGTCACCAGTTGTGATGACTCCAGTTGTGATCGTTGGAGTATTCGTTGTGACGATGTCATCAGTTGTGATAACTCCTGTATTCGTTGTGACGATGTAATCAGTTGTGACAATGTCATCAGTTGTCATGACACCAGTATTTGTTGTGACAATGTCATCAGTTGTGATGAATCCAGTATTTGTTGTGACAATGTCATCAGTTGTTGGTTGATTATTGTGTCTATTTTTACACGTCGTTGGACCATAGGATACTGCAAGTAAGAATGAATTTATGTTTTCTAATTCATTTCGAACTTAGTATCTCCATCTCTTTTGTTGCGTTTATCTACTTATACAAACAACAACTTTAAATTATTAGGAGAGAAAGAAACAAAACATTACATGCCCTCAAAATTCGAGCCAAATTATCATGCCCTGTAAAAGAATAGCTTGTGAGAACGTAACCAGAGGGCATGCTCCCCGGAACATTTGGGAGTTTTGGGCTGATTTTGTGCGTTCTGAGCAATTCTAAGATTAAAATATATGAATTACGTATTTCAAAATTTTAGCCTTTTTTGGTGCATTCTGATCGTTCTAGGGATCAAAATATATAATTTATGGATTTTAAAAAATCGAATTTTTAGGCTTATTTGACACGTCGTTCTGAGTGATTCTAGGATCAAAATCACATGCTCCACTGAAAAATTTAAGATTTTTGGGCTGATTTAGTGCGGTCTGAGCGATTCGAAGATCAAAATATATGATTTAAGTATTTTAAAAAATTGAATTTTTAGACTTATTTGGTACGTTCTGGGCGACTCTAGGATCAAAATATATGATCTCTTTAAAAAAGTGAATTTTAGGCTTATTTGGCGCGTTCTGAGCGATTAAAAGATCAAAATATATGATTAATTTCAATTTACATTTTTGGTCTCGACTCTTAATAGAACGCGATTGCATATTTTGCGTATATTTAGCTACGCCAATTTGAAGTTTGACCTTTGTTTGTAGGCCCCAATTTATGGAGCACAACTTAGGGGGGGGGGGGGGTCCTCTCACGTCCGTCAGTGAGACGGTGTAAGATTTTGCACTTTAAACACGCACCATCCATAAAAATTAATTTTCCAATTAAATACAAAAAACGAATCATTTAGTTGCCTCGCTATTCCAGTCAATTTAGAATTTTATAAAATGAAATTGGCAATCACAGCAAAATACACCGTACATATGTCACCAAATGTTACCTTCTACCTCGAAATGCAAGGAAATTCTTCAAGAAAGCAAAAAAAGGTAGGTCCACATTTTTTAAGGAGATATCTGGAGCCCCCCCCCCCCCCTGGCTACGGACCTGCATTATGCTCAGGGCATAATGATGTTCTGTATTATTTTTTTATTACGCCATGTATTAATTATTGATTATTACACCTTATACATCACCATTACCTTGTGTAGCGTAAATCTCAACATTACAAATCATCCAATCTGGGTTTTGATTGCTGTCTAATACAATAGCCACACGATCCCCAAACATAGAATCTCCACACTCATACAGAACAGGAATTGAATGTTGAGCATCTGCCCCTTTGATGCAATAATCAATTCCAGTTTCATCCCCGTCAGTATGCACCTTGATATCAAACATCTGAATTGTGTCCAATAATGAGGAAATATCTGAAAAAAGGAGGTTCAATTTTGGAAATACAAAAATACAAAGCATGGCAATCCATTTAACTATGTCTAAAACCCAAATCAGTCAGTTCGAAGCCTCACCAAAAGAAAGTTTTTTCTTAATGTTCCAGTGGCGGATCCGGGGGGGGGGCATGGGGGCCTGCCCCCCCCCCCCCCCTAAATTGGGCCCAAAACTTTGGGCCAAAAAAGGCCTTAAGGCTCCAAAAGGTGGGCCTTTTTGGTCAATACTAGGCCTTCTAAGGCCTTATTTTTTAATTTGAGGCCAAATTTTGAAGAAAATGGGCCTCAAATTTTCAAAATTTGAACTGTGTTCTATATACTAGTATCAGATATCTTTTTCAAGTCATAGCCTACTTACTAAAGTTAATTATCAGTTCATTGATTTGAAAACAGCCTCCCAAATCAAATGCTATCTCCCTTGTACCGGAGGTTACAGCAGCACAAGTATCGTATGGAGACAAGTCATACTTACTAAAGTTAATTATCAGTTCATTGATTTGAAAACAGCTTCCCAAATTAAATGTTATCTCCCTTGTACCAGAGGGTACAGCAGCACAAGTATCGCATGGAGACAGGTCATACTTACTAAAGTTAATTATCAGTTCATTGATTTGAAAACAGCTTCCCAAATTAAATGTTGTCTCCCTTGTACCAGAGGGTACAGCAGCACAAGTATCGTATGGAGACAAAGTCATACTTACTACAGTTAATCATTAGTTCATTGATTTGAAAACAGCTTCCCAAATTAAATGCTATCTCCCTTGTACCAGAGGGTACAGCAGCACAAGTATCGTATGGAGACAGGTCATACTTACTAAAGTTAATTATCAGTTCATTGATTTGAAAACAGCGTCCCAAATTAAATGCTATCTCCCTTGTACCAGAGGGTACAATAGCACAAGTATCGTATGGAGACAGGTCATACTTACTAAAGTTAATTATCAGTTCATTGATTTGAAAACAGCCTCCCAAATTAAATGCTATCTCCCTTGTACCAGAGGGTACAATAGCACAAGTATCGTATGGAGACAGGTCATACTTACTAAAGTTAATTATTAGTTCATTGATTTGAAAACAGCCTCCCAAATTAAATGCTATCTCCCTTGTACCAGATGGAACAGCACAAGTATCGTATTGGGACAAGTTATACTTGCTAAAGTTAATTATCAGTTCATTGATTTGAAAACAGCATCCCAAATCAAATGCTATCTCCCTTGTACCAGATGGAACAGCACACGTATCGTATGGAGACAAGTCATACTTACTAAAGTTAATTTTCAGTTCATTGATTTGAAAACAGCCTCCCAAATTAAATGCTGTCTCCTTTTAACCAGAGGGAACATGGGTACAAGTCATACTTACTAAAGTTAATTATCAGTTCATTGATTTGAAAACAGCCTCCCAAATTAAATGCTATCTCCCTTGTACCAGAGGGTACAATAGCACAAGTATCGTATGGAGACAAGTCATACTTACTAAAGTTAATTTTCAGTTCATTGATTTGAAAACAGCCTCCCAAATTATATGCTATCTCCCTTGTACCAGAGGGTACAACAGCACAAGTATCGTTTGGAGACAAGTCATACTTACTAAAGTTAATTATCAGTTCATTGATTTGAAAACAGCCTCCCAAATTATATGCTATCTCCCTTGTACCAGAGGGTACAACAGCACAAGTATCGTATTGAGACAAGTCATACTTACTAAAGTTAATTATCAGTTCATTGATTTGAAAACAGCATCCCAAATTAAATGCTATCTCCCTTGTACCAGATGGAACAGCACAAGTATCGTATTGGGACAAGTTATACTTACTAAAGTTAATTATCAGTTCATTGATTTGAAAACAGCCTCCCAAATTAAATGCTATCTCCCTTGTACCAGATGGAACAGCACAAGTATCGTATTGGGACTAGTTATACTTACTAAAGTTAATTATCAGTTCATTGATTTGAAAACAGCCTCCCAAATTAAATGCTATCTCCCTTGTACCAGATGGAACAGCACAAGTATCGTATTGGGACAAGTTATACTTACTAAAGTTAATTATCAGTTCATTGATTTGAAAACAGCCTCCCGAATTAAATGCTATCTCCCTTTTACCAGATGGAACAGCACAAGTATCGTATTGAGACAAGTCATATACTTACTAAAGTTAATTATCAGTTCATTGATTTGAAAACAGCCTTCCAAATCAAATGCTATCTCCCTTGTACCAGGGGGAACAGCACAAGTATCGTATTGAGACAAGTCATACTTACTAAAGTTAATTATCAGTTCATTGATTTGAAAACAGCCTCCCAAATCAAATGCTATCTCCCTTGTACCAGATGGAACAGCACAAGTATCGTATTGAGACAAGTCATACTTACTAAAGTTAATTATCAGTTCATTGATTTGAAAACAGCATCCCAAATCAAATGCTATCTCCCTTGTACCAGATGGAACAGCACACGTATCGTATGGAGACAAGTCATACTTACTAAAGTTAATTTTCAGTTCATTGATTTGAAAACAGCCTCCCAAATTATATGCTATCTCCCTTGTACCAGAGGGTACAACAGCACAAGTATCGTTTGGAGACAAGTCATACTTACTAAAGTTAATTATCAGTTCATTGATTTGAAAACAGCCTCCCAAATTAAATGCTATCTCCCTTGTACCAGATGGAACAGCACAAGTATCGTATTGAGACAAGTCATATACTTACTAAAGTTAATTATCAGTTCATTGATTTGAAAACAGCCTCCCAAATTAAATGCCATCTCCCTTGTACCAGATGGAACAGCACAAGTATCGTATTGGGACAAGTTATACTTACTAAAGTTAAATATCAGTTCATTGATTTGAAAACAGCCTTCCAAATCAAATGCTATCTCCCTTGTACCAGGGGGAACAGCACAAGTATCGTATTGAGACAAGTCATACTTACTAAAGTTAATTATCAGTTCATTGATTTGAAAACAGCCTCCCAAATTAAATGCTATCTCCCTTGTACCAGATGGAACAGCACAAGTATCGTATTGAGACAAGTTATACTTACTAAAGTTAATTATCAGTTCATTGATTTGAAAACACCCTCCCAAATTAAATGCTATCTCCCTTGTACCAGATGGAACAGCACAAGTATCGTATGGAGACAAGTTATACTTACTAAAGTTAATTATCAGTTCATTGATTTGAAAACACCCTCCCAAATTAAATGCTATCTCCCTTGTACCAGATGGAACAGCACAAGTATCGTATTGAGACAAGTCATACTTACTAAAGTTAATTATCAGTTCATTGATTTGAAAACAGCCTCCCAAATCAAATGCTATCTCCCTTGTACCAGATGGAACAGCACAAGTATTGTATTGGGACAAGTTATACTTACTAAAGTTAATTATCAGTTCATTGATTTGAAAACAGCCTCCCAAATTAAATGCTATCTCCCTTGTACCAGAGGGTACAACAGCACAGGTATCGTATGGAGACAGGTCATTTACAGCCGATGAAACCGATTGTGATGTTGTTATATTCTGAGGATATATATTTTGTTTTCCTGAAAACACATCTAATGGTATATCCATATTGCATTAATAGCATAATATGATGGGGTCTTATATGTTGTTTTCCTATTTTATATTTGTTGAGAGAGAGAAACAGTAACAATACTTCCTGTTCAATAATTTTCCAACATAAAGAACATATTTTACGAAGTCAAAACATAGTATTGTAAGATAACACATCATTCTGTTATTGTGGTCATGCTTTCTTTCTTTGATTTGTCTTTTAAAAATACCAGTATGCCTAACCATATAAAGTAAAAACTGTTTACATGAAGAAATGTTTGAACAGAACAGTTGCTTTACGATGATATCATGATCCATCATCATTTTTTGTTCGAATATACATTTGAAAAGGACTGCAACCATTGTTTTCTCAAATATATATTTGAAAAGGACTGCAACCGTTGTTTTTTAAAGGACTGCATCCATTGTTTGTTCAAATGTATATTTGAAAAGGACTGCAACCATTGTTTGTTCAAATATATATTTGAAAAGGACTACAACCATTGTTTTCTCAAATGTATATTTGAAAAGGATTGCAACCATTGTTTGTTCAAATATATATTTGAAAAGGACTGCAACCATTGTTTTCTCAAATGTATATTTGAAAAGGATTGCAACCATTGTTTGTTCAAATATATATTTGAAAAGGACTGAAACCATTTGTTTTCTCATCTGATTTACTATTCATCAATTAACTAGATCATTTACCGTTCATGATATATCTGTAAATTAAGCATTGTGTTGAATTTCAAATAAGAAACGTTCGTCAACATTATTGAAAAAATCATATCATTTGCAATATCACCAATTTCCATACATGTATTTATCATTTCGTTTATGTTATGTATTAGACAATATATTTATAACTTACTTATGCAGTGGTATTTGATAACTGCTGTTACGTTGTGGCTTTCATCACAATCATTAGGTCTGAGATTGGAATAATCATCATAGTTTACTATGCACTCATTTTGCTTATCACACTTGTCCTTGATCTCATTGATGTTCCCAACTGGCTGGATATTGCACGAGGAGTTGTACTCAAACCCACACAAATAGTTGATTCCATTGCTGTTGTTGCTTTGTCCCACTTCGACAGTATCAATAACTAGAACATCGTCCCCCTGACATGATAGTCTAGTACTTTTATCTGATGTCTCGCAGCCAGTTTTCTTCAGTGTTTGGGCTGAAAGAGGTGACTGGTCAACATTTAATTTCCTGTCATGTACTTAAATAAGGAATCCACAAAACTGATATTCATGATATATATAATTACTCTTACACCCACCCTGGTGTACATTAAAAATTAAACATATATAAACATATTCTAAAGTTCATCATTACCATTTTTATATGTCTCCGTCTCGAAACAGCTTGTGTTTTGCAGATGTACTGAATAGATAGTGACGTTACCACTTGCAAACACAAGAAAATCCTTTGTGGTTTCATTCAATGGGGTATCTTGTTCTGCTGTTACACTGGTGAAGATTTGGACTCCATTTAGAAAGTATCCGATCATTTCCTCATCTCTTGTCATAGTTATTTGAAGTATATTTGAATGTTTCACGATTTCCATATTTAGTTTTACCGTGTGAACCTTTCTTGCATCATTTGAAGTGAGATAGGTAAGAAGCTCAATGTTGTCAATGGAATTACTGAATATCATTCCAAAGGTGTCAGACACCTTAATAAAAACAGTTGCATTATGTTGTTCTAACCTAGTGATATCTATCCACGCTTCTAAACAGAACGTGTTGTTGAGTTTACTCGAGGGTACGCTATCATTTATTGTTATAACACCACTTGGCATCGTATTCAGCCCTACATAGCCCCCCTTTTCATCCACACTATTCCCTATCGTAGAAGAACACACAAAGCAATTGTGAAATAAGCAAATGAGAAGTTTGAATTTAAACAGCAGAATAAAGTACATTGTATTATACAAAAAACTAGTACATTACGTTGATGATTATACAGTAGACAGGCAATAAACATTTCCTTTATCAGCCAATGTGATATTAAGTAAATTAACCAACACGACTACTATCTAATAATATTTGGCAGTATGATACGATGCTATACACGGAAATAGTGAAAGAAAACATTAAAATTCTATTGATACACAATGATGATTTTTAGTAAAAAAAACATGCCCCGAAAAATAAATGTAAGTAATAATGTTTTTACCTTGGGGAATTCCAACAGGTTCAAGTGAGAGTGTATTGAAATTGTAAACAATGATCGTTGTTGGTGTCTTCTCGAAATCACAACAGCCTAAGGATAAAAGGTATGACTATATGGCATTTGTTCAGTCGTATATTGATATTCACTCGTGGATAAATAGCAGATCTATCAATGGAGCCTTGTCATAATTGAAACAATTAGGTTTTGTAGCTTTAAAAATAAGTATAACTGACCAGCACCTAGTGCACGTTTGATATTATCTTATATGTACGAGCTCCTCTTTAATGCCTAAAGCGCCATTGAAGAGTTTTCTGTAAGGAAGTATTCTTATACTAAAATAAACTGTCTGCAAAATATAATAAGCAATGGTATAAGCCATTGTGATTCAATTCCAATAATAAGCATATGATGATAATCAGATTCAGATTCAGAGGGATGTGCTAATCAGAACTACGTCTCTGTTCTGTTCTGCTCAGTTTCTGTTTTACTTTAATTTCTGATTTTTGAGTCTAGTCTTTCTGGCTACTCATTTTTATATGTAAATGCCTCCAAGGAAGAATTCAGATGATAGTCACAACAACTCAAATTACTTCTCCATCACCTTCCTATAGATTTTTCAATGGTAGATTTGGACTCTCTTTCATGATGAGATTTTGTTTGCTACGCGGACCATGTCTGCTTTATTATTTGGTATGCATATACATTTGAAAAAATGGACTATTAACGTTTCGTTAGTGACATTTGAGATTTTTACAATAGAAACACCCTAGAGATGTCCATACCTGCACATTTCAAGTCATCACCAGCCCATTCACCATACCCTAACTTATTTATCTCGCATTCTTTTGTGAATTCCCCGGAATAATAACTGTACCCGGGCAAGCATTTGTACTCGACTATTGCGCCAACATTCCGTCCGTCCTGATGAGATATCATCGAATGGCCAGTGGATGGATCTGTTAACTTCTGACAATGAACCTCTGTAATAATATTCCACAAAACCATAATAAGTTCTTCAAGGGTGTAGTCATGATTAAAAAGAAGGTGAGGCAAATTTAGATATATGAGGCAAATTTAAATATATGAGGCAAAACTTAAGCAATAGAAGATTTCATGCTTCCATGGGGCGTGATTTGCCCTCTTTGGGAAATAATATATCTTTGTTGTACTGTAAAGATAACACATTCTATGAATATCTAAGCACAAGTGTCAAAGGAAAATGACCAAAAACATACATACATACATAAAGAACCTAGCAAGAAAAACCTGTAAACCTGTCATAAGAAAAATAAAACATGATCTAACGTAAAAAGAAATAATGTCTAATGTCACTTCTTTTTGTAGTCAAATAATATGAAATTGAAGCTGATCAAAATGGCGCCATATTCTTAATTAAATGTTATTGCACATTTTTTTTAACTTCAAGTTTTGATAAAATTATTGATAGATAAAGGATATTCACATTAAAATTCTCGGTAAACTGGTCGATAATAAAATATATCCGCATTAATATTGTCGAAAACCTGATTGTTAGCGCTATGGAAATATTCTCACCTTCTGGAATGGAACATCCGATGACGTCAAATCTCATGTTTATGTGAATATTCCAGGTTTGAGGATTAATGCGCACAAATCTGGCTAGCACGGGTGGTTCAATCACGTTAGTAACGTAACTGTTTTGGTCCACATTTCCTGTTAGGACCTTTAATTAGAAACGAGAAAAGTTAGCTTTATGAAAATGTTACTACGTGTTCAAGCGTAACGCATATCGTTTAGCTAATCGAACGCCCACTTTTGGTGTAGGTCACGTTTAGTATAAAAGGCGCGATCCGGAATAATATTCTAAGGGGCTCAGGTTTGAGGTCGTTAAAAGTCGTAGCAATAGTTGTATAGTATCTGTGGATCTTTACACATTTATCACTGTTCCACAACTACTTACTTTGACGGAACGTCAATGTAACAAAATGTATGAACTTCCTGGATACGTAATTCGTCAAAGTAATTCCTCAATGTAACAAAAGCGAGGGACTAAATATATGAATTGCAACTTTGTTTACAAAACAAATTCCGAAGAAATTCATTTAAAGTCCCCGATAAATCGGGCTACGTATACCGCCGTGTTTACATTAGGGGATTAGAAGAGTTTATTTTTTATTTAGGTATGCAAGCTACGTATATCAATATTAGGCCTTCATTCATGTACTCGTGTGCATGTAATCGGCATGCCCTTCAATATTATGTAAACCAGGCTATTGAAGTACTGTATAATGTACACTATTTATGTGTGTACTACATACATACAATACAATTCCCTGGGAAACAAAACACAAATACTTTTTATATGTTCAAAATGAGCCATTTGATTGATGCAAACACTAAATAGCTTCATAAATAACATCTACAAAGTATATCTAATAGTGCGCCTGCGCAGTTTTAAACTTTGGCGCACACTTTAAGCTAGACTATATTTTCTAGCTTTGTGCCAAATTACAATCTGCAACTTAATTTACAAGTAGGTTAAAATCGAGAAGCCAAAGAATTCGTCAAATTTTAAGGTACATGTAGAACGAAAACATTTTTCTTTTAGTAAACATGGAAACAGGTCAATGGTAACTCCAGTGTTGTCAAAATGGGACAATTAGAAAGCATGAAATATCAGCATTTCACCTGCAGGTAAAGCATTTTTTCGAAAACGTTTTCGTTCCATCATCACCTTAACCATGCCTTAATAGTACCTTCGGCCCTCATACTCCTCATAAAATTATCCCAAGGGGAATAAATGGTGATTTTAAGGTTTTCCACTACTTAGATTTTTTTAGATTTTTGATATGTTGTTTTACTTACCAATGGCTATTGATTACACTAGGTTTACTCTGTGTTGCAATTTTTTCATTTATTTGTGAAAATTTACAACGATTTTACTGGAGTATCAGTCCAATATTTCATTATATTGCCCGCAGAAATTACGTTATTAGTATTATTACCACCGTTAGTGACCATGACTGAAACAGCAAGAAAATTTTAGGCACTGAACGATATCTAATTTCCCGGGGAAAATTGCCGGTCATTAATTGCATTATTGACCGGCAATATGGACCGCCACTATGACGTCACATATTGCTCAGGTCCATATAGTAAAATGAATGCCTTCTAAACTAGCACTAAAACCCCTAGAACTGGCCCGGCAAGGTGGTAATAATACAAAGTAAGGTCTTATGAAATGTGTTGTAAGCAGATTTATATCGGCTGATTGACACATGCCCTCATGGGTAATTAACTAAATTAACTTTTTGACGGATTATTTTGAGATCCAGTAGACTCATCGCCTGGACCTGCCATTTTGCTCTTACACTGGAAGCTCATCAAAACCCTTTGAGGACTCGACTAAATATTGGGAGAAAGATATCTCAATTACCTTTCTGTACTCCTCCCGATTCTCCTCAGTTTTACCGTAAAATAATTTGTATGATGTAACCCATTGGTTCAAGCTAGCGCTTCCTTGAGTAATAACTCCATTCACTAACATAACGTCACCAAGGTCAACTTGAATCCACTGGTTGACATCATCACCATATTCGGCTGCCCAGCCTCCTCTCAAGGTTTCCCTAGAATTCAAATTAGTGTTTATTAATTTCTACAGGAGCAATATGATTGTGTGGGATTTGACCAATATTATGATTAAAATAGTAATACCCATGAGGATATTTGACCCATATTATGACTAAAATAATAATACCCATGAGGGAATTTGACCCATATTATGACTAAAATAATAATACCCATGAGGGGATTTGACCCATATTATGACTAAAATAATACTATCCATGAGGGAATTTGACCCATATTATGACTAAAATAATAATACCCATGAGGGGATTTGACCCATATTATGACTAAAATAATACTATCCATGAGGGAATTTGACCCATATTATGACTAAAATAATAATACCCATGAGGGAATTTGACCCATATTATGACTAAAATAATAATACCCATGAGGGGATTTGACCCATATTATGACTAACATAATAATACCCATGAGGGGATTTGACCCATATTATGACTAAAATAATACTATCCATGAGGGAATTTGACCCATATTATGGCTAAAATAATAATACCCATGAGGGGATTTGACCCATATTATGATTAAAATAATAATACCCATGAGGGGATTTGACCCATATTATGATTAAAATAATAATACCCATGGAATAACATATTTTTAGCAGAGTGAATTCGAAATGTCATTTTTCGGTTTTTCCAATAGTAACGTTAACTGCAATGTTGATATGAAAGCCATTTCAACGTCAACATACGTTTGTGGTGTGTCTAGTCTAGATCTGTTTGTACCCATAGAAGGATCAAAAGTCCCGGATGCAGCGATGTTTGCGTCGTCAACATGGTAAACATCTCCGGATATCAATCGTTCTAAATGTTTACAGTGACCTAAATTGTAACGGGATGTATCATGTTATAATATACCTTTCCATGACCCATGTCTGCCAAGAAACTTAAAGGCCCGATATAAAGTTTAAGCCACTTTGGTTTAAAATATAGTCTTACCCGCAATGCTACCAAAATATGGTATGCGAAGTGGTTTTTGAAGGACTTTTTGTTCGAAAAATAAAACTAAATACAAGAGGTTACAAATATCTTTTGATAATTCACAATTCACAACAATGGATAGCACTCATCCCTATGAGTCTTTTGTCGAGTGATAAGACTATTAGTTGATTAATAAAGCGAGAAATCAACTTATCCATGCATGAAAATGGTTCAGATGAAAATGTGTTTTAAAATTTTAGTTCTAATATGGGCCAATGGTGCAGTGATATTTAAAACATAATCATTGAGAGTTTAGCATATCGAGAAAAGATTGACATAGAAAAATCTGAATTAAAGAATGCAACCTGGGCTATATCATGATGATGTCACTTAGTTTGCAATTTGTATACTATATCATCTATGGCACATTAGATATGACATTTTATCTTTGTGTGATTGTTCAATCTTTACAATGGCGTTAAAATAATGTGTTTTGCACTGTATAATGGAATATTTGATGATTAGAAATGTCATTTACACATAGCTAGGCAAGGTGTGTCCGATTCCAGCAAATCCGAACAGAGTATTCACATAACTGTGTGTGAAATATCAATAACACATACAAGGTCACTAGTTAAACAGTTGTCATGGATAATGAATGGATTTTTCACATTGGATTTGCCAACTTGACCCTTGCAAAACAAAAAATGTGTTCTTTTGGTGATTCCGTTCCTTTTGGATGATTTTATAGAAAAATATTTGTAATGTGTGAAAGGAATTGAAGTCCAAGACTCAATGCATTGTAGCTGCTTCATTCCACCCAGGCGTTGTTCTCAAGTTTGCATTCTCTCTGCGCGGTCATGCAAAGGTTTGGAAACAACACCTTCATGATATGATTTGGCAAATGATGCATTGAGGCTTGGGCTTAAATCCTTTAACAATTATTTGAAAAATGGCGGGAAATTTGAATGTTTGAGAAATGAAAAGATGGCAACTTTTCTTTAAAATGTTTTTATCAAAAAATCTTTAGAATAACTTTTGAAGATATGAAAAATAGAAGATGAATGATACCGCGTAACATTATGTATACGTACCAGGCAAGTTACACCAATCCAGGTTACACTGCGTCCATTCGTCATCGGCAGCATTTCCATTGGCACTACCTCCCACATCACGACATTCCTTTCCCTGCATCTCAATCCTTCCTTGCACTTTGTGTGTATCGTTAGGACATGAGCCTAAACTTACAAGAAGGCATTAACATGACAAAATGTCACCACCTAGTTGAAGCAAGATAAAAAAGACCTTTTTGACCTTGAGGAGGTCATTAAAGGTCAAATCTATTTTGACCTTGAGAATGTCATTGAATGTCAAGTCTATAGTCAGATTTGTAATCTTGAGATCTTGAGATGATTTTGAAAAAAAACGGTAAATTTGAAGCAAGTTGAAAAAAGACTTTTATGACCTTTTTTGACCTTGAAAAGGTCATTGAAGGTCAAATCTTAAATATTAAGTCAAATTTTAACTTCTGAAAACATGTAGATGATTTTGGAAACAATTGAAGTCAGTCTATACAGTATTTGTTAAATTATTTGAAGTTGTAAGAATCTGCTACAGACCCAATATACGTCACTAATTACAGAAGCCAATATGTCAACGCTGTTTTAATGTATTGAATATATGAACATATTGAAGCCGAGACTTATCTTATTCAATTTCTGTTTTTAACAGATATCTCCTGCAAATTTTAAGATTTTTAAATTGATTTGATTGGTTGATGATTAACCCGAATAGCAGCCTAATCATTGCCTTTCAAACTTATTTCTTCATTGATTTGATCGTTACATTTGATAGATAAATTATTATCCCGAACGTGTACTAATTACTTAGTACAATGATAATTGTAATTCAATTGTTGTTAACGTTGCAGCATTGGAAAACAAAACATCACCAAGGAAACACTAATGCAGCTATTAAAGTGCTTCGATTATATTTTCTTTTCTGTATACTATGTATACTATGGGTATCAAGACGTTTCACCCCCTGGACGTTTCACCCCTAGACTGTTCACCCCTTAGACATTTCACCCCCTGGACATTTCACCCCCTAGACACTTCACCCCCTAGACGTTTCACCCCCTGGACGTTTCACCCCCTGGACGTTTCACCCCCAAGACATTTCACCCCTAGACGTTTCATCCCTTAGACGTTTCACCCCTAGACGTTTCACCCCTTAGACATTTCACCCCCTAGACATTTCACCCCCTAGACATTTCACCCCCTAGACATTTCACCCCAATATACAGTCTGTGTATTGTACAATGTGATGGGTTGGATTATAAGTGAATTTTGACTTAATTTATATGAGTGCATATATACTGATTTCTTTTCCAAGTAACATTGACTGGAAAAGGTCCTAGTGTATAAAACCACAACAATATTGGTACAAATAATTTCTAAAATAAGTTTGCTCTTTGCACTAATTAAAGATGCTAGTCTCTAATTGCCTAGATAATCCCTTCCCTTGTTATCAATTGCATTATTAAAAAGCAACAAACCGATTTATTATTATTTAGATTTAGAAAATTAATCCAATTGTTTTTTCTTCTTGTAGGTACATGAGGTAACATGTTATTTATAATGATATAAAAGCATTAGTTTTATGGTAAACAATTAGACATGGCATTAATTAGATGTGAAATTAATTAGAATTGTATAAGATTTAAATTAAAGGGAACTTTCTAGTATACCTGCCATGTTATCTGGCCCGAACGAGCCACCTGGTGTTGAAACTTGTAACTACCTACTCACCTCTGCGTTAATTCTAGTGACTTACAGCACTTGTTATTTGATTATGCTATTTGGAACACTTGGTAATTAAATTGTGATTTTAATTAATCAAACCCACGCTAAACCCTATTACATAAAATCATCTTAAATTCACTAAAAGTTACTGATCAAAATGTGTCAATAGGAAATATGTTCTATAATATATGCCATTTACACTAAGGGTATTCAGTTCTAACAAAGAGAAATACTTGAATGAAATATGTAGGAGTAAAAAATTAAGACTAAAATGTCTAGGGGGTGAAACGTCTAAGGGATGAAATGTCTAGGGGGTAAAATGTCTAAGGGGTGAAACGTCTAGGGGTGAAACGTCTAGGGGGTGAAGTGTCCAGGGGGTGAAATGTCTAAGGGATGAAATGTCTAGGGGTGAAACGTCCAGGGGGAGAAATGTCCAGGGGGTGAAATGTCTAAGGGGTGAAATGTCCAGGGGGTGAAACGTCTAAGGGGTGAACAGTCTAGGGGTGAAACGTCCAGGGGGTGAAACGTCTAGAAAGCTATACTATGTACAATGTACTATTTCTTTTGTACACACTATTTCATAGTGTTTGTGAGGCAAAATTAAGCACAATCTTTTCTCTAATCTGTGCTATTGGTTTACATTTATTTCAACATTTACCAGTGAACTGGGATAATTCCCTATGAAACAACAACGTGATTTGGTAGGATATAGTCATTTCAAATTATTATTTTAATACTGTTAATTGTATTGTTTCTATTTCATTCACAGTGTAAACGTTTGAACTAATGTCATATTAAGCGAGGATTAATTTTTAATGAATTATTGATTGATTAATGTATTGCTACAAAATTTTCTCACTTGGGACCTTTAAAACACTCACCGATTGAAGCAGGTACGAACTGATACCCATTCGATATATTGGTGTAGCACCAGTCTAGATGACATTGCATAATTTCAAAGGTGTCGTATGTGTAATCATTGTAAGCTCCTTCAAGATTCTTGCACTTTATGTAGAGCATATCTATTATACCATACGCCCTTTTAGAACCAATCGGGCAGGAACCAGGCTGGAAGTTTATGTTGAAATGACTAAATACAAAAAATGGAAATCTTACTAAACTCGTGTTTAAAATTCAATTGAACCTACCTATAATAAAACCTTTTCGAGTGTTCATTTAAGCCTTTTTAGGTACTATCTAAACCAACCCAAATAATTTTATAGTAATGATAAACTTACTGTCGACCTTTACATTTATCTATATTATATAAAATCATCATTGCAAGGAAATGGAATATGGCACCAAAGCAATAAAATGGTTTGGTGACTTCTTAACCATAACTGACCTTAGAGGGTACAATACCATGTCTCATACCCCATTCTTCAATTTTGCACAAGTCAAAACGGCAGTCTCTCCAGACATCCCCAGAGCCAACCCAATGCCCACCAATATCTAAAATAAATATGTTGAATATCATTATTTTGCAGTGACTAAGTTGTATAGTCCCTAGTATGTATTAGTAAAAGTAGTTTTTGTACGTTGTTTTTCTTCCGACGCCTTACAGACAAACTTGCTAAATTGTATCCAAGTCGACTTTTTCTACATTTGTCATTTATTTGTTTTCCACCAAATCGTTATCTCATAGTTATCCTAAATGATTTACCATTGCATTCTCCACGCGCTGACATGTGAATAGTACCAGTAGCGACCCGAGTATCGCCAACACACTTGTCAATACCTTCACCGATAAAGAACTTGGATTCTGAAATAATACATCACAAGTTTTGACGTCTAATGCAAGGCCCTAACCAGGATTTTCCAAGGGGGTTCATTTTTAAAGATTCCAGTGGGGTTCAATTTTAACAATTTTGGCCCATAGATGGCCAATATCGCTTGGAATATACTCAGAACAGTGAAAATCTGCATGATTTTAAAATCATTTTTTGCCAATGGGGGTCGCTCGAACCCCCTGACCCCCCCCCTGACTACGGCCCTGAATGCCTCAGTCACATTTGATCGGCAACCATAAGGCGGCCGTAGCTTCCCTTATATGCATCTTGAAATATAGGAATAAGCCGTAGAGCAAATGTAACTTAAGCTTTAGTTATCCATTTGGATAACAGAGTTGGATAACTGATATACTGTACAGTCAAAGTAAAAGGGAAACAAGCCCTCTCGATCTTGAACTATGATATCAGACTAAAAGAAGCAAAGTCTATAATACCCCTTCTTCCACAATTCAGGAACCATTATGATGTCAAATAGTATTGTGACTAGGATCTTCAAATACTCCTTTATATCTAAATGTGTGTTCTTTTTTAAATCTGAATTTAATCTTTTTAATCTGAATCGTTTGATGTCATGCATAAATTAAAAAGAAAGATATAGCGTTCTAGTCGCAACAGTCTGCACGAAAAAGGTAAACAGCAAGTTAATTAAAGGATTCTCGGGAAATAAAACACGCAAAAATAATTTAGTACAATTGAATAAAAAACAACGGTCAATATGTTCAAATGATTCAGAGTTGTTGCAAAACATTGTTTTATTAATAAAAGTACGTAGAATTAAAATCAGTTCAAAAAATCGTGATGTTATCAATTTCCAGATTTGATAATAACTATATACAAAAATGGATTTACCTTGTCCCGTAGAAATATATGTTGAAGCATTCGGGAAATACGTCGCCCAAAATGTCAGTAAGGAAATCCACGTGGACGCTTTTTCCATTTTACCTATCAACTATGGCTTTCCATTTTTATTATGTTTCACAGTTCTAGTTTTTATAATACCTTCTGTCGTGTGTATATCGGTTGCCTCTACAACTTGATTTATATGGTTTATTTTTTGTTGTACCGTTCTATATTCGATATAAACTCAAGAGGATTCCTATAAATGAAGTTGTATGCTATTTATTTAATTTGTGAAATAATTTAAAAGTGACATTAGTTGCAATCATACAGCATTCGCTCTCGAATGTCCAAAAATGCCAGACCATATATGAAAAACTTACCATGCAAATTATCACATTTATTTGGTTTTTAATGTATGATACATTGAGTTACAATTGGTATCATTATTGTATTTCACAAAGTATCTACATATGTCCAGTCCAGTCATTTATGAGTCCAGTCCAATTAAAAATGTTGTGTTCGAAATAAACAATATATTAATTAACTTTGGTAGACATATATACTCATAGGGTGATTAACACCAATGTATAATATTTGAGGTTTTCCTTGTTTTTTTTATATGACTACTCTCCAAAAGATCTGATTTTCAAATTTTCGTATAGTTAGGATATTATGAGGATTATCTCATTTCCAAAAGTGGTTTGCGCACTTGTAATTGTATAATTCATCAATTGCTTATAACATCGATATAACTAAAAATTATGATTTTTTTTCATGAGAATATCTGTATTGTTATATTCATTTATTATTCATATATTGTTTACTTGGTAAATAGTGACAACCACTTTAGAACCTATTGTTGGATGTCACCAACCAGATTACGTTGTTCTGCTAACATGCAGTGGCAATCGGGTAATGGACTTATCGGTTAAGTCTGTATTGAAAATAAAAGCCATTGTTTTTGTTCATGTATGTGCAGGCCTCGAAATTCCCAGGTGGGTGCATGCCTGTTATCAAAATCTCAAGTGGGTACAGCACAATTGTTGCTGGGGAATCACTACAGTGTAATTTTTATTATTGCGCTGGTAAGTCATAAGTGTAAAGATCAAAGTCTTCGCCAACTAGTTCTCACAAATAGCTACCTGGAAAATTCATTAAGTAGTGAAACAATTACCTGATACAAAAAGTTAAGCGCGAGGCCTGTATGTGGAACATTTGGGAGTCTCTTACATATTTCTAAGATAAAATAAAAATAGAACCAGAGAGATTTTCGCCATAATCTTTGAATATATATAAAGGCAATCGACGCCCAAAGCATATTTTCAAAAATACTCCGGCAGAGATATTAGGTATTTTGAGAAGCAATTGTTTTCTTTGATAACATCAGGTAAGACTACAATATAAGCCAAATTGTTTTAAACTATAAATGGGGCATTTAAAAGTTAACCAAGGTGATTGGGGGTAGATGGGCAAAGTTATGATAGTTAAAACTTGATGCCAATAAAATTGAAATTCATAAAATAGTGATTGTTACTTTGTTTCTAATGCTCTAGAAAATACAAAAATTTGATTATTGCTTTGTTTGATAAATTATGATTTAGCATATTGAATTCTCTTCCCTATATGCTTTATTTCATGAAAATCGTGGCCACTGTGTTCTCTTCACGAATTTGAGAGAAAAACGGTTTTTTCAAAAACTTTTCTATAAATACCTTTGGAATTTTTGTTGCATATTCGTTAATGTCTATGCACACTTTTGTATTGGAATTACGATGATAACTTTTTCCAAATTATAGATTTTATTTCTCCTCAACCCCAATTTTTCAATTTTACTATTTCGATGTTTGTGTCGTTGCTAAGTGGCTGCTAAGCAGCATCATTGACCGAAACAATACCATCTCATACATTAATACATCTGCACTTCTTGGCATTTGTTGTACATCTTTAAATATATATGACAAAGACACAAACAAGTTGAACTTGACATTGCAGACTATTCAATTTTAAGTTACATTGATTTCAATTGGATTTCGCGATACCTGCTACCTTTGAAAGTGTGTAGCGTAACAGTAACTAGAGTTCTAGAAAAGCTTTTTACCATGATTTTAGTTTTATTTGAAAGATAATGTATTATTCTTTGAGGCAGCTAAGTATTTTTTGGCACAAAAAAAGTTATTGTAAAAGGAAATTGACAATTTATGACAAAATGTCAAAAATGTACAACCCTTAGGTCACGTTGAACTCGACCTATATTGACCAACTTTTTAAAGAAAAAACTTTTTCTGAAGAGGTAATTGAATATGGTTTACAACAAAACCAACAATGATGAAATCAGACAAGTAATAAAAATCGCAGAGGGGGTCCAAATGACCCCTCCTTGCGACTTTAAGTGTTATAAAAAAGGTTGCAGACGATCAATATATTAAGGTTGGGTCACAATTTCAGGAATATACTTACTTCTTGGAGATGTGGGGCTTTTTGAAGACATGGACCACAATTATGAAAAATAGGCCCATATTTTCAATTGGGTCGAAATTTTCAGAAATGTCCAAAGTTTTTTACCAGCAACATTATTTTTTGACACCCTTTCTTGTGATTTTTCAGACCTGATTTCAATAAGTGAACTCTGAATATTTGGGTTGTCAGAATAGTCGGGTAAGAGTCAGAATATTTTGGTAGTCCAGAACACTTTATTTTAATTTGATGAGTTGTTCTGAATCATTTTTCTCAAAGATCTAACTTCTCATGCCTTCTTCTGTTGGAAAATTAGATTTTTCTCTGTGGTATGATTTGGACATTCATTGGCATGGGTCTTATATTTTGGTTGGTATGGGAACACATTGAAATTTGACATATGTATGGGAACATATTGATATCTGAGGGTTCAGCCTAGGACACCCGCCAAATTTGAATACTGTGAACCCCAAGGCTCTACCCCTGAGCCAACGGATCTACATGTAGCCACTACAGCTGAGACCATAAAAGCTACTTTCTATTGAGGGCAAAATACTGTAAAGCTTTTAGTCTGAACTGACCATAGTCTTAACTCGTCACTGAATAATGGTGTAACTTATATGATGCAGAGTAAATGTATATGCATGGACTTACGATAAAGCTCCTTTGTTCTTAATCATTCCTGTTTTATTGTATTTTACTTCATTTTACACATTCTAATTGTTTTTAAATATGTTTTTTTCTAGTTCTACATAGATTGATATCACCACATTATCATAAGGGTTGTCTTGGATGCAATACAGCACAGCCAAAAGTGGTGGCACAACCAAATGTGAGACAGCCCACACTATAGTTAGTCCGACATAAAGGTGGTAAACGATTCAAAGCTCCAACAGAAGCAAAGGATAAAAGATGGATTGCACAAAAGAAAAAGTTTGTACAAAATATTTTTTTGTAATATTATTTTCCATTTTATGTTCATTAACTCAGGAGTAGACACTTGCAAATTCAAAGTAAGTTTAAAAAAGAGACACTTTTGATATCAGAAAACTGATATGTGAAAATGAGAGATTTGAAAGCAAAAAAGGTTGTGCTTGATCAATAAAAATGATACCTCCAATTATTCAATATTTATAGAAACACAACTAGTAAAGTTTTTGATGAATTTTACTAATAGATTAAACTCAACTCTGATGTTTTTATTTTTTCATTTTCATGTCACCACAAAAAAGTGCTGACATATTGTTATAGTCTTCCAACTTTTTTTGTGGATAGGGTTCAGCAGTCAGTGTTTGGTGTATTTAACAAATTCTCGTGTAACAACACTGCGTGAAATATGGGATTCCAACTCTTGACACGTCTAGAAACTGGTCTTTACACGCCGGGTTTCTAGACGTGCCAATTATTTACACCTCTTGACACGCGATGAATTCAACTCTTTACACCTCTTGACACGCTCTTGGCACACTGAACAACACAATTATGTGTAAACAACTAACCTAATTACCAATAGCAATACATACAGTATTTTAACGATTGCAAGTATTTTCTCTGATACTTTTAATTGACATATTTTTTAATCATTCTTTCGCAGACTGTTTGGAACAAGTACATGTAGCAAATATTAAACAGACTATTTTGTATGTACGCTGACACATTGACTTATTTAAACATTTTGGCAATTTCATGCCGCCTTTTGAAAATATAAATCAGTTACAGGCAATGCTAATCGACGCATTGATCCTAAGTGAAGGAAATACATATCATGATAAGAAAAAGAAAGGCGCTTCAAGGATAAAACGTGCAATAAACTTTGAAAACACTGATACATCAGGCCTATTTATATATTTATTTTGTATTAGCTTAATATAAAGATAAACTTACTTTTCGATGAGTATTTGGATTTCGGATTTATTTGTTTCAAGTTAAGTCAATACAAATTATCGCCGACTTAACTTGTGACCATACATATGATAAATGAGGGGCATTTTAATACACAATTGGGCAAAACAAGCATATTCAATCGAATGTACCATTCTCTCTGCTGTTCTTTCCCAGTCTATCCATAAACAGACAGGTACAAGTTCCCATAGTTTTCGCAACATCTAATTCTATGATCAATTGCTAGACACAGCAAATATACTAATTAATTGTCTGATTGTGATTCGGGAACGTAGGGTTTTTACATAAACAGGATACTTGGCTGTACATAGCCTGAGAACACCGGATTGACCCCTCCCCCCAATCGACGCCTATGCGCTGCTTATGTTTTAATAAGAAACATTCCCTTGTAAAGAATTATCGGGATATGAATTGATACAAGGTCAAGTATTCTGCCCCTTTTGTGTGATAAAAATATGTATTTAATTGGTGCTTTAACTTTTTGAACAAAGAAATGAAATAATCGCACTGAATGTCTCAACATAAATCAGTGATGTTTAATTAATAAATGGCACGATTATGTCAGTCTACGCACTTCATGGACATGGATGGGGGGGGGGGTGTGAGTTACCCATTCTAAAATGGTTAAATTTTGTATTAAAGAGTAATCAATAGGTCGTGAACTCCGATTGATAACCAACTGTAGCATTCTACTTAATTTGTTTGACTATTGATATTAAAAAAGAGTGAATTTATGATATTCATAGAGGTACATTGTATTGGTATAAATATAATAATGATATTGGGGACCATAAACCACTTTGTTTCGCAAGTAGCTTTAGGATCGCGGTTTTATCTTCACATGTTGCCCTTTGTGCAATTCGAAAATGAAATATTTTAATCTATAATTTATATATCATTTGCAAAATAAATGTAATTAAGAGACATGGGGGAGGGGGGGGGGGGTTAACGGCCAGAATTTGGAATGAATTTGGGAATTTCAAGGATTGATTCACTTAATGTTGTTCACTGGAGTCGATACACACACCTGCATAACAATCGGAGACAAAACTGACTTAATCTGATATGATAACAAAAGATTAATAACTTAGTCTATGTTTTTGTTTTTATAATTGCGGAAGTGTACCAAAACCACCTTGATTACAGAAGATATCGTCTAGGCTTTAGATTTAATGAATAGATTTTTTGCCCTAGTCTCATTTAATAAAACAGGCTATTTGCGTATTTAATTAATATTTGTGACAAAATATTTCAGTTAGACTCAAAATCAAAACGAATTTCTCCATTATAGCCCCCCTCGCAACTGTCCCGAGTCTGCATCTGTTTTTCATGCTTCCGATCCACCTTTGGGATAGAGAGAATAGATGTAGATTTGTAATTTGGGGGGTGGCATTAAATGTGTTCTCATACAAACTAAAATAAACCCCAAAAAGCCATATCAAATGTCCAAACACAAGACCAATGCCATGTCAAACATCCAAATATAGAACCAATGCCATACCCCCGGGTACCAAATATCCAGAATATAAGACCAAGGCCATTCGAAATATCGAATGCCCCGAGAAGAAGGCAGATCTTTGAGTAAAATGATCATAAACAACCTCAAATGAAGGATATGTGTAACAACTAGACCAATGCCCCGGGACCAATGCCGTACCACAATTGAGGGGTAACATATTTTCCAAACCGACTCTTATACCAGAAAATGGAAAAATCTGTCTTAAAATGTGGGTCCATTGGCTTGACATACCAAATGTAAAAAAGGTACCCCACCTGAGCCGAGTGTGAACCCCCGGGGTGAATGGTGAACACACGGGGCAAGGAATTCTTCGATTTTGATTCAAGTAATTTTTTTTATAAAATTCATACTCATGTTAATAGCGGACGCCTTGGCCAAATAATCTTTCAAATCATGCACTTTCCAAGTGATTTTGTAGCAAAATTGTGATAATATATGAACCCCTTGGAATTATTCAAAGACGGACCCCCGCCAGCCCATCCCCCATTCTTACCTATGCTAAACACTAAGAAAATATATAGAATGGTATCTTACACTTTTTTCTAAATGTTGATATCCAAAAAACATATCTTTTTGGTTTATCAACACATACCGCTCACAATATAACAAGTATACAGATTGTAACATAGATAAGCGAATTGGGGAAAATTACAATCCCTTTGATCAAATTATTATAAGATTTAATCTCCAGCTGAGGTGCAATCAAAATGTTGATACACATAATTAGCAGTCAGAAAGATGCTCTTACCACTGTAGTTTTCAATATTCCCTTTGTTGTAACATCTTATTTCAAAAGAATGGATATTGATGGTTAAATGGAAGTATTCATATCAAACATTCACATTATAGTTTACAGTGGAATTCCCTCCATAAATGCAACATATTTACCATTTAAGATTTCATATTGGACTTTCCGCATAATGATAAAATGTTGACGATATAGTTTTCGATAAAACCCCAGGGCCGTAGCCAGCTTTCAGTCGGGGGGAGGGGTGATGCAATCACCAAAATATTTTAGGTTTTCAGTCGGGGGGTGCGATCGTGACATAAATGAGGCAAAAAATATTTGTTTTGAATTTTTACGAAAATGATGCAACTTCCTTCAAACCTGAGCTAGAAGCTTCAAACAAAAAATCAATTTAATGCTCTTTTCTTCCTCTACCTTATGGTACCTTTTATTGCTTGTAGGAGGGGGTGCGAACCCATCGCTTCTCCTCGTTACGCTTATAAACCCAATAACGTATTCCCAAGGAATCGACTTTATTAATTTATATGTGAAAAATGAGCTTGCATGTACAAATTGCATCGTATGCAAACCTTCCCCTGACCGACCCGGTCATGTTTATGTCTTTTGAATGATGTCTACCCCTTGATGCATGCATCCTTTAATAAGTGGTGTTAAGAATATTGGTGTAGGCCCTGGTCAATATCTCTAGATACGCAGAGTTTCTAGACCGGCTAAGCACGTCTAAAAATTACTAGAAATTCCACAATTTATACAGTGATATGGATTTCATGTTTCTATTGAATGCCTTATTTTGAAGTCTAGCTAAATAATCGAGTTTGATTTTAAACGTTTTCGGGGATCCGGGCAGAACTCAGGATATAGTACTTGAGTACATTTGCATTCAAAATAATTCAAAATTCAAAATTGCAAATATCATGGAAGTTGATTGCAATTATGTTCGATGATCGTCAACATGAAAGAACAATATGTCTGAATAATTAGCTATTAAACATCTTTATCAAAACTTTCCTACACTTTTAAATGTTGATCTTTAGTTAGGCTGAATCACTTGAAAAACCCTCCCAATAATTCTTTTTATGATAGAAGCACCAAAATCGGTACAAGTGTAGCTGATTGTAATTGAAAGAAAATGGCTCGAGGCAGCAAGTGATCCAGAGCCTCGTTTTGGAAAAAATTCAAAATGGCCGCCAGTCTGTTTGTGATTTTGCCGATTTCTATTAAAATCTCAAAATCCTCTAACATGTTAATGAAAACTGTATAGAAACCTCAAGAAGTGGCTTTGAAATTAATCTTTTTTGATGAACTGACATTTAACTTCACGGAGCGGTAGGCAAACTGCGCGCCTACTATGCACGCAGTTTGGAACACTGACAAACTGCGCGCCTATTCACAAAATGACAGACAGGGAGGACACGACTCCCAAGAGGATGGAAATTACTGGAAATACTAGGCTAGTTTTGGTTTTCAGACAGTACCAAGATGTGGAGACTAACTTAGTTCATACGTAGCACTCGATTTTTTTCGCGATGCATATCTAGTTATCTCAAAATAAGGTTCCAAAGGAGCTTTCGTGTTAAAATTATACAGTGTTGCGTCATATAATGTCTGTTTTTCGTAGTTTGACGTTTATTCAGCCCTTGTGTTTGCATATTCTGAAAGATATAGGATTGCTGCACATGGTTTAAGTAATATAGTTTGTTTGTTAAACAGTGACAAGCCATTAACGTGATTTTATTTTTTTCGCTGTCAAACTGCGTGCATACTTTCACGTGGATTTCACAAACTGCGTGCCTAATATTTACAAACTGCGCGCCTATATTTACAAACTGCGCGCCTAATTTGCAAGCTGTGTGCAAGTTTGTTGTGTATTTTCAGAAAACGTAAACGCCACTCACTAAACCTGTCCCTATATAAAAAGAAACCAAAGTCTGACCCTAACAAAAAAAGTAGATAACAACGGCGCATCTTCAAAAACCATGACACCCCCTTCAGAATTAAACAAGATGTTATTTTAAAACGCACCAATGAAGAAAAGGAAACCAATCAAGAAACCAAAGAGGCGATTATTTAAAGGTACCAGTGACTCATTTGAAAAAACATTAAAAGACTGTGAAAACCTCTTGCCCGATGTCCTCTCAAACCTTAAAAGAAATAGTACATTGTGTCAACCCTTCCTCATTTTATTTGGATTTATCAGGCTCGTATACTATACATGTACTGCAGTCGGGACATTCAAGTATTACTTCCTTTGGTATATGCTATAAAATAGACTCGGAACTATTGTATCCCCAAAAATTCAAAGATTTAAGTGAAAAAGTTTTGAATTTCTGAATTTTTGCTCGTCATGCATGCATGGTCACTTATTTATGGTAACATGGGTTTCAAGTCGAAAGAGTGAGATTGTTGTAAATATATTTTTCTTACTTATGTTGCTAAAACTGTGAATTTTTATAGCATTTTATAATGAGGAATTCATTGAATTCTAAGAAATGGCTTTTTGGACTGCATCAATCAAAAATATAAATAAAAAAGGATTCAATATATATTTACACAATTTTTATGAACGAATTGTATTTATGTTGCACCATGCATCATGCACCATGTTAGTTTGAAATAAAGTAGTAAAATAGGCACTTCGATGGGGACTAGGCGGGGGCCACCTGGATGGCTTTTAGTTGGACCCCAATAGAACCAAACCATTTTCATGAGATTTTTGAACTCAACTCTATATGATGAAGTCGAATTATTGCATCAATTTTTTATTAAACCATATAGACAAGAACAAAATAAAATATAAATATGTACATTTCCACTGGTTGTCAACCATCAACCCAATTTTAGTTTTTGATTTATTTGAACCTTTTCAATCTCTACCTTTTCAACTAACTTACTTACTCCCATGAAATCACATAGGCCTGCATTACTGAGAAGTCATCGATAATATGCACGCAGTTTGGAAGAGTAGGCACGCAGTTTGTGATTTCTGGCTAAAATAGGCGCGCAGTTTGTGTTTTATTACTTCTTTCTGTCATGTTCATCTATTTTAATACGAAATATTTTGTATTGTACGGGAAAACTGGGCTGAGCTTTACCTGTGAATCAAAACCCAAGTGTTTTATATTTCTGTGAAACGTGCGATATCAACTTATGTATCGGTGATCGAAAAATCGATGTCAATTTTTTGTATTAATCTGCTTATATTTTTAAACCTACGTTCATCTGGACATGCATTTCGCTATCACATGGTTGAATCATATAATCGCCACCGAATGGACGTCTTGAACTATAAAACAATTCAGAATAAATGTCTTAAAATGACGTTTGAAAACACAGACTCCAACTTTTATGATGCAATGTTGATAGGCGCGCAGTTTGTCAGTCTTTCAAACTGCGTGCATAGTAGGCAGGCAGTTTGGCTACCGCACCGTGAACTTGAGTTTCAAATGTAAAACGGCGTAAAACAAGGTTCAGTATTATGACCTGTACTATTAAAGGCCGAGTTCTGGGAAATATTAACACAATTGAACATGTTGAACAACTAAAATACATACTTCTTGTGGCTTGGTTGAATTCCAAGTTCCGATGTGCCTCATTAAGAAGACGATAGATTGGCAAAGATTATGTCAAGCGGAGTTTATAACTTTTGTGCAAATTTTCTTCTTGGATCGAAAAATTTCATTTTAATTCGATTAACTTACGATAGGTGGCAAAAGGTCTAAAGGTAGGTCACGTGACACAAAACAACGAATCATATGACACGAAACAATGATTCATTCGCCAGATGGCGCAGTTAAATGAGGTCAATTTTACGACAAACGAAAACCGTTTAGCTCAGCTTCAATTTTGCTCTCGCAGTCGAACGAAACTGACACTTCTTTCGTTGATATCTAGGTGAGTGATTTTTTTCAGGCTCTGGTATTTTGACAAAAGTAAGTTCACGTCGTAGTCATTCTTAGGGGCAGGTTTGAGGCACCAACGATTTATTTTGAAGTTTTTCTAAGGAATTATTCCCGATTTCCAGTATTGTCCCTTTAAGTTCATAAATAACATATATTGTTATTCCTCAAAAATTGTTAACCAAAGACTGAGTACTTACATAACATTGGATAATAAGATATCTTACTTCTACTGAACAACTTGTATAAGAGAATATATTCAGCCACATATCCAAAACAAGGGGGTTATTGTTACAGTACCAGTTAGATGGTGCTACAATGCGAAAATTTCAATGATGGGGCAATTTATGTTTGATAAATTGTCACAATTTATGTTTGATAAATTGTCTATGTTTTACATTTTTGATCACCATCTTTCTCAAATCTCAAATATTTTGTCCTTTATTGTTACTCTCACGAATCAGTGCAAAGCCCACTGCACTTACAAAGGTCTGTGCATTTTGCCCAGCCAGCTTTTTTACATGAACAATACTAAGGTCGACACCCCTTGCTGCATTGACACTTTATAAGTTCTCTGCATGCTAATGACGTTTGCTGAAGAGTAGACCAAAAAGTGGAATCACGTGATCACCATCATCCTCCTCCGAGCCAAACTTAAAATAATCCTGCCCAAGTGAAAAAAGTCAATGGGAAAATATTGACAATAAATAGGTAATACTCTATTAATTCTTAGCTAACAAATACCTAAAAAATTTATCATGCAAATTAGAGAGAATTACGTTAATAAATAGGTGTTAATAATAAGGTATTGTTAACATTCAACGCTCATGTAGAATATTGACTGATTATCAAATGAAAATTACATTGTAACAATAAGGTAAAATTAGAAATCTAATAATCATGTATTTATTATCTTCCAATAATAAGCTATATGTTAACAGAATATTACCTAAATATTGTACATATTTATTGTGGTAATATTCTCTAATTTGCATGATAAATTTTTTAGGTATTCGTTAGCTAAGAATTAACAGAGTATTACCTAATTATTAGCTATTTAAAACCTATTTGTTGCATTACTCTTACCCAAGATGCATTATGGTCTACAAAATGGGTAGGGACACACAAATTCGAAGTAAATATGTGACGTATATGTAATTCGCGTGAATATTCAAATCTGGCCATGCAAAGCGTATAAATTAATTCATTGCAAATTCTCTTGCAAAAACTATACAGATTTTGTCAAAAATCTCCCACAAAAGTACCACTTTTTGCAAAATTTACCGCAAAAACTATTGCGTTTATTAGAAAAAAAACTGGAGATAATCCGCTTTTATAAAATAAGTACCGGTTTATTTCAAATCTACCGTAAAAACTCCAGTTATTTCACCTCAAAAACTCCAGATTTTTTAAAATCTACGGCGAAAACTAACAATTTTTTAAAAAACTTCCAGATTTTGTAAAAATCTCCCGTAAAAGTACCACAATTTTTGGAAATCTCAAGCAAATTGTTCATTTTAGGTTGGCCCTGGGTATGTAAGATGATATAAGCAATTATTATGGGACATCACTGGTAATTTTACCCATCGATCAGAATTGTCCTGAAGGCAAGAAGGCTCACAGTAATTGAAGGACCCTCTAGGCCTCCAGCAGTATTTATCTTCATAATCTTTATAAAATACCTTATATTTTTACTGCATGGTACAATTAGTCATACACAACACATTTATGCTTGACCACTTTGACTGTATGAATAGAATTAAAATTTAGCCTTTATAAATTCAGAAAGAAAAGAAGATTTGCCCATCTAAACTGGAATAAAACAGCAATACTTACATTTTACCTCTCACAAAGTAGACATGCAGAATGTTCAAGTATGTCAGTAACTTCTGAATCTATATTTGATTGGTCATTTTCATACTATTATTATAAAATCATAAAATTACCCAAATCTCTTACAGTTGAACATTCTTTGTCAGCCATTTTTCTTTTGGTTTAAAAAGAGCGGGAAAGTTAATATTTTGCTAATACTCACTGCCACATTTTTTTTAAGTCCAATCTTAACAATTAGCTAATTTTTATCCCCTAGGGTAGCAAGGATGACAAAAAGTTACCCAATTATTCAAAGAGCATTATAACATAGTTGTTAGAATAATAAATAGGTGTAATAAATAGCTATTTATTGGCATTCAACTTTCATTGATTTAATGCTCATTTAACAAATAGGTTAACTTTTATCAAAATGCATAATTATTAGACCAAAGTTAACCAATTATTACATGAGAGTTGCCATTTCTTTTTACTTGGGTGGACACCACTTGGGCGAGGATCCAGTATTTGGCCTCAAACAATCCCTCCTGTGAAGCCCGATCTTCTTATATGCTGCTCCAAAGCTGCCTTAGTCGGAGGTATCTTGTCAATCTGTCTTCCCTTTTTGGTGAAAAGATATTTTCTGGTTGAGTTAATATCAGTTGTTGAACTTGTCCTGTCATAGAGAACAATGACAAATATCTAAGCACAAGTGCCAAAGGAAAGGACAAAAAGTTGTAATGGAACTCGGCAAGAAAAAGCAAACTCTTAGTGCATACCAGTCAAGAAAAACAAACCCCATATATCCCAAAACCATGATTTAACGTGAAAAAAAACAATATATAATACCCCCTTTCCCCACCATTCAAGAACCGATATCACATTCCAAGACCAGAACACCAAGGGACATTTCATTCATACTGAAGTCATTACAATACATGTTAAAGAAAAAATTAGAAATTGATAGCCAATACTCATAACATCCAAAATAGTTGTACATATAAGTACTCATACAAGATAGAGCATTCAGTCTCAAATGGTGTGGGATAGATAAAATCCAGTCTCCAAGTCCATAGGCATTTCAAACGGTCAACATCCATTCAAAAAAGCCGTCGCCATAATCCATAAAACACAATAATTCACAATGGTTGTGAAACTTTCCAATAGAAATAGAGCTTCTTCTGCTATGTGATGTGGGTTTTGTTTTAAAGCGAGGAATGCTTCTGTTACTTCTGGATATTTATTCCATACTGTCCAACATTATTTTTTCCATGGCCAAAAAATGACGATGTGCTATCACACCCAGTAAATGCATGGAAAACAGGGAGACATTCTGATTTGGTAGGTCCAAGAGCTCTTGCCATCTCATGAGCAGCCAAATACCTATAGATTTTCCCAGTTCCAAATGCAACTCATATGCTAATACCGAGTTGGGCAGAGGCAGCCACAGCAAGGACAACTATATCAGTATCATTGCTTCTGATAAGTATTCTGGCAAACCCTGTTCTAGCCATAAGGGCAATGTGGACAAACATTTTAGTATCTGCTTCTTCATGAGAACATGGCTCCAAGTCATTTGTATCACTAATTGCAGGATTGCAAATCACCTTCTCACCAATGGTGGTCACAATCTGTTTATATGCATCTAATGGAAGACTTGATAGTTTGTAGGCTAAAATACCAAACAACTCTTGCTTGTTGCTTCAAGTAAGACTGCCACAGTGTTACCAAGATAGGTTGTCCTTCTGTCACCCTTCCCACGCTTGTCTCATCATCGTCTTCAGGCTCCTTGTCAGGTACTCGTCCCAAAGATATATCGAGGCGATCAACATGTTGCAGCTGACCTTGGATGTAGGGAAGGAAAACATCAGTGGCATAATCCTCAAAGGTCTTTGCTGTAGTTAGTTTTAGAAGGTGTACTGAACATGCACCATCTATTATTTCAGCAACAACAGCATGCCTATCTTTTCCCCTTGAGACAATATCCTCCATGCAGTCAAGTAGCTCTGATTTGTCACCATTTCTGAGGACACCATACTTTGCCAGTGAAGGTGGATACTCCTGGTTCTCATGCATGAGAAAGTCATCAAGATCAATGTTTCTTGTCTGGCATGTGATGTATAATTTGGAGAATAAATCACAGTCATTTCTCATTTTCTTGATATGAGATTTCTGATTTGTTCTTTTGGGTATTTTGCTGCTAAACATTGCGATCTTGTGGCGTTTTATTGGTGTATCCAATGGTTCAGTTCTCTCCATAAGACGTTCAGTTGTATACTTAGTGAAGCTTTGGTTGCCAATGTCTTCTATACTTCTGATGGTGGCACTTACTGATACATATAACATCCTTTGTGTCAATAGTAAATACATCTTCACCTGACACAAGGAATGGATTGCCTAGTTTATCAGTAGTAGTCACAACAGCAAATACATCATCTCTAAATTTCTGTTGGATGCTTGCTGTTTGCTTGTGGTGGCTAAAGTCTTCATTGGCTTTCATGTCTCCTATACTTGAGACTTCTTCAAACTCTTTGATGATCTGGGATATTGCAGGACCAGCTATCATCCATCGTTTCAGTGCAGTAGGATTCTCTGTTATTCCTATAACCCCACCAGAACCCTTAATCAGAGCATTATTTGCTCATGGGCCTGGTCTATAGGGATGGTTGAGAATGACCTAGGTGTCTTCTGAACTGTAAAGAGACCTTCATTGAAATGCTGATACAGGTCAGGGTGAGTTGTCTCCAATTGGACCATGTCCCTCAGGTGTATTGGGAGCCATCTAGAATAGTGTGTATGATATAATGCAAAAAAACAGGGCATCATCTTGGTCAAAACAGATATGTAGAGTTTAAAGTCTGCCTCTCTCAGGGATCTAACAATGATCATAAGCAGCATTTCAAGGCGCTGTGTTATAGCCCAGTATTTGAAATGGGGGGAATTGTCTTCCCCTTCCCTTTTCCATTCTTCAAAGGATATGGGGGCTACATCACTGAGTTTGGCAGCAACTAGGTATATGTTGAAAGCTTTATTCATTAGGATGTGGAGTGCTGCCAACGTAATTTTTACGTGCTCTTCGAGTCTTGGTCATATGGCTTTCCTTTAGGAAGGACTCTGCAGTACCAACTGATGCTGTATTTGACTGAGCAATTACATTTACCCAACCGCTGCCTGTCAGCCAATCACCAATCACTTTCTGGAATGCCATTTCTATATGGAGACCTCCAAACATGATCAAGTATTTATCTTCCCCACGTGTATCAGGGTATAACTATTGAATGGTTTCCAGGGAAGCAAACAATGGTTGGTCAGCCGCAAGAACTGGTATTTGACCAGGATTTACTATATGTATGTCACGTTTGACTATGTACATACTATGTTTTAACATGGCTAGAGATTTTTTCCAAAAGAAAATATATTTAAAATCCCTTCAGTGCAGAGTCTATCAAGCATTTATTCTTAATCATATGTGTGACTCTCATATTGATATGTATAATTATGAGTAATTCAATAAAAGCTTATAAAATAGTACAAGGCTTAATACTGAGCCTTGCTGAACACCCGTTTTAATAGTTAAATATATTGTAAAGTAGTTCCTATATCACAAGCAACTGTCTCGAATTCTCTTAAACAAATACAATTGGTTTAGAGCTAAAATACAACATTAATTCAAAGATAATTCAAATTTCTTAAAAATCTATATGTATTGGCGGCCATCTTGGATTTTTTTCAGAACGAGGCTCCGGATCACTTGCTGCCTCGAGCCAATTTTTTTTAATTGCCTTCAGTTACACTTGTACCAATTTTGGTGCTTCTATCATAAAAAGAATTATCGTAAGGTGATTAGGCTTAGCTACTTGTCAAAGAGTACTCTCCATCTGAGATTCAGATGTAGATCGAAAATCAAATTGATTTCAAAGGTATATTTATAGATGGTTTACATGAGGGGTTCTGTCCATGTGGGTGGTGTATTCCTTTCATAACAAAGAGTTGTTTTGCTTCCGGGGTCCTAAATTATTCAATTTTAAATAGTAACTAATAAGATTAAACAGATCAAAAAGACTCGGGGCACTGCCGTCGCCCCATCATGATCAATACAGGTGACAATAAGCGACACATGTTTCAGCGTCATGATAGTAAACCATGACATCTCAAATCTTCCCAGCCCTTGATTTTTGAGATCTTTCATCCCAGCTCATATTTCATCTAATTGGGGTCATAAAACTTGTGTAACTGTGCCTGTTGCATCCTCGCTGGAAGGGTATTTTACAAGTATAAATGAAGTCCTTTGAAGAAGGATGTGCCTGTTGTTAAATACATGTACAATGCCTTACTACATTATGTAATGTATTGACATTAAGGTAGATGATTACATGATAACAATCACACTTATTGACAATCATAACTCTTCCCATCTGATATGCTCAGATCACAGAATATGCCTCATTATATCAGAGCATGTTTCAGGCGTTTCAGACCCATAGCCAGGATTTGCCAAGGGGTGGGTTACTTTTTAAGAAATTCCAGGGGGAGTTTACTTTTGGCAATGTTAGTTCAAAAATGAGCAAAATAATTTAAAAGGTGCTCAGTATGGGTAAAAAATGCAATTTTGGTCACGGAAGGGGGGGGGGGTCGCTAGAACCAATCTATCCCCCCTGTATTCGGGCCTGCATGTGCTATCTACATATTTGACAATTGATAATTTGATTGACACGGTTCAAAGTGGACTTTGTTAATTATTCAAACTGTTTTAATATCTAGAAATATGCGTCCAAGTTAAAATCACTCGAAATCAGGGTAGATAAACCTAAGAAAAACACATTTCGTGTTTTCATTTGATCTTTAACATGATCCTGTAAAAATGTCAGATTTAGCAAAATACATAGGCGATCTCCATCTGCACACATCTACATATTCCGACTAAGCTATTGCCTATACTTACACGCACACGCATACTTTTAAATTAATTTTATTTTGATAATGATTTAAAAAACACAAATTATTATTAACACGAAATTAAAATGATTGTTATATTCCAATCCTAGTAAAGTATAATTAAGCGCGACTATAGGGCATAACAACATGTGGCCAGTCTAATTATACTGTTTGTTTTGATAAGGCTGTGCAAAGAGATATCAAAACTCTTGACACGCTCTTTACACGCGAGGTCTTTGCACCTCTTGACACGTCTTGGAATCTCTAGATACGCGGAGTTCCTAGACTATCTTTGCACGTCTAGAAATTGCTTGGAATTTCACATTTGACGCAGTGCAAGTTCTTAAAACTTCCAATAACTCAACAATCATGTACTGTTTTGACTGACTACAAATTTTTATTGTGAACATATATGATCATTTTCTGCCAATATCTGTTATCCACATGGCAAGACCCTTATACCATGTATACTGATGTTTCTGATGCATTCAATGTTACACGCAGTATACATTTCTTTTTTCAGATATGTATTGCCAAATTTAGCGAGGAAAATTCAACTACTAGATGAAAAATTAAGACGTGCCAATGACAAAGTCCCAGTAGATGATGTTTGGTTCAAATTATTCTATAGCCCTACAATTCATGATTTTAATGAAGCCATTGAAATGCATCGAGAGTTTGCAGACCCCTCTATGCTAGATAACATGGAAGGTCTCGTTCAAGTTACCTTTCGACTTGACTTTACTACATCTAAAAAGGTAAGTATTCTGTAAAGGAGGATACTTGAGTTAAATACAATATGTAGTAAAATTCTTTTTGGAAATGCAGCATCATGTACCGACTCCAAGGTTCATTCAACATTAGAATTAATTCAAAATGCGACTTAGAAAAATGTTTCACAGATGATTCATGAAGGTGTTCTACTTATAGAGGCGTCCACTTTACAAGTTTTAATTTAGTTGGCTTTGTTGGTGTTCTGTATTAAACATAAACTGATGTTTTAATCAAAGCACAAAACATTTTATTTCATTTTACTTTGGGTGAAAGTACAAACTGTTGCATGATGGGAAGTGTGCAAGCAATAATTACACTGAATGAACCTATATATAAATTGTTAAATTACCGGGAAACAATTCAAATACATTACAGTTGGTTAACTTCATCAAAGCGGAATATCCTGATTAGGTAACGTCAGATACCGTTGTCACAAATGGCTGACGTAACCGTCGCTTCAACTGTAAAATCACTTGATCCTCATTTCATGCTAATTCTTTCCATGTATTAAGCTTTTGTGATAATGTATCATATGATATCCCATTTGCTTTGATCAGTTAAATTAAAGATTTTATTTCGATGGTAAAACATTATTAATTGTACAATGAGTATAAAGACACTTTGATCAATTGTTATTCCAAATGAATTTAGTCTAGGTGCTCTGTTAAACATACAGTTCGTGAAAATCTAATTGAAGCGATTGTTATGTACGCCATTTGTGACAACTGTATCTGACTTTACTGTTGTCAGGCTATTCCTGGGTGTTCATGCCGTATTTGCTATAATTCCAGACAAAGTTTATCAAACGTATTAACAACATTGTTGCCATGTCGCACTGGTTTGATGATGGTAACCCTGACAACAGAGTAATTGCATTCAGCAAGGTAAGCACTAATGAAAATATTTAAGAGAAATGATGGAGTTTGAATTTAAGTCATTGTCATATGGCATGGAATACGTATAGGATATCCTATGATTTTGAGGGATATCATTTTTATCCACGAGTTGAATCTGAAGTTTTAATATACCGGGAAAGTCCTCCTGTTATCTGATTGGTCGTTGAATTTGTTTATCATAAACCTGATTGGCTGCCTGGTTCAAGGCCCTTGTGGGCACCTGTGTGACTCAATGGGAATTCCCCTCGCTAGCCGAGGAATTGTTTGTGTTTAATTCTGGAGTTTGGTTGTTCTGTTGATTATTTCCTATATTTCGGCAATAATATACCCAAAAGTTATTCTCAAGATATATCGATGGTATGTGAGATATTATATGAGCAATAACAATAGGACATCATTGATTGTCTGGGGGAGACAGACACCTATGGCATAACGCATCTGTAAAGATTACAAATATAAATAAGTGCTCTAAAATATATTCAAAATAGCAGTTTACATTGCACAGTTGAATGGGTTCAACTTTGTTTATAAGAAGATTGCAGTTTACTTTGCTCATATTCAGTTCGTTAGCTTCTAAAAACTGTTGGCATTTTTATAAAATAAGCTATAAGCTAAAATATACATGTAGTAAGTTTCATTTACAATCTTAAAGATCACAAATATATATGTAGTGTTCTAAAAATACATTCTAAAATTGCAGTTTACTTTGCTTATTCAGTTCATTAGCTTCTAAAAGACTCTTGGTATGGTTATAAAATAAGCTATGAGCTAAAATATACATGTAGTAAGTTTCATTTACAATCTTAAAGATCACAAATATATATGAAGTGCTCTAAAAATACATTCTAAAATTGCAGTTTACTTTGCTTATTCAGTTCATTAGCTTCTAAAAGACTGTTGGCATGGTTATAAAATAAGATATAAGCTAAAATATATAGAAAGTTTCAATAACAATCTTAAAGATCATCAATTTACATAAATGCTCTAAAAATATATTCAATAATTGCAGTTTACTTTACACAGTTGAATGGTTTCAACTTTGTTCTTAAGAAGATTGCAGTTTACTTTGCTTATTCAGTTCATCTAAGCTTCACAAAGACTCTTGGCATGGTTATAAAAAGTTATAAGCTAAAATGTACATGTAGTAAGTTTCATTTACAATCTTAAAGATCACAAATATATATGAAGTGCTCTAAAAATACAGTCTAAAATTGCAATTTACATTGCACAGTTGAATGGGTTTAACTTTGTTTATAAGAAAATTGCAGTTGACTTTGCTCATATTCAGTTGATCATGTTATAAACGATTTTTGTCATTGTTACAAAAAATAAGCTCTTGGCTAAAAATATATAATAGTAATTTGTTATAATTCATTTATAAAGATCCCAAATATATAAATAAGCGCTTTAGAATACCTTCATAAAATGCTAAAATTTAATCAATTTCTACTCAAACCCTGACAATGAAGGGTTTAAAGCAATTCTTAGCTTTGGTTAGTAATCATAATTTACACATTGGGTCAGTCTATTTTATGATTAAAATTGTACATTATTAAGCGAATACAAATAGAAATTAGTTGATGATGCTAAATAATATGAATTAAAGTTAAGGGATCATAAAAACATTTATTGCAATACAAATGTAACATACTTGATTCTGCTTGATATAATAACATAGAATATAGTTTACAGACAGAAAATGCCTTTGAAGATTAAATAATTTTTCATGTAGTGATATATATATTTATTCCATAATAATAACATGTTTTCCCCGGAAAATAACAGGTAATAAAATTGATATTCAAAGAAATCCCGTATTGGATCCTCTATCAGCAAAAATCCTGTATCAGATCCCGTATCAGAACTATTCCCAGTAATTTCTAGTTTCTGAAAATGTTATATGATAAATTGTATCATTTTATGTCACAATCATTGGTTAAAATTAAAAATAAATAAGTTTTAGGAAATTATTATAGAATAAATAGGTTATTGATGGCCCTGATGGAATATGAATTTTTTCCTTGAGAAAATATAATATTGGCCTCGAAAAATATCATACTGACTCTCAGGCTATCGCCCTCGGTCAGTATGATATTTTCTATGGCCAAAATCATATTTTCCCTCGGAATAAAATTCATATTCCATCCCTCCCATTAAATAACCTCTATATATTTTATATGAAGTGCTAAATAGCCAAGGTCTAAACGACATTTCATTTGAGAAGTCAACTTTCACATTCATTCAATATAAAAAAGTCTTCCCAGAAATGCTGAGTGAACTTTTAAACTCAATATCTGAAATGACTATTAGAAATTGTACAATTTAACATAATAGTTTTAGGAAATTGAGAATGCACATATCTACAAATAAAGAATGGATATATTGTTTGTCTGGATATATGGTTATTTAAAGAATTACATTAAATATTTACATCCATAAAATCATTAAATTCAATTTAAAATTAAAATTAATATTTGTTTGAGTTTTCATCTAATAGCTATCTATTGTTTGTGTCAAGATTATTCAACTTCATGGCAGTATGATACCAGAGGTTTTCTTAGTTGATTTATTCGCAACTGGTAGCTGGGTGTTTTATCGTGTCTATATAGTACTGTCATAATAAAAAATCCACATCATTGTTTTTAACAAGAAGCCACATTCTTGGAAATGAAAAGTCTGAGCATTCTTCCTTTCATTGCTCTGCTTCTTCAAATACTTTCTTGCAGCAAGATAACTTAAATTTTTTCTTGTATTTCTTAGATTTCTCATTATTTCCAGGGACTTGTTCAGCGAGCTTCTCCAGGGCTTCAGGCAGTGATAATGCTAGAGACACGGGTTGCTTCCATTTGTTGTGTTCATTTAGTTTTCCCCATCCTGCAAATATCATCAAACAAGTTGGATAGTGGATAGTGGTTGGATAGTGATCTTCATAAAAATCTTTCATACATACTATTGTTCCACTGTCTCCTGGCTGTGTATACGCAATGTCAGAATCTGAGGTATCTGCACCAATAGCTACCATGTTCTCTACCCATGCAGTCTTTTTCCCAACTTTGATTTCACCTGCTGCATCTACCTTCAGAATGTTCCCTTTCATTTGTTTGTGAGAGGATCCCAGCTTTACCACATTTGAGCCAACTAAACCTTCAAGATCATATCTGTATGTATCAGTAGTACAACACTCAGAACAAGCAATGTATTTATATTTTATGTTTTCACACTGATCATCGACATTGATGGAGTCATCTTTACGCTGACCATCCACTTTTATGGAGCCATTTTCACTCTGATCAACAACTCCAATGGAGCTTTCTTCACTCTGATCATCCACTTTGATGGAGACATCTTTATGCTGTTCATCTACCTTGATTGAGACATCATCATGCTGATCATCCACTTTGATGGAGCCATTTTCACTCTGATCAACAACTTTGATGGACCTTTCTTCACACTGATCATCTACCTTGATAGACAGATCTTCAGCCTGATCATTTCCTTTGAAGGAGACATTATTAGGCTTATTGTCCACCTTGTTGGCATGGTTTTTTCTTTGATCCTCTACTTTGATGGAGACATCTTCACACTGACCATCCACTTCATTCACTTTGATGAATTGATGTTCTCTTTGATCATCCACTTTGATACAGGCAATATCAAATTGTTGTTCCCCATCACTACCTTCCTCCTCATCACTATCATCATCCTCATCACTATCTTCATCCTCATCACTATCTTCATCCTCATCACTATCTTCATCTTTCATAATAATACAGTGTTTCCATTTTCCTAACATTTCCTTATCAAACTCCTCTGCATTGATATCATGGTTTGCATCATCCTTCCAGTTATTAGACTCATCCACAATATCATCAAACACCACACTATCATCATTATTTTCCTCCATGTCTGTGTTGTCTTCATCAGTGCTTTCCATTCTCAATGGTATTCTGTATGGGACTTCTCTTCCAATTACACGTTTGTCACTTTGATCCTCCTTTGACCAGGAAATATATTCCACATTAGGGTTGTATTGTTCAACCACATGGTTGGCTGTGAGAACATATAGTTCATCTAGACTCTCAACTTTTGGGTCAACTAGAGCAACCAGTCCCCCAATAGTGCCACTTGGCTGTGTCACAAAATTTTCAAGCATACCTTCATCAGCAGTATCCCTCTTCCTGCTGTGTAGAGGTCCTCCACTATGTCCAAGCAAGTGGATAGATTCATCCTTCATCCAGGGGACAGAGTGGAATTGGTACCCAGGCATTACTCTTTCTAGGAATCCAGATGTTTTGTCGACACATCCATCAACTATATGTATGGAGTAAAGACCATCTTCTCCCATACCATAAAACTTCACCACAGGAATCCTGAAAATATGATTTGATTTGTATTATTCCCCAAAATAGTAGCAACAAATACAATGTCAAGTGGTTGACAAACTTCTAGCTATTCCATCCCAACGTGGATGTAAAAATGTACATGAGAAACATTAAACACATCAATAAAGAACATATTAGCTTTCATTTTAACCACCTCTAGATATATCTAAACCCGGGTATCTAAAGTGAAAATATAATGATGATATTAGGAATTTTAATAAGAAATAATACTTTTGCAAATCTTTTTGAAGGGGGGTGACTTAAGGCTAAATTCCCATATGCGGAAAAATAGAATTGTGATGTAAGTGTTATGCATCATTGTAAAGATTACTCAATATTCAATTGAAGTCAATAATTTCATAAACAGGGGAATATATGTGGCAATTCAAAATACATAGAGGTTATCTACTGGGAGGGATGGATTGAGAAATTTATTTTAGGAGAAATATAAGATTGACAAAGTAAAATATCATATTGACTGGTGGCGACAGCCCAAGTGTCAATATGATATTTTCCAAGGCCAATATCATATTTTGTCGAGGAAAAATTCATATTAGATTACGACCATCAATAACCTATTTATTCCTCAATATTTTTCTGAAACTTGTTTTGTATGTCGTCACTCAATTATATTGACATAAAATGATACAATTTAATTCATTGAATGACATTTTCAACTTTTATAATAAGTTTTGAAAAAGAAATAATTTATAATACTAAGATGGATCATTACATGCCATGACACAATATTAAGTCTCATAAAATTTTCTGATAGTTTTGATACGGTTTTATGACTGATACGGGATCTAATACTGGATCTGATACAAGATTTTGGCTGACATTTATTGAATAGATAAAGGGATAGGTTATGGAAGGTTTTGGATATTTCATATTTAAATCTAAGCATCACATAACTAATTTATCCTTTGACAATTTTGTTTCACAAGTGATGATTTTAGGTTTTACAGTAATTTAGGTACTAACAGGATCTTAAGAGGTTCTGGACAAATCATTTGATTCTGGACTTGACATATTTTTTTTCCAACGAAATCACATCCAAGGGTTGAATTTTTATTGGATATTTAGAGAGCGAGTCCTGTATTGATTTCAATAAAAAGGTTTAAATAGAACGCTATTTGAGAGTTAATCTAATACTTTCATTACATTGATAAATTAAGGCAAATTCTGAAAAATTTTAAAGTGCATTTTTTATGAAATATTATCCAAGTATTTAGATGAAACGGTCTTATTTAAATACAAATCATAACATGATGATATTTTTTCATAAAATATTTCTTCAAGAAATTCAATTGAAGGCTCAAGATAAAACGAGCTAATTTAGGTGAAAACCCTTACATGATGATGTGTTTTCATGACTTCTTTCATAAAATTCCATCAAGGGGTGAAAATAAAATGATCGAATTTAAGTGATTTAAGGATCACGAGGATAGGTTTTCTTGGATATTTTCTATGAAATCCCATCCAGTGGTCAAGGTAAAATTTTTATTTGGTATATTTGGTCACGTGTTCGAACCCATAGAACCATATAGGAACGTCATTTTGAATGTTACGTGATAAATCCATATAAGGCTTTTAGAACAATGTGGGGAAAGATGAGGGGAAACCCCTGACACCTGTTCACGATTTTATCCGAACGTTCATCGGATCATTTCGGTTTTTATGCACTTCATTATTTTACCGAAGTTTGCCGATTCGATTCGTCGTATTTCGGAATATTGGGGACAATTTTATACTCCATAGGGAGTATTTTTAATCTACTTCTTATTACGAAGATTCCCGAACCTTGTTCGGATTAATCCGGATTTTCTGACCTACTTCATCTACCGAGATTTAACGAGTTTACATTCGGCTCATTTCGGAATCCTGGTGACAATTTTATACTCCATTGGAGTATTTTTGATCTACTTCTCTGGATTTTTGATCTACTTCTTATGACGAAGATTCCCGAATCAGTTTGGATTAATCCGGATTTTCTGACCTACTTTATCTACCGAGATTTAACGAGTTAACATTCGTCTCATTTCGGAATCCTGGTGACAATTTTATACTCCATTGGAGTATTTTTGATCTACTTTTTCTGGATTTTGCCCTACTTATTATAAGTTGACAGCAAGCAAATCAAAAAGTTCGCCATGAACGGGTTTCGATCGACTAACCTAAGGAGTGGAAGCTAAACACGCTAGCCATGAGGCTAACGTTCACCTGTGTGAGATGATAAAAGTATCATATATTTATACCGAGCGTCAATTTAGAATGATCTTCGCTTTTGACTCCACTTAGATACAACTCGTCAGTTGTATCCAGAATAGGTGAACGCCTATGGTGTTAGTGAATAACCAAATCCCAGGCGAGTGGTTCGTATCCCACCGTGATATGTTATTTTTGCTTTATTAATACGACAGAAAGGAGCAAGGTGTAGGTTTGAAAACAAGACGTACGTTTATTTCAATACAGTTTTAGAAACATTAACCTCTGATAATTGAAGGATTTCCACTTCTGAAGCGCGACTAGATCTAAGAAGTTCATTAATCAAGACAGTCTAAACCTTTTAGATATATGTTAGACAATGTACACGCCCCGTGTGGAATCAACTAAATGTTACATTTTGGATTTCATTGAGATCCTGTCATAGTCCTAAAATTTATTTTTCTGGAACATCATTTTTTCAACACTGATACAAATTTCCCTGACATTTCCATGACATGTCTACAGTTTCAAAATTCCCGGACTCTTTGGCCCTTTTTGACCTTATTTTAAAATTCTCTGACATTTCAGGCACTTGGAAAATTAAATCAAAACCCTGACATTTCCAGGTGTGTACGAACGCTGGAATTATTCTTAAAATATCCTTCAAACAAAAGGGGAAAATGCTATGCACAAATACTCTAATTTAGTTTGTATTGTAATGCGTTGTATTACATTGCATTGCATTGTATTGTGTATTTATTTGAGTGTCCGTTGACGGTAAAGAAGGCATTTAAAAGTTATTTGTGAAACTTAATAAACTTAATAAACAATACTTTAACAGTATTCTGTTATGGCAAAGTATATTTCATTTTTTCTCTTGTTCTCTACAATCTGCGTTGAGGACACTGAAGCATATGTCTGTATTTTGTTGGTGGGGAACAGCGTATCCTATCGTTCACGGAGCAAATTCAACTCTCGTTCACGAGTACCTTGTTTTTGGGCTCTTGTCCCAAAGATAACGATTGTATAAGGTTGCATAATCAGGATTATGAGCTTTCATGTTCTCATAGTTACATCTGTTGTAAAACGAATCTTGTCGCAACCTCTGCGAATCACGACAGCATAACATTTGAATCACGTTGACATCATTGCAAAATTAGGCTAAATATGCTAAGTCAAGACGTTAATTAGCCCACGAAAGTTCATGGGTAACTTGAGAACTACAAAATACAACCAAATACTTTTCGAACGTACAATAGCAATATTTCTCACCTAACGTCTTCATAGTTTTAGGAACGTATTTTAAACGCATGATAGCCAAATAAATCAAGATACTATATCTGCCTAAATGAAGTTATCTAGTGTTTACAAAGTTTTGAAATATATTATATCCAGATCCATCAGAAATTAACTTATCCATTTACATTACTTTACTAGTTCTAGTATCTTGCATGACTCGTTCATAAGAATTCTTTAATTCTACCTCGTTCCCAATACGTCCTCAGACAGACAAGAAATTGAAGTCACACCCGTTTGTTTGCGTGGCATATTTATACGTATACGCACTTTCTCTGATTATTGTCAAACAAATACATTTCAGGAGAAGAACATAAAAAACAAATGCCTGAAACGAATGCCGAAACATAAATCCCAAGTGATTAAGTATAGAATGTTTTATTCTTTTACGATTTGATAAGAGACCGAGACTAAGAAATTAAATGCGACGAAATATTTTGACAACGTAATTTGTATACTGTTTTATTCTTAAAGTTCTATGCGATAAATTATTTTATCTGTTTCAAAATGTTTCATTTTATTTTGCCTATATAAAAGAGATTGAAGAAGATAAGATAAACTGTTCCGTAATATATATTGTGTTTTAATAACCTTTTTTTTAGAATCACAATGTAAAATAAATCTCCCGTTCCTGCCATTCTGGTAACGCCATGCAATGGATGCAATTCAAAGTGAGAGAGAGATCTATGAATAACAGAATGCGTCCATGCCATTAATTTGGCAAAATACATGGCATGAAACTGACGTAAGTTTAAGTAAGCTACGCCCCCCGCTTTCTCTGGTAAATTATGACTTTATTTTTCGGAGTAATGGGTTTCGGACAACTGGGTTTCGGAGAACTGGGGTGTACCCGATTACGCTTTGCACGCCGCTTTAAAATCCCGATGTCTCCAGAGGTAGTTTAATCCGGTAGCCGACAGGCGTTTCTTGCATTATTGAATACAAGCTAACCTTATATTCGCGAATGCAACTAACGCCTTCCGGCTACCTGATTAACCCAGTATAATATGACCAAGTCATTTAAATATGAATGGAATAGTGGCAGGTACTATTCGTATTGACATGAGTTTCCAGTAAAATAATAGGTTAATCCGGTAGCCGACAGGCGTTAGTTGCATTTGCGAATACAAGCTAAGACTATGATTTGGGAATGGAAGATTTCAGCTTCCGGATTAACCTACCATTCTATGGGCGACTCATTTAAATATGAAAAGAACCTGACAATATTCCATTAATATTTTAATGAATTGCCCATAAAATAGTAAAGTAGGTTTATCCGGTAGCCGACAGGCGTTAGCGGCATTCGCGAATACAAGCTCCTTTATTTCATAATTTGGGAAATATATATTTTCACAATATTGAAATAGATGGTGGTTCAAAGTGGAATACATATCATACAAGTGTCACAGATATTTTTAGTGCATATATGCTCTGTCTTTGCATGACTTTGTAGAACATATCAAAACCCTGGGATCCACAGGGTAACAGTAAGTACATTTCGTTAGATCTTCCGAAGTTCATGCTTCAAAGTTGTCAAAGTTGTAAAAGGGTAATCCTTTTTTGAGTACGAAAGCGTACTTTTTGTTCAATAGCCTTTCCCAGCTGCTAATCTTTTGAGTGCATCGTGCATTCAACGAATTGTATTCACTTATTAACCAATCAGTGCCAGGAACAAAATGCACGCTTACTTTTTGGGCTAAGTTAAGTGTTTTATGAAGCATGCTACATACAAATGTTACGCTTTTGCTCATTTACTTTGAGAACTATCTATAGGTACACATTACCAATTGACTCCTAGATTTGAGTGAACAAGTACCTCGTATTTTTCATTTTTCGATATTTTGAGATTTGTTGGCTGATGAGTAACTTGATATTTTATGTCTAAATATATTAAAGTGGTTAATAGTAATAGTTTTATTGTACACCATAAACTGTTAACGTTTTAGAATTGGGACACAATATATGATTTGATAATAGAACAATACATGTATATGTCTTACTCTAAACTCGGTGGTTTGTTTGTTAGTATGTTTTCTTAACAGCTCAATAACTGTTGTATTAATAAGGCGTTATACTATGAAAAAAAGATTGAACGATGTAGGCATAGGCAGAGGGAGTATCACACTACCCTACCACGTGAACACATTTAAAAAGAATACAGGGTACAGTTAAGTTGCAAATAGAGCGGGTATTCTTTGTCCTTTTCCATAGGACTTTTCTGGTGATAGTGCGTTGCAAACTGCTCGATGAATCTATACAATGTAAAATCTAGTATTCCTCCAGAACTATGGAAATAAACAAAGGTCCTCCATTTGCAACTTCACTGTAGCCTGTATTCCTTTTAAAGAAATACGGGCTACAGTATTGGGGTATAGTAGTTTGATTTTTCAATATATCACTAATCTAGCTTCTTTCCTTGAAAAAACATGAGTTTTGATGTACGTATATCAAACATGGGCCACTGCACTATATTGAACCAGGGTGCCGGTGTTACATAATGTGATTTTATGGGCCATCATACAACCACCTCTTGCCCACTTTATTCATGTTTTGGATTACAGTTTATACACAATGCATAAACAGCATGAAACAATCATTTCTACTTGTGGATTAGATTTGTATACATCTCTTTGTGAACTGAGTGTTATGTTCAATATGTGAAAATATCATGGACTTAAATTGTACTTATATTTATAACCTGACCACATTTGCATATGTTCAACAACTGACTGAGTGATCGAGTTCATCAAACAATGTTCGTAATAGAGGTCATGAACTTTGCTTTATTCATAATCCTATTTCTGCAACTGACTCATATTATGCATCTTATTATATAATATTATATGATTTATTTTGATTAGCAGTGTCTCATAAGCCATTGGTGGCTCGAGGCTTTTTGGATGATTGTACAGATGTATATGTATGAAATTAAGCATGCGACACTTAAATAAAAAACAATACAATATTAAGCTTATAAACTTGCTGATCATATGATTTTAATATTTTAATACTACATGATACTCATATCAAAATACCAATGTATTTGTGAACAACTCTTACGTTTGATATTGTACGAATTTTCTGATTTGCTGTAGTAGTCGTAAATGCAACATATAACAATGTTATGTTACTTTGTGTCATATGAAAAATAAATTCGTACAAAGATGAGTTTTATTTCGTTTGTTATTCAATGTAGAATACACGTTGTACATTATTTCATGTATAGGATATTGACAATAATCAGACTATCGTATTACAATACAGAAGAATAAAAGAGATAATGATATATGCATTCTAATTTGAGATTGACATGCGTAAAGGTATCAATATTTTATCTAGTATTTCATTTTATCCCTCCCATTCCATCCCACCCGCTTATCAGCAATCCCCAGAAAATTCGTTCGGTGCTTTTAAATGTTAATAGTTCGGTTGAGTTTTAAAAATAAATCTTAAGCACTTTAAATCTAGATAAAATATCCATGATTTGATTGTGATTATCATTTCTAATTATTACATGACGGTTCCATTACATTCAATGCGTATCTAATCCTCATAGTTTATACTCGATTTTCGACAGGTAAAGGTAATATATCAACCCTCGGTCCCTACTATTTCTCGTGTAGATATATTGCATAACTTTCTCAGATATATCCTGTATATTAAATACATTAAATAACATTATATATGTTAGTCTCAGCCTAGACAGTATATATATCAATTTTATTGGATAATGCCATGGGCTTTCCCACGATAATGCGTAAATTCGAATGAACTTGAAATGAAATTCAACATCCAAAATGTGTTAATTTGATCATCCACCGTGTAACTAAAAGCATATTCATGGCCTATTTGCCTTAAAATACGATTGTGATTATGATTTCGAATTCTGTTCTCCATATGTAAAATCTAGAAACATAACAGAGTTAAGTTACACGAAATTCAGCCAACTTGAACATGAAGTCTTGTCAATTTACTTAATCGTTGATTTCTAGGTTTATTAGAATTAAAAGAACGAACGTTTCATCAAACGAGTCCTATATTCAATATCTATTCGTTGGGCCCATTCTTTAAATGTAACTATATTCTTTTAACTTTAAAAGTATCTGTTTATAGCTGGATGACAAATTGAGGTTTTTTTTCATAATGCTACCCACCTGGTATAACAAGTCGTGTGTGGTATCATATTGAAGCTAAGAATATGGGCAATACAGAAATGTATGTTGTGAAATTTGGTTCCGCGACCGGAGGTGATTAATTTCACTAATTAATTAGTGAACAATAATATTGAAAAATAATTTTGATTTTCAATGTTAATGGTAAAGTACTTTAAATAACATGTTCAAGTCCTTCATCTTTGTAAATTATGATGATATACTATAGTGAGGTTAAACAGTGCTTATTATGATCAATAATATGTAAATTAGATAAACATGTTATGTAATACAAGTTGGAAAATGCTTTTTTATGTATCATTTTATTTGATACTAAAATTAGTCTATACAAAATGAACAACAGTCAAAAATCCTCATTTAGCATTCAAATAAAAGAGAAGTGCTCACAAGACCTTTTTATGAAAGTTTGAATTAATTAAAGGTTACTAATTAATTGGCTGAACCCTTACAAATATATAAATTAATTAAATATTTCATTTGATATCATAAACTGTTCTTATACAAAATGAACAAGACAGTTGGAAATTCTCAATTAGCATTCAAATTAAAGAAGTACTCTCAGAGCCCCTTTTTCAAAGTTTGAAATAAATAAAGGAAATTAATTAATTGGTGTAACCCTTACAAATATACTAAACAACTTATTTTTAACTCTGTTAATTTATTTATATAAAAAGAACACGATTTTTCAAAATATTCATTTAACATTCAAATAAAAGTATCACAAAGTAATTTTTATAAAAGTTTGACACAAATAATATTAACTAATTAGTGTAACCCTTACAAATGAACTTAATAACTTCTTTATGGATTTGCTTCAGAATCAGTTGAAGTAGCCATCACAATTTGTTACCTCTATTTTACTGGTCAGTAGTCAATCAAGAGTTTATAGGGGTAACTCCAGGTACTAACATAGGTCGATATAAAACCCTTATCATCAACCCCTGTGTGAAGGAAGCATAATAAGTACAGCCCTTACAAAATGTATCATATAAATTTATCGTATAAATAAGATTAACTAATTAGTGTAACCCTTACAAATGAACTTAATAACTTCTTTATGGATTTGCTTCAGAATCAGTTGAAGTAGCCATCATAATTTGTTACCTCTATTTTACTGGTCAGTAGTCAATCAAGAGTTTATAGGGGTAACTCCAGGTACTAACATAGGTCGATACAAAACCCTTATCATCAACCCTATGTGAAGGAAGCATAATAAGTACAGCCCTTACAAAATGTTTCATATAAATTTATCGTATAAATAAGATTAACTAATTAGTGTAACCCTTACAAATGAACTTAATAACTTCTTTATGGATTTGCTTCAGAATCAGTTGAAGTAGCCATCATAATTTGTTACCTCTATTTTACTGGTCAGTAGTCAATCAAGAGTTTATAGGGGTAACTCCAGGTACTAACATAGGTCGATACAAAACCCTTATCATCAACCCTATGTGAAGGAAGCATAATAAGTACAGCCCTTACAAAATGTATCATATAAATTTATCGTATACACCCCTGTAACTCATGTGAAGGTTCACAAGACATCAACACTTGAATCATCTTCATCACAATTGCCTGGATGTTGGAACAACCACCCTGATCATGACAGGCACATATTGGAATGCAAGTTAGTCCTGCAGCCAGACAATTTTGTGCAACATTACAGTTTGCGTCCTTGCAATAAAGATGTGTAACATCCCTCAATTCAATTAGAGCTGGGTCTTTGGTGATCATTACAGGCATCATTTTCCCATTGACTATTTTCCATTCATTTCCAACTGGGTCTCACAAATCTAGTTCAGCAATATGACTGGAAAGCAAAATCTGAAGTTGAATCTGGCACATTTGTACATGTTGTTTGAATGCATCTTCTGTTGGTGGAAGACCTGATGCTGGTTTATCTGTTGTAGAAGCCAACACAAAACGGAGGTCGTCTAATGTCATAGCTGCACTTGTTTTCTTTCCTGTCACACAACATTGACAGAATGAACTGCCTAGCGAAACTTTGGAGTTTAATTTGGTCTTCAAATGCAGAAAGGCAAACTATTTATGTATGATTTTTCTGCAGTTTGGCAAAGGCAGTTCTCTTGCCAATTCTATGCAATGCGTAGGTTGTGTCCGATCCCGTGAGCACGTGAACTGCAGGAAGTAATCGACAAATACCTTCACCAAGTCCATTTGCAATGGTATGAATTGGGATGTATCTCTCCTTGTTTGCACGTCCAGTGTGCATAAAAACTTCAAGTCTGTCTGTCAAATATTGAGTCTGAAAGTAATGAACTAGGAGGACAAATACATCTATGTCATCACACTTGACAATGATACGCTGGTTCTGTTTTGCATTTTTAATAGTGTGTAGAATGAGCATTATATCAGCCTCTTCATGACTACATGCAAGATGGGAGAGATATTGATCACCTTTTGCTGTCAGCTTTGAAACTTTGTCATTGTTTTGGAATCCACCAGCAAGAACTACACTCTGTCCCTTTTTGAGGTATTGAGGAGCAATGACCACTAGCATTTGACAAATGAAATGAGCAAGATTTGCTTTATTTGCTGGATTCTTCAAGAATCTTCTAAAATTAGGCACATTCCTTCCAGCAGCAATTATATGGGTAGTTGAGTCATCATTGTTGCTGCGTCTCTCACGTTCAGCAAATTTGATAGCCTGATATTGGGATTATCATATCTAACAAATACTACTGTTAGTGCATCAGTGGTACCTTTCAGAAACTTTAGGATTCTCCCTAAAACTCCATCCACCAGTCGTTCATCGACTACAGCAGGGCCATCCCATAAAAGATATAACTACTAGTTCCTTCTTTAAGGTCTTCCGAAACTTCTGTCACTCCGGCATATGATTCCAGTCTCTTTGCTAATTTACACTTAGCAGTTTTTCTTATTGTTCCATCATCATTGAACAATGAAGGTGGCACTGTAGTGAGCTCATGCTTCAGCACTTGTTGTAAATCTACATCACGATCCTTTGAAACCAAAAGCAACCTTCTAAATAAAACTTCAGATTCTATGGCAATCCTTTTTCCAGCTACAGTAATGGTAGTTTTCTTTGTGTCTGAAAAGGTTTTTATGCCAAGCCTTTTATCTGGATCCCAAAAGTGTGCTGTATCTTCCAAGAGCCGGTGTACTATGAACTTTTCTTGGTGTTCTTGGCCCTGTCAAGATATTCAGTTAGATCCTTTTCAAGGGGTGCTATTTGGCCCGTTCCTATGTTAATTAGATTTGGTGGAACAGTCTCCATGTCAAAGGGATTTTGAAAAATGTCATTGATGGTTGACTTCATTTTTAGTAGGTCACTTTCAACTTTGGCCATTCTACTTTTTCCAATGTCACTGTGAATAGCCGTCGTGCCGACTGGTACTGTAGGATTTTCACTCCCTCAAAATATTCAGCAGTTATGTGCCTTGTCACAAGCCATCTGATAAGTGTACTCTTAGATCGTGTGAAACCTTTATTTCCTCCTGAGCTTTTTGCTTCCTTTTTAATTGTTTGCTCGAGTCCCTGATCTGTTGGGACACAATTGAAATGGGTCGAGTCTGATCGTCTAACAACAAATCCACCTTCCCTCATATGTAAATGATTCAGGCTGAAGATTTTCTAGTTGTTTCATTTCCAGGACATAAACAGGTGTATATCTTGCATAATTTATTTTTCCTGCTGCAAAAAACCAGGGAATTGCTTCAGCAATCGAATCAAGATTGAAAATTTGCTGAATGGTCAGCTCTGAGGATTCTAAATAAGTCACACCCTTCTAGAAAAGTAGCCCAGTATTCAAATGTTTTTGATCTTTGTCTTCCTTCTCTTTTCAATATTTAGAGCTTCTCATCAGTTGCTTCAATTTCCTGTTCCATACTTTCATTGAGCATATTGACTTTGTCCAGTTGACTCTCATGAAAAGCAATCTCTAGACGTCAAAGAAGATCTTTCAGTTTTTCAGATAACAGAGCTTCATTGTTTTCTGCATACCAGGCCTCTGCTGACTACAGGGTGTCCCGAAAGTATGGGCCCCCCCTAGGCAGACATATTCCAGTGTCCTCATAGTATGTGTCATATATCATTTTAAAGCTTATCCAAAGTTACATTGATTTGCCAAGTATCATGGTTTAACTCCAAAATGGGAAAAAGTTACAGTCATTTTAAAAGTTAGTGTTTTGTCAAAATAAAGTTCAATTTTACGCCACATAACTAGTCAATGTGTCCCCCCTTGGCCATGTTAACAGCAGCAATTATTTTCAGATATGACCTTAAAAGCCCTTCAAATAGGGGTGGGGGATTTTATAACCCTCTTAAAACCTGTTAAGGGACTTTAGAAAAGTTTCCTTAGAGTTTCTACCCTCACCATTCTCTTTTTCCAACTCAATATCGCTCCAACCCGAAAAGAATTGCTGCTGTTAAGATGGCCCAGGAGGACACATTGACTAGTGATTTGGTGTAAAATTGAACTAAATTTTGACCAAACACTAAATTTTGAAATGCCTGTAATTTTTTCACATTTGAGAGTTGAACCATGATACTTGGCGAATCAATGTAACTTTGGATAAGCTTTCAAATGAGATATAACACATACTATGACGACACTGGTATATGTCTGCCTAGGGGGGGCCCCATACTTTCGGGACACCCTGTATATTTAGTCTAGAGAGTGCTTCGTAAGCTAGTTTGAGGCCCACTAATTCCCCTGTCTAAGTGTTTTTCTTGTAGCATTTGTTTGGCATTTGCTGGTGCAAAAACATCTGATTTCCCATAGCACAGTTATGCAGTCACCACAAAATAACAAAAGATTTGAATATCAAAGAGGTTCATCCTATTCAATATAGATAGTAATCAGATTCAAGCTTTCAAACAATAATAATGCTTTTGATCATTGAGTATGTATTACAATAATCATTGTTATGTCACATACCTATAAAAGATGAATGACACAAAAAAGTTATCTTAAATATATTTTATGAACATGTTAAAACATAGTTAATTGTTTCCAGATTGCTTCTATAAATAATCCGTATGACAACCTCAATTTAAACAGGTTCTAATAATTTGTGTATGACCAGGAATTAAATTCTTAAACGTCCCAACAAAAATATGAATATTAATTATTAATTTATTGATCATCTTTATAGCCCTTGGCTACTTTCTAAATGGCAACTGAAACCAAGAATCTTAATCATATTTTAATGCTGTGTCTTAACTGTCTTAACATACCTTATTATTAGCATTATCATTATTATTATATAATCGTCATTATTATTACATAATATTTAATTGATATGCTGTAATTAGCATAGCTGGCATGTAAAAATGTTACTTAAAATCAAATCTGTTCTTCAGAATATGAACATTTGCTCTGTGTTGTATGTTATTTTGTCAAATGCCGCATCAGAAACAAGATTTGCCATGCCCACTTTTATACTCTTATTTGGGGTAGGGCACTAATGAGTGATAAAAAAAATTATTTTAAGATGTTCAACAAGTAAAATAATCATATCAAATTGTCAAACAGTCCTGGTAGATGATTTTAAAATACTAATATGTGTTATATTATGGTGCAACTTATTTCTAATCCTAGCAATGAAAAAAAGCATGGTAGAAAAATATAATCTTTTTTCCGTCATTTAGTATTCAGATGCTAATTTCTTAAAAATACAAAGAGATTTTGTTCCCAGTTTGGTTTACAATTGTTAAACAAGCATTTCCTCATATAATATCCAAAGGGTAGGTGTAGTCATGCAATCCATTTAACCTTATTAAGCCTCTGGTAGTGCTACTTCAATTAAAAGATAATTAATCACATGCTAATTAATTCGTTAATTTATTCATGTTCGGTCGCGGAACCAAATTTCACAACATATATTTTCAGTTAGCTGACATATTTTCCTACAATATGGTACCAAACACCACTTGTTATACCAGGTGGGTAGCAAACTTTTTTTTTAACCCCCTTATATTCAATTTGTCATCCGGCTATTAGTGCTACTTTAACATATATTCATTATTTTTATCCGCACAACAGTATCAAACGTTAATGCACAACTAGCCATGCCAAGACATGGCCACTACCCTCGTCCAAAGTAAAATACAAGGTCCTCATTCTTTAATGATTATGTTTCAATTGATTTAGTTTAGTGATTTAAATGTAGGAAAATGAGTCGCTGTGATGTCATATCTGGTGCAGCAATTTCAGAGTCACTGCAAAAAATTGAAACATCAGTCGGATCATAAGACTAAATAAAAAAGCTATTTAGGGATGAATAACATTCGGTGAAATCCGTGATATCGTTATATCATTCGTTAATTGTCAAAGCTGCGCCCATTTCTCGGTGCAGGCAGATATATGGCGGCCAGACTGGGCATACACAAAATGTATTGTATGTGCTCCTTAGGTTGCACTCGGGTGCTATCAACATCGAACACACACACGTTTAAGATACACAGAGATAATTAAGGGATGAGTGACAAAGGGATGTTAAAAACAGGTGGCTATTGCAATTGATATTTTAATGTAACTTTAGTATGTAAGAATCTTTTCATCAATAAAAATAACATCTTAGATGTTCAGATGTCTGATGACAAAAAGCTCAATTTTCCTTGATGTCGTGGTCAATGGGACTTTAACACGTGAACTAATGTTTTTTATTTTTTTGTTTTAAAGTCACTTATAGCAAACCTAATCTAACAATTATCTCACTATATGCTTATGACATATTCATGTATACGTTGTTTGTCTTTTTTTCAAATCAACCCACGGAAATATGCAATACACCAAGTTAAAAAAGTGGTACGAATCATAAAAGCGACGTTGGGTGTTTCACTAGTAATTTTTGTATGAAAAATCTAGAAATATTACCCAAATTAAACTATGACTATTCAAAAGAAGACATTCAAATCTATATTATGTAAAAAAAATCAAATTTGTCCGAAGCAGGGATAACGCTCAATTAGAGTGACGAACTTTGTTCTCCAAACCGAGAATGGTCTTTTATGAAAAAAGTTATGAAAACACATCACCAGATCATGTAAAGCTGTTTTACCTAAAAGATCGTTTTATCTTCACCCTTCGATTGGATTTCATGAAAAAATATTTTTATGAAAAAATAGGATTTGTAGGATATCGACGCTCTAACATGTAGTTTTAATCACACGCAGGTATCTGGTTTTATTGCGTGTAGAATGTATCGATATCAGGACCGCTACATGCCAGTGACCTTGCTCCTTTCTGTCGTATTAAAAAAGCAAAAATAACATATCACGGTGGGGTGCGAACCACTCGCCTGGGACTTGGTTATTCACTAGTACCATAGGCGTTCATCTATTCTGGATACAACTGACGAGTTGTATTTACGTGCAGTCAAAAGTGAAGATCATTTTGAATTGACGCTCGGTATAAATATATAATACTTTTATCCTTTCGTATCGGTTGCACGTTAGCCTCATGGCTAACGTGCCTAGCTTCCATGCTCTAGGTTAGTCGATCGAGACCCGTTCATGGCGAATTTTTTGATTTGCTTGTTGTAAAGATATAATAAGTAGGGCAAAATCCAGAAAAAGTAGATCAAAAATACTCCAATGGAGTATAAAATTGTCACCAGGATTCCGAAATGAGACGAATGTAAACTCGTTAAATCTCGGTAGATGAAGTAGGTCAGAAAATCCGGATTAATCCGAACAAGGTTCGGACATCTTCGTCATAAGAAGTAGATCAAAAATACTCCAATGGAGTATAAAATTGTCACCAGGATTCCGAAATGAGCCGAATGTAAACTCGTTAAATCTCGGTAGATGAAGTAGGTCAGAAAATCCGGATTAATCCGAACAAGGTTCGGGAATCTTCGTAATAAGAAGTAGATTAAAAATACTCCCTATGGAGTATAAAATTGTCCCCAATATTCCGAAATACGACGAATCGAATCGGCAAACTTCGGTAAAATAATGAAGTGCATAAAAACCGAAATGATCCGATGAACGTTCGGATAAAATCGTGAACAGGTGTTAGGGGTTTCCCCTCATCTTTCCCCACATTGTTCTAAAAGCCTTATATGGATTTATCACGTAACATTCAAAATGACGTTCCTATATGGTTCTATGGGTTCGAACACGTGACCAAATATACCAAATAAAAATTTTACCTTGACCACTGGATGGGATTTCATAGAAAATATCCAAGAAAACCTATCCTCGTGATCCTTAAATCACTTAAATTCGATCATTTTATTTTCACCCCTTGATGTAATTTTATGAAAGAAGTCATGAAAACACATCATCATGTAAGGGTTTTCACCTAAATTAGCTCATTTTATCTTGAGCCTTCAATTGAATTTCTTGAAGAAATATTTTATGAAAAAATATCATCATGTTATGATTTGTATTTAAATAAGACCGTTTCATCTAAATACTTGGATAATATTTCATAAAAAATGCACTTTAAAATTTTTCAGAATTTGCCTTAATTTATCAATGTAATGAAAGTATAAGATTAACTCTCAAATAGCGTTCTATTTTAACCTTTTTATTGAAATCAATACAGGACTCGCTCTCTAAATATCCAATAAAAATTCAACCCTTGGATGTGATTTCGTTGGAAAAAAAATATGTCAAGTCCAGAATCAAATGATTTGTCCAGAACCTCTTAAGATCCTGTTTACTGCATTTAAAACTGTAATAGCAATATGTTTTCAATGTAAAAAAGTTATATAGGACATTGATTAGCTAGAAATGTAAATATAGAAGAAATACATGACAGCCATCTTGAAAAATGGCCGCCTTTGCACGTCATTTTACGATTTTTGCTATAACCTGAAAAGTAGTGGAGCGATTTTGTTCATATTTGGTATGTGAATACTTTAAGCATGGCACAATGTCTAATGACATTTTGGGTAGTAGGCGGCCATTTTGAAAAATGGCTGCCATTTTTACGTGTGTTCTTTAACATTTTTAACTGAAAGTCAAAAAGTAGGGGAGCGATTCTGTTCATATTTAGTATGTGAATACTTCAAGCATGGCACAATGTCTAATGACATTTTGGGTAGTAGGAAGCCATTTTGAAAAATGTCCGCCTTTTTTACGTGTGTTATTTAACATTTTTTACTGTTAAAGTCAAAAAGTAGTGGAGCGATTTTTTTCATATTTGGTATGTGAATACTTAAAGCATGGCACAATGTGTAATGACACTTTGGGTAGTATGCGGCCATTTTTCAAAATGGCCACCATTTTTACTTTTTTACTATAACTTGAAAAGAAGTGAAGCGATTTTGGTCATATTTGATATGTGAATACTCATGAGCCTTGCACACTGTCTCACGACACTTCGCGTAGTAGGCGGCCATTTTAAAAAATGGCTGTCATTTTTACATTTTTTACTATAACTCGAAAAGTATTGAAGCGATTTTGTTCATATTTGATATGTGAATACTTTATGCATGGCACATTGTCTAATAAAACTTTGGGGAGTAGTCGACCATTTTGAAAAATGGCTACTATTTTTATGTGTGTTATTCTACATTTTTTATTATAACTCAAAAAATAATTGAGCGATTTTGTTCATATTTGATATATGAATACTAGTAAGGATTGCATACTGTCTTATGACATTTTGGGTAGTAAGCGGCCATTTTAAAAAATGGCCAGCATTGGCGATTTCTTAAGAATTTTATATGTGGCTACTTAAAAGCATATTACTTCTTTTGATGACAATTTGGCTAGTGATCAACCATTTTGAAAATGGTGGCCTTTCTAATGGGTGTTATTTTATGATATTTGCTATATTTCGTATGTTGCCGTTCTGGTTTAAATGTGCCAAAGGACAAGTCTATATGTTAATAGACAAACAAGTTATGCAAGTTTTGGCAAGCATTTTTTAAAATGGCCACCATTTACATGAACATGTGTGCGATTTTGTTGAAATTTTTTATGTGTCTACTTAGAAGCATAGTACACCTTTGACAATTTGGCCAGTGAGCAACCATTTTGAAAATGGTGGCCATTTATTATCCCATCGAACGAAGTTCGGAGGGATATAGGGAACGCCTCCGTCCGTCCGTCCGTCCGGGCAATAACTCAAATACCGTTGGCCCGATTTTGTTTATATTTTGTACACATATACCCTATGGGGGTAGAAGTTCTGCATTTTGGGTAGTAGGAAGCCATTTCGAAAAATGTCCGCCATTTTTACGTGTGTTATTTAACATTTTTTACTGTTAAAGTCAAAAAGTAGTGGAGCGATTTTTTTCATATTTGGTATGTGAATACTTAAAGCATGGCACAATGTGTAATGACACTTTGGGTAGTATGCGGCCATTTTGCAAAATGGCCACCATTTTTACTTTTTTACTATAACTTGAAAAGAAGTGAAGCGATTTTGGTCATATTTGATATGTGAACACTCATGAGCCTTGCACACTGTCTCACGACACTTCGAGTAGTAGGCGGCCATTTTAAAAAATGGCTGTCATTTTTACATTTTTTACTATAACTCGAAAAGTATTGAAGCGATTTTGTTCATATTTGATATGTGAATACTTTATGCATGGCACATTGTCTAATAAAACTTTGGGGAGTAGTCGACCATTTTGAAAAATGGCTACTATTTTTATGTGTGTTATTCTACATTTTTTATTATAACTCAAAAAATAATAGAGCGATTTTGTTCATATTTGATATATGAATACTAGTAAGGATTGCATACTGTCTTATGACATTTTGGGTAGTAAGCGGCCATTTTAAAAAATGGCCAGCATTGGCGATTTCTTAAGAATTTTATATGTGGCTACTTAAAAGCATATTACTTCTTTTGATGACAATTTGGCTAGTGATCAACCATTTTGAAAATGGTGGCCTTTCTAATGGGTGTTATTTTATGATATTTGCTATATTTCGTATGTTGCCGTTCTGGTTTAAATGTGCCAAAGGACAAGTCTATATGTTAATAGACAAACAAGTTATGCAAGTTTTGGCAAGCATTTTTTAAAATGGCCACCATTTACATGAACATGTGTGCGATTTTGTTGAAATTTTTTATGTGTCTACTTAGAAGCATAGTACACCTTTGACAATTTGGCCAGTGAGCAACCATTTTGAAAATTGTGGCCATTTATTATCCCATCGAACGAAGTTCGGAGGGATATAGGGAACGCCTCCATCCGTCCGTCCGTACGTACGTACGTACGTCCGTCCGTCCGGGCAATAACTCAAATACCGTTGGCCCGATTTTGTTTATATTTTGTACACATATACCCTATGGGGGTAGAAGTTCTGCTCGAAAGCCGATTTTCAAAATGGCCACTCATTTCAAAATGGCGGCCATTTTAGTGCCGATTTTACAGTAATTTAGGTGCAATATGTAAAACTGAAATAGCAATATGATTTAAATGTAAAAACATTATAAAGGACATCAATAAAGCTACAAATGTAGATATTAAAAAAGCACATGGCAGCCATCTTGAAAAATGGCGGCCTTTACTCGTTATTTTACTATTTTTGCTGTAACTCGAAAAGTAGTGGAGCGATTTTGTTCATATTTGGTATGTGAATACTATAAACATTGCACACTGTCTAAAGACACTTTTGGTAGAAGGCGGCCATTTTGAAAAATGGCCGCCATTTTAACGTTTTTTACTATAACTCGAAAAGTGGTGGAGCGATTTTGTTCATATTTGGTATGTGAATACTATAAGCATGGCACACTGTCCTATGACACTTTTGGTAGAAGGCGGCCATTTTGAAAAAAAATTTGAAAAATGGCTGCCATTTTAACATATTTTACTATAACTCGAAAAGTAGTGACGCGATTTTGTTCATATTTGGTATGTGAATACTAAAAGCATGGCACACTGTCTAATGACACTTTAGGTAGAAGGTGGCCATTTTTAAAAATGGCCCCATTTTAACGTAATTTACTATAACTTGAAAAGTAGTGAAGCAATTTTGTTCATATTTGATTTGTGAATACTCATGAGCCTTGCACACTGTCTCATGACACTTCGGATAGTAGGCGGCCATTTTAATAAATGGCTGTCATTTTACATTTTTTACTATAACTCAAAAAGTAGTGGAGTGATTTTGTTCATATTTGATATGTGAATACTCTAAGCATGGCACATTGTCTAATAAAACTTTGGGGAGTAGTCGGCCATTTTGAAAAATGGCCACCATTTTTATGTGTGTTATTTTACAAGTACATGTGTGCGATTTTTCAAAAATTTTATAGGTGGCTTCTTAAAAGCATATTATTTCTTCTGATGACAACTTGGCTAGTGAGCAACCATTTTGAAAATGGTGGCCTTTCTGGTGTGTTGTTTTATGATATTTGCTATATATTTCGTTTGTAAAAATGCCAGCCATTTCCGTTCGATGGGATTCGCTACGCTTTGGCGTTGCCGTTGTTCTGGTTATATGCTATTTTACGATTTTTTGCTATATACTTTGATTGTAAAAATGCCAGCCATGGCTGTTCATTGGGATTTCCTACGCTTTGGCGTTTCTGTTGTCTAGTTTATATTGGTATCTAGTCTATTGCATTTGAATTAATCTGTTTTCATGTATCAAGAGAATCAGGCCTTTTAAAAAATTGGCTCAACATACTTATTACCACTTTAAACCTCGTGGAACACTTTTACTGAAAGATACACTAGGCTATAAGGATTTCTCCAATCAAATCTTTAATTGATATTTTCCTGAATTGACGAAGACAAGTCAAATTGCACCAGATGTCATCTTTAAACGATTCTACTGAAATGTTGACATTAAGATCAAACATGTTGATCTAGATTAATGTATCAAGAGAAAAGAAACATGTTCAAGGCCTGCATTAGTATTATTACCACCGTTTATGACCAGGGCTGAAAAAGCAAGAAAGTCCTACGCACTGAACGATACCTAATTTCCAGGGGAAAATTATGGAATGCCACTATGATGTCACATATTGCTGAGGTCGATATAGTAAAATGAATGCCTTCTTAACTAGCACTAAAACCCCTAGAACTGGCCTGGCAAGGTGTAAATAATTGATCAGTAATATCCAAAAGTTAAAAAAAAATTAAAGTTGAGCAAAATTGATTATTGCACTTATATTGCAAGATTTTTCCTTTAATGAGATCACAGCATTTTGCAGTAATCTCTCAAAACTGTGAAAATGCAATAAAATTAGAGGAAAGCATATGGAAGGAAATGGAAGTTGTTTCGTATACTGGATTGTGGAATATTTGTTGTTTAAATGGTAGGAAAGTTTGAATATACCAGTAAAAGCTAATATGCATTCGTAACTCTATCCATGATCCTGTAATCATAGTTTAATTGAATTGTCCAAAATGTTGACCATTCAGTATCCCCAGTGATTCAAAGACTTTGTAAATATGACAATACAGTTTACTATTTAATGGCAAATTTTGAGTTTAATTGCCAATGGTTTATCCTTATATTAATGAGCAATATTATCTATGGGGGATAAAATGGGACATTTACCATTTCAGAAGTTTTCTGTGACGTGATTCCAGTATCTCAAATGGTTCCCTCACTGCTTGTTTTTCTTGGCTCTTTCTTTCTGTTCTGTATTTGATTAATTCTCTCTGGACCTCATGACTAGCATATAGTTCTCGTAAAATAGTCTCTATCTCACATATGTCATCTGAGTCAGCAAACGATAAGAATGTTTTCAATTCAGGATTGGGGGGTAGATATCCATCATGAATCAAACTGTTGATGATGTTTCTGTATGACACTTTATTTCTCAAACTGGTTTGATACAGAGACCACCTAGCCTGCCATTTTAAATTCAGCTTCCATCTATCTTTCACTGCATCTAGTTTTGTTTTAGCTGCATGTTGCTGATCATCAGTTGCATTGCTGTTTAGTGACATGAGGTGTTTGTAATCAACATCCTTAACACCTAGTTTGGTGAGAAAGCTGTATATGTGTCTGTATTTAGGACTGAACTTTTCTATGAATGTCAGTACTGTTTCACCTTTATTAGAAGTAGCATTGACATCTGCACCATGCTCTGTTAACATCTTGACCCATTCCAGAGACCTCTTCTTGATAGCAATCATCAGTTCAGTTTTGCCATCTTTGTGTCTGACATTGACATCAGCACCATGCTCTGCTAACCACTGTGTATATTCCAGAGAGCCAGACCTACAAGCCCACATCAATGCAGTCCTACCATCATTGTCGCTAGCATTGACATCTGCACCATGCTTTGTTAACATCTTGATCCACTTCAGAGACCTCTTCTTCACAGCAATCATCAGTTTAGTTTTGCCATCTTTGTGTCTGACATTGACATCAGCACCATGCTCTGCTAACCACTGTGTATATTCCAGAGAGCCAGACCTACAAGCCCACATCAATGCAGTCCAACCATCATTGTCCCTATCATTGACTTCTGCACCATGCTCTGTTAACCACTGTGTACATTCCAGAGAGCCAGACTCACAAGCATGCATCAATACAGTCTCACCAGTACTGCCCCTAGCATTGACATCTGCACCATGCTCTGTTAACCACTGTGTACATTCCAGAGAGCCAGATCTACAAGCCCACATCAATGCAGTCCAACCAGTATTGTCCCCAGCATTGACATCTGCACCATGCTCTGTTAACCACTGTGTACATTCCAGAGAGCCAGACCTACAAGCCAACATCAATGCAGTCATTTTATAATTGCCACTAGCATTGTTTACATCTGCACCCTTTTCTTGCAATAAGTCCAAGGTTTCTGTACTAGGTTTCACCTTTTTCTCCAATGCCCAAACAATTGTCTCTCTATTGCACTTGGTTGTATTCTGGAGGATCAACTTCAGCTGATCTTCATCTCTCCTATCAAGTGCATCTTTAATGTCACGATCTACTTTTGTATACACAGGCATTTTGTTTCTTTATTCATGCAATTCCAATATACTTTTCAATATACTAACTGTGTCCTACTTCTACTTCTACTGGGGCTTATATACGTATATTATACACTTATCTTCAGAATGTGATATTGACACATCTAATCTTGTTTTTATGTCACCACCACAAGTGTTGACATATTGTTATATTTTAACTTTTTTGTGAACAGTGTTCGTTATTTGACTATTGGCAGTCATCATTTGACATTTGGCATTCAACACTCAGCATCTGTAACGAATGGCAGGTGGTTACATTTTGCCTTATTTTATATTATGTTTCACAGATCACATTTGATCATTGATTAGGCTGATGTCTTAAAAATAAAAAAATGTTCAATCCCATTCATTTTGACACTTCTTTGTTTGTTTTGATAAGATATTGGTATGTATCTCATACTTGAGTGGGTTTGGGGTAGATATCACCCGGGAATATATATCGTATCTGAGGAGCGGGCAGGATATATTGTATATGTCCCGCTTCAGGCCAAATGCGGGCAGATATAATATATCCATCCTGCTCCTGGGAATTTTTCAAAAGTTTAAAAAAGATTAAATATCAAAAGTTTTAATTTTTTAATTTTAAAATTTATTTTTTTTAAGTTTAAATGTTACAATTTCATTGTATTGAACAAGAAGAATATCTTGTCATTTGAAAAAGGTGGAAAAGGTTATATCTACCCTAAACCCACTCAAGTATGGGATACACCAGTTATGCACGGTCGGTTTGGATACATGGAATATCCCTTGGGATATACAATACATCTTCCCTCGGTCCCTTCGATCCCTCGGGAAGATATATTGTATATCCCTCGGGATATTCCCTGTATCCAAAACCTCCCAGTGCATAACCCCTATGTATTTTTCATAGGATAACCCTTAGAATAATTATCCATTAACTATGCATTGCTTATGATTAAAATTGATATATTTTAGGAAAACATATATACTTTTCTGTCTGCTAGTATATCAGGGAATCATATACAGGGTAAAGCATGATAAGCAGGAATTATATACCTAAATTAGAGCTATGTACAAAGTGGTCTACTGTACTGTAGCTATAAAGCATATATATAAATAAAAGCTATGTACAGGTTGGACTAATATATATGGGAAGTATGTTATCATGTCTGACTATTTTGTAATATGATATTATATGGGGTGGTCTGCTTGAGCTTGAAATATAATAAATAAGGGCTATGTACAGGGTGGTCTACTATAGCTTGGAAGTATATATACAACTAAGAGTAATGTACAGGGTGGTCTGCTTCAGGTGGAAATATATATCTAAATAAGGGCTATGTACAGGGTGGTCTACTATAGCTGGGAAGTATATATATAACTAAGAGTAATGTACAGGGTGGTCTGCTTTAGGTGGAAATATATATCTAAATAAGAGCTATGTACAGGGTGGTCTACTATAGCTGGGAAGTATATATATAACTAAGAGTAATGTACAGGGTGGTCTGCTTTAGGTGGAAATATATATCTCAATAAGAGCTATGTACAGGGTGGTCTACTATAGCTGGGAAGTATATATATAAATAAGAGTAATGTACAGGGTGGTCTGCTTTAGGTGGAAATATATATCTAAATAAGAGCTATGTACAGGATGGTCTACTATAGTTGGGAAGTATATATATAAATAATAGGCCAGATTAATGTCCTCTCTATTGGTCAAACTAGGTACTATAAGGGCCTATTTACAAAGGCATTATTGGCCATGTAGGATTAACAACATATGGCTTTTTGTTGAAAAAAAGGTGATAAGTGTTTACAATATGTCCAGTTGATAATTTAAATGTTTTCCATTATTTTACAGAGAAACTTAGCAAAAACTTTAAATACACAACCTTTAATTTTGTCATACTGTACTCCGGGTATTGTTCCTGTGCGATTTAATTTCGCTTTGTTCATGAATGTAGTAAAATTGCGAACATTTATCGTCGCGAAATTTGTCTTTTAAATCCCCTGGAATTTGACCCCGGACTTTTGATATGTTTCGTACGGTGTAAAACCTTTCCTCCAGTGTTGTTGGGCGATAATTCAAAAAGGCCTAAAATGTCTAACATTTTGAATTGGCTTATTAGGCCAACAAAGGCAAGAACTGTTCAGGACAATGATATCCTACAAATTGAAGTCGAAAGCCATTCAAGAATATTCAAATAAATGCCCTAAATTCAACAATTGATGTACTTGCTAAGCTCATTAATATTATCAATCTGGAGTTTACAGAGCTGGAGGAAAAGAATCAACTTGTGCAATCCGCGAAATATGAAATGTCATCAACTCAAAACCCGTGAAATTAAATAGCCGCAAAATTGCAATTTTGAAAATAGCGAAATTTTATAGCGTCGAAATTTACCAGGAGTACAGTATACTAAATTATCAACAAACAAAGGTGTATTGATCTTTTGTTCCCAAATGCATCCAATTAAAAAGAAATGTTTCAGTTCTGGCATCACCCTTAGCTCCCCTCTCTTTCTGTAACTGACAGTGGGCAAATGAAGAGAAGGCATTTTGTGGTTTGTTCTCTGTGGCCACATAAGCATTTAGGACCTTCTACATCTCTAAAATTATGTAAGAGAAAATGCCAGAGAAAATAAAATCACATCTAATACGGTTCAAAGATATTTCACTCTTTTGTGATAGTTCTAATTGAGATGTGGGTAATAGTAAATTTTTATTTTTAAGATGCGTCTTGACACTTCTCTTAAAACTGGCAAAACTTTTATTTTCTTTTTGATCAGTTGGGAACTTTTCCCATAAACGTATTGCTTTAGTAACTGGGGATTACGTATACCTTATCTTCAAGATTTAATTCATCAGACATTTTTATTTTAATATGGCACAGTATATTTTTGAGTTGTTTGTGCCATGTAAATGTGTTATTTGTTAAATCAAATATTTTACTCATAATTAATGAATCGTTTAGTAAACTCCCATTTGAACTCAACTCTAAATTACTGAGGTATTTGACATGTCTTTTTATAATATTAACTACCAAAGGTATTCTTCCCAATTCTCCTCTTATTGCCATGTTTGTGGCTTTTCTATGAACCCCTAGAACATATTTTTGGAACCGAATATGATTGTTTTCAATTAAAGCACTATGGTATTGGTTGTTCTGTTGATCATTTCTGATATTTCGGCAATAATATACCCAAAAGCTATTCTCAAGATATATCCATGGTACGTGAGATATTATATGAGCAATAACAATAGGACATCATTGATTGTTTGGGGGACAAACCTATGGCATAATGCATCTTTAACGAGTGGATAAAAATGATATCACGAAAAAATCATAGGATGTTCTAATTATCCCATAGTGGAGGTAAAATCATCCCATAGTTCACCTTCCAAAGCATTTCACAACAACATTCAGTTTTATTTGTCTGAACTATAGCCAAAACATTAATTATTATCCCATCGAACGAAGTTCGGAGGGATATAGGGAACGCCTCCGTCCGTCCGTCCATACGTACGTACGTCCGGGCAATAACTCAAATACCCTTGGCCCGATTTTGTTCATATTCTTTACACATATACCCTATGGGGGTAGAAGTTCTGCTCAAAAGCCGATTTTCAAAATGGCCGCTCATTTCAAAATGGCGGCCATTTTAGTGCCGAATATACAGTAATTTAGGTGCAATATGTAAAACTGTAATAGCATTATGTTTTAGATGTAAAAAATTATATAGGACATTAATAAAGCTAGAAATGTAGATATTAAAGAAGCTCATGGCAGCCATCTTGAAAAATGGCGACCTTTACTCGTTATTTTACGATTTTTGCTGTAACTCGAAAAGTAGTGGAGTGATTTTGTTCATATTTGGTATGTGAATACTATAAACATTGCACACTGTCTAAAGACACTTTTGGTAGAAGGCGGCCATTTTGAAAAATGGCCACCATTTTAATGTATTTTACTATAACTCGAAAAGTAGTGGAGCGATTTTGTTCATATTTGGTATGTTTATACTATAAGCATGACACACTGTCCTATGACACTTTTGGTAGAAGGTGGCCATTTTTCAAAATGGCCACCATTTTAACGTATTTTACTATAACTCGAAAAGTAGTGGAGCGATTTTGTTCATATTTGGTATGTGAATACTATAAGCATGACACACTGTCCTATGAAACTTTTGAAAGAAGGCGGCCATTTTGAAAAGTTTTTGAAAATTGGCCGCCATTTTAACGTATTTTACTATAACTCGAAAAGTAGTGAAGGGATTTTGTTCATATTTGGCATGTGAATACTTTAAGCATGGCACACTGTCTAATGACACTTTTGGTAGAAGGCGGTCATTTTTCAAAATGGCTGCCATTGTAACGTATTTTACTATAACTCGAAAAGTAGTGGAGTGATTTTGTTTATATTTGGTATGTAAATACTATAAGCACGCCACGCTGTCTTATGGCACTTTTGGTAGAAGGTGGCCATTTTGAAAAATGGCCGCCATTTTAACGTTTTTTACTATAACTTGAAAAGTCTCGGAGCGATTTTGTTCATATTTGGTATATGAATACTATAAGCATGGCACATGATCTAATGACACTTTTGGTAGAAGGCGGCCATTTTGAAAAATGGCTGCCATTTTTGCTTTATACTTTGTTTGTAAAAATGCCATCCATGGCTGTTCGATGGGATTCGCTAAGCTTTGGCGTTGCCGTTGTTCTGGTTTCCATATTTGTGACGTCATGAAATCATCATGTAAGCATATAACATGTTACCATGTAACAATGCACGTCACATTGGCAGGAGTTTACAATCCGTGGAAAAAGTGATATCTGTAGAATATTCTCCGTATTCCACGGATATCGCTTTTTTCCACGCATTTGCAAAATATCATAAATATATATACGGTGTATGTGTTATTCTACAGATTTGACCTTGACTATGGGATGAATAGAGGATATCCTATGATTTATGAGTGATATGATTTTTATCCACATAAATATCCATGAGTGGATTAAAATCATATCACGAGTAATTCATAGGATGTTCTTTGTATCCCATAGTTAAAGTCATCATCAGAATCGTCGGAAATTATGTTATTTAATACGAAGTTTCCAAACGATCCGGCGATGTTGACACTTAGTCTCGTTTTGAGTCTGAAGTAGCAAAAATCCATAATTCATAGCATACAGCGCCGTATGTCATGGCTTAAACACCGTATGCTACGGTTAACTGAAAATTTGTCAAAAATATCATATTTTACCACTGATTACAAAAATACCGTTTTTATATTTTGACATGTTATCCTATGAATATTGAATATCATCCTAACTATGGAATAAAGTCTCATACAAACTCTGAATGTCCTCAATATTTTTCTGCCTTTCATTACTATCCGCATTTATTATGTAGTAGTAAAATAGTTTTACACACACATTGACAATTTGACATGTTAAAATTTTTTTTAAAGCTAGGATTTGATGTCCAGCCATTCCCTGTTTACGAGAGACTTATTATATTATGTATAAAATATAAATTTTGATTGTAGGATCCTGCCTTACATGAAGTGGCGCTACAGGAAGGTGCCATACAAGCAGGAGGAAGTGACATCATTAGTCAGGTCAGTGGCTTAGAAATCAAGCTACAATGATTCAATAGGTTAAGGGTATTTTTCATAACATGGCTGCAACCTTTACCCAACATGTGTAGTTTTCTGTCATATCAGACACCATTGAAGATTTAAAATCACCAAGTTTCAACAGCTAATACAACAGTAAAAGGGGTTAACTACTTTAACTACTGGCTGAATAGGCAATTGGATAACTACTGGCTGAATGGGTTAACTACTGGCTGAATTTTACAGAGCATTTTAGATTTTTAAGTGAAAATTGAATCAGTAATCAATCAATCAATTAAAAGTTATTTTTGTACAAGGAGGACTGGCTCCTTGTATTCTTTTAAAATCTCATTTTTGAATGGTACAGACCAATTTCGTAATAATATTACTAAAATGTTCATTTCCAGTATTTAGTAAGGAAATGAACATGCATGACGGGTAATATAACTACCAAATTGGTCAATGTCAGTTAAAATAAGAACACAAAAGAATGCTGGGAGTCAATCCTTTTTGACATTGGTACTTACCGATTGGGTCATTCAGACTAAGGGAGGTATAGTTACAACTAAAATATACCATTTTATTACCTGTAATTTTAGATAGAGAATGGATTGATCAACAATAGTGATTTTGACCATGTGGTGTGCACACCCGATATTGTCACAGATCTAGTTCCAATTAGGAAGATATTGCGAGATACTTTCCCCATGCAGCCTAAGGGTATGTATTTTGTTGACCCCTGTTGAGGTACATGTAGATTTAGTAAATTGAATGCCTCCACTGTAAAGTGAGGTCAACAGTAAAATGTAGGTTCACGAAGGAGGTATGCACTAAGTGAATGTATCGTGTTTGTCTTTATTTTTCCATCAAAGAAAACAGCTAATGATGACCATCAACCATCCAACCATTCATGTTAAAACGGAGAAAAAATTCAAAATGGTAGAATAAGGAGGAGTATTACATACCTAGCGAAGCATTTGTTTGGAAGTCATTGGAAAAGTATACAGGCTTTATCCACTGAGATTGCCCGATTACACAGATATGGCCCACTTTCTTTAATTAATAACCATGACAATATCACACCAGAATAGCGTAACAATGGTAAAGTTAGATACCGTTGTCACAAATGGCGGACATAACCGTCGCTTCAATTAGATTTTCATGAACTGTATGTTTAATAGAGCACCTAGACTAAATTCATTTGGAACAACAATCAATCAAAGTGTCTTAATACCCATTGTACAGTTAATAATGTTCTACCATCGAAATAAAGTCTTTAATTTAACTGATCAAAATGAGATACAGGACAACGGACACTGTAATTAACATATGCCGTTGCCATTCTAAATTACTCAAATTCAGATTCTGTTGTCATTGACGACATGGAAGAGGCTATATTGTGGCCATTCATGACCCAATTTGTTTGAAATTGTGATTTCATATGAAACATCATCACAAGAGCTCAATACATGCACAGAATTAGCGACGATAAAATCCCATGAAATGAGGACCAAGTGATTAAACAGTTGAAGTGATGGCTATGTCCGCCATTTGTGACAACGGTATCTGACTTAATCGTTGTCATGCTATTCCGGTGTGAATATCATGATGTCACGTTTCATTTCAATCAAATTCTACTTGCACACATATGTCACTTGTGTGACGTTATGTATCGTAAGTAGTCATGGGAATAAAGGTATGCAATACATCAGTGTATGTCACAATGACGTGAAATATGCCTTCGTTCTTGCTCAAATGTAGAGCCCCTCCCAAGGTTGGTCCTATATTGGCAATGGCATAACTTAGGCATATTTCACGTAATAGTGACATAACCTCTTTGGAAGTGGTCAGTAAGCCATGAAATCTGCAAGGTTGATTTACATTGAGATTTGATATTACATTTACTTTGTTTCTGGCCTCAGGTAGCTTAGGATTGGACATGAAAGAGATGGTTCACAGATTCACAAAGGGAAAGACATTTAACTCATTTCCTGGAGACTCCGAAGCAGAGGGTTTCTTAACAGTTACAATAGGAAGGCTCGACATGGCAACTCAACAACTTCATGCAAATCTGGATGCTTATGTTAAAGCTATTGCTTCAATGAAACCAGGAGGTAAGGAGATAACAAGGAGCTTTAAAGTGCCCGATAAACTATAAAATGTGCATGCGTCCAGGTGTTGATAAACTATAAATAGCGAAAATCCAGGGTTTGTCACCACAAGGTAAGCCAGGGCGTGTTGAGAGAACAGCTAGTGTTGATATTGAATTTACATGTAGCCAGATAAGTTTCCTTATTGAAATTACATATGGTTATTAGCAATACTTTGTAGGTGCTAAATAATAAAATATTTAGAGTATATATGAGAGAAATTGGCCATTTCGAAGCTGTTGAAAAGTTTGTGGCTCTCGGCTACACCGGGGAATTTACTTCCATGAGTACACACATAAATGTGGGGCTCCCCAAGAGGTACGCGACAAGGTGACCTGGCATCAAATGTGCTACTAAATGCTACTATCGAGAAGATAAAATAACGAATACGACAATAAGTTATTGCATGTGACAATTCCGAGCATTCATCTCACTGAAGTATTTTGAAGTGAAAATAAGATTTTTGTTTTGATACATGGATTCAGATGAACGTAACTTTATTCTGACAACTAATCAAAACTGAACAAAATTGATTGTACGTAACAGACAATTTATTGTTTTACAATGTTTTGATTGGCTAAACGAATGAAACCAACAAATTATGACATGTAAAATGAAAATTTTGAAATGTAAAATTTAAAAGTGACAAACACAACCTCCCTATCCACTCTTTGGGAGCCCTACTAATATGTACATGCAGCAGTGGTAGTGTACAGCTTATTATCACACTACTGGGCTTTGTATTCTAAAGCCTGTTGTTTGTAATAACACTGTTCACTCAACGTATGTTTTGTGTGTGGGCAGTCAACGATAATCATTGTTTCATCCCGGTTATATGACCTCAGCAATTATAACAAAACCGTACTAAACGAAAAAACGCAAATAAGAGAAAGCTTTCACACACATATAAAAAATGAACTAGTCTAATCCGCCAGTATAAACTCTGTGCTATACGTAGCCGGGTCAGGCGCACACTTTAAGTCTAAATTCTTCAATTTCCCTTAAATTATCAATTAATGTAAGAAGGTCTATAGCTGTAGTCCTTATCTTTGATAACCCTTAAATATATTTTATTCATAAAAATATCTAACTTACATAATTGGTAGATTTGGAAAAATCATCTTTCCTTTACCATCTAAGCTTGAAAACAGTTCTTACCTAGCAGTACCATAAGTTCCAAATTTGAAAGAACTACCTACAATTGTTTCAGTTTTAATGGAAATTAATTCATTGTCCGAATCTATTCATTGTCTACCACCCTATGCAGATGGTGCCTGCAGAAAATATTCAATGCAGATATGCAAGTGGTGTGGAGTTGACGATCATATTTGATTTGAAACCTCTTTCCAACACAAAGATTTTGAAATTGAATTTTATACACCGTTCACAGCCTTTATTCAGTATTGGTGATGAACATACCATTTATATAAATTATTGTTGCATCTTGAATGTCATTTTTTCTGTGCAATTTTATATAAAAATCAGAAAACATTCGCACATATTCACACCAAGCATTTTCTGTAAGCACCATTTGCATAGGGTGGTAGGCAATAAATAAGGTGCCTACATGAACTACTTCATCAAACTTTTATAATCACAGAAAATAAAGTTAATTTGACTGTCCAGATATCATTAAGATATGATGAAATATTCTAGGTATATTTAGGATGTAATTACAGCCATTCACCCATTAAGGATAACTTCAATACAGAATTATTCAGGCAGCTCTCGAACGAACTACTCCTTCACCATATCTGTATATTAATTAATCCATTCTTACTACCGCTAGAAGTGATGACATATTGTTATAGTCTCCAGCTGTTCTGTGGATGGTGTTTGGTGTTCGTTGGTAATCATTTGGTGTTTGCAACAAATGGTTTTGTTTTTTTTCATCAAGAGATTTTATTGCCATTAATCATTAAAAGTACATATCATACATGAGGGACCCAATCGGCAGTGGCATTATAGGTGTACTGCAACAAATGGTAGGTGTTGACATTTTTATGTCAATGCCTTGTTTGAAACTCCAGCAGACCACTGTTTCATATTAATCTGAATTCTATTTGTTCTTATCTAAAAAGGGTTTCTAGGTTTCTTTTCTTTTTTTCTAGGTAGATTTATTTTGAACTCAGTGATGACCTGTCATCCCTCCCCTGAGATGTTCCCTATTAAGATAGATGATTTACTACCAGAAGTGAAACGTCAAGTTAAAGCCAAGAAGGCTAAGGACACTAAAGACAATGAGGACATTAAAGACAATGAAAATGTAGGAGAAAGTTGTGTAAATGAAGAGAAAGCTGCAATTGCATCAGCATCATGATAATTTTCACATCACCACCATGTGGTAGCATTGGTAGTCATTGGTTTTCAACCATGTTGCTAATAGATAATGTGCATACCAAGGGTTTATTATAAATAAATTGAATATTATATAAAAGATTATTTTCAGTTATTTTGGAATGGAACAGTTTTGTTTTATGAATAAGTTCTCTCATGTTTTTTTTATACAAGCTACTGTATTAAGTAAATAGGGATTTGTAGGCTGGCCAAAGTTTCAGCAGTCAAAATTCTCCACATTTGTGAAAAGTGCTTCTGGATTTGTGAAAATTTATTAATAGACCTCTCTATTAAATCCAGACCACTTTTGGTAAACCAGGAAACGAGGGTGGTAGATGTTTACTATAAACCCTGCCATCTTTGGATCCATCAGAGAAACTACAATATATTGACTACTGTGGATTGATGATGTCATTAGTTATAGGCAGGCAGCAATCTGTCCACGCAAAAATATGATTTACTTATTGCTAATTTTGAAAAAGTACAACCTATGACATCATCAATCTAGCTAATATATTAAAGCTCTTCGGTGGCTCTCCTCGAGGCTCTCGTAGCTTCACAAATTCGATATAGCAAATCTACATTGCAATGCATATACTTAATATTTCATGCTGCATATTTGTCTCGATTTTGGGAAGCTACCGGGAAGCTACGACCGCCTTACAGTTGCTGTGGATCTTGGGAAATGTGACTGAGACATTTGAAATAGATTAATTCCATAATGTGAAAGTGGGGAAACCATACTTGAGAAAGAATGAGTGGATTGCAAAATTATATTCAAATCTTATCTGTTGTATATTGAGATATATTCTTAAGAACTAGGATTTAATGACGTTTTGAAAAATGAAAGTCCTTTGAATTCATGTCTCGTGTTCTTTAACTTTGACATCATTATATGATTTAAGATGTTACAAGACACTAGAGAGTGCAGAGAAAGTTGAATGTTGAATGGGAATGAGCTCAGTCATTATATCATATAAACTATTTATTCATGATGCAAAATCGAAATCAATGTTCATTATTTCATAATCTAATTAACATTCTCACTTCACAAGGAACAATAACAATATGCTTGTGTCATGGCAAATACTTTTATGTCCCCTTCACATAGTGTGAGGCTATATTGTCGGGCCTAGGCGCGTATGTATGTCTGTACATATGGATGTCCGTCAGTCTGTCTGTACATCCGATAGTTTTCACCAAAACCGCTAGAGATGTAATCTTCAAATTTTCAAGGATAACTTATAGGGACTTACAGATGCGGTACAGAAAGTTTCGAGTCGATACCTACTTCCTGTCAGCCATTTTGAAGACAAATGCTAAAATCCATGTCTGCAAACTTTAAGAAAAACGGCCTCACAATGAATTTAAAACTTGAACATGTAAACGTGTTAAGTACACGTTTGTGTCCTTGTAATGTTAATATTCTCATAGTATCCATTTACTTTATTTGGTTTATTGAGGGATCGTGAAACAGTGTCCTATAAACATGAAGTACAAACGGTTCAATGATATTCTCGAACATCTGTACCTTTGAAAGAGCTCAACCGTTGAGCTAGATCTTCAAGGCTTAGAAAAAGTACTCTGCCAATTCTGCAGACAATCATTTTATCATACTGCACTGTAATGGTTCTTATGTTCAACTTGACCATCAGTTTAAGCCTTATGTTTTGATATTGTCATTTTCAATTTTAGGTTCATTCGCCTTCAATATGGGCGCTTTCGGCCCAATCTTTGGTTTATTTTTTGTGCCATACACAACTAGATTGTAAGCTTGCGAAATATCCATGATGAGCTTTGGGAGGTCTAGAATAACGACCACCGAGATAAAGATAATAGGTGGGACACAGATTGGGATTGCCACAGCGGCTGCATATTTTGCTTCACTCGGCTCATACTCAATTCTTTTAATATACACATATTCATCAGCCTTTTCAGCTTCCTCTGCTATGTCTTTAAATACAATCATTAGAGGGGTAGTCTTGGGCATAGTTGTGTTTGGCGATGCTTTAAATCCAGTTTGAATTGTTTGTTTTGGATATGAAGTAAGGATGACAGTTGTTTTGGTTGTTGTTGAAATATCTCGATTTCTTTGTGCGACAATGTCATCAGTTGTGGTGGTCTCTGTCTTTCTTGTGACGATTTCATCAGTTGTGATGGTTCCTGTTTTTGTTGTGGCAATCTCATCAGTTTTGGTGGTGCCAGTATTCGTCGTGACTTTGTCATCAGTTGTGATGACTCCAGTATTTGTTGTGACAGTGTTATCAGTTGTGATCGGTGTAGTATTCGTTGTGACAGTGTTATCAGTTGTGATCGGTGTAGTATTCGTTGTGACAATGTTATCAGTTGTGATCGGTCTAGTATTCGTTGTGACGATGTCATCAGTTGTGATGACTCCTGTATTCGTTGTGACGATGTAATCAGTTGTGATGAATCCAGTATTTGTTGTGACAATATCATCAGTTGTCATGACACCAGTATCTGTTGTGACAATGTCATCAGTTGTTGGTTGATTATTGTTGCTATTTTTACACGTCGCTGGATCATAGGATACTGCAAGTAAGAATGAATTTATGTTTTCTAATTCATTTCGAACTTAGTATCTCCATCTCTTTTGTTGCGTTTATCTGCTTATACAAACAACAACTTATTATTAGGAGAGAAAGAAACAAAACATTACATGCCCTTAAAATTCGAGCCAAATTACCATGCCCTGTAAAAGAATAGCTTGTGAGTACGTAGCCAGAGGGCATGCTCCCCCGGAACATTTAGGAGTTTTGGGCTGATTTTGTGCGTTCTGAGCAAGATTAAAATATATGATTTATTTCAAAACTTTAGACTTTTTGGCACGTTCTCGGCGACTCTGGTGCGTTCTGATCGTTCTAGGGATCAAAATATATGATTTATGGATTTAAAAAATCGAATTTTTGAACACGTTCTGAGCGATTCTAGGATCATAATCACATGCTCCACTGAAAAGTTTAAGATTTTGAGGCTAATTTAGTGCGTTCTAAGCGATTCGAGGATCAAAATATATGATTTACGTACGACCCCCCCCCCCCCTCTGGATACTGGCCTGCATTATACTCAGGGCATATTGATGTTCTGTATTAGTTTTAATTACGTCATGTTTTTTATGTTGTTTTTTTACGCCATGTTTTAATTATTGGTGTTATAATGTAATATGTTATACCTTATTATTACATATACCTTATACATCAACATTACCTTGTGTAGCGTAAATCTCAACATTACAAATCATCCAATCTGGGCTTGGGTCGCTGTCTAATACAATAGCCACACGATCCCCAAACACAGAATCTCCACACTCATACAGAACAGGAATTGAATGTTGAGCATCTGCCCCTTTGATGCAATAATCAATTCCATTTTCTTCCCCGTCAGTATGCACCTTGATATCAAACATGTGAATTGTGTCCGATCGTGATGAAGATGAAATATCTGAAAAGAGGAGGTTTCTCTAGTGTTTGTGCAATTTTGGAAATACAAAAATACAAAGCATGGCAACCCATTTAACTACGTCTAAAGCCCAAATCAGTCAGTTCGAAGCCTCACCAAAAGAAAGTTTTTTCTTAATGTTCCAGTGGCGGATCCGGGGGGCCATGGGGGCTTGCCCTCCCCCCTAAGTTGGACCAAGAAAAAATGCCTTAAGGCTCCAAAAGGTGGGCCTTTTTGGTCATTACTAGGCCTTCTAAGGCCTTATTTTTTAATTTCAGGTATAATTTTCAAAATTTGGGCCGACTTTTCGGTTTTAGGGGCCCAATTTTTTTTGTTTGTTTTTCTCTGACCAAAAATTTGCCCCCTCCCCTTGTTGGTTCCTGGATCCGCCACTGTGTTCTATATACTAGTATCAGATAACTTTTTCAAGTCAAAGCCTACTTACTAAAGTTAATTATCAGTTCATTGATTTGAAAACAGCTTCCCAAATTAAATGCTATCTCCCTTGTACCAGAGGGTACAGCAGCACAAGAATCGTATGGGGACAGGTCATTTACAGTCGATAAAACCGATTGTGATGTTGTTATATTCTGAGGATATATATTTTGTTTTCCTGAAAAAAACATCTAATGGTATATCCATATTGCAATGATGGAGTCTTATATGTTATTTTCCTCTTTTATATTTGTTGAGAAAGAGAAACAGTAACAATACTTCCTGTTCAATAATATTCCAACACAAAGAACATATTTTACGAAGTCAAACCATGGTATTGTATGATAACACATCTGTTATTGTAGCCATGCTCTCTTTCTTTGATTTGTCCTTTAAAAATATCATTGTGCCTAACCATATAAAGTAAAATTGACTACATGTAGAAATGTTTGAACAGAACAGTTGCATTACGATGAAATCATGATCCATCATTTTTTGTTCGAATATACATTTGAAAAGAACTGCAACCATTCTTTGTTCAAACATATATTTGAAAAGGAATGCAACCATTGTTTGTTCAAATATATATTTGAAAAGGAATGCAACCATTGTTTGTTCAAATATATATTTGAAAAGGACTGCAACCATTGTTTGTTCAAATATATATTTGAAAAGGACTGCAACCATTCGTTGTTCAAATATATATTTGAAAAGGACTGCAACCGTTGTTTGTTCAAATATATATTTGAAAACGACTGCAACCATTGTTTGTTAAAGGACTGCATCCATTGTTTGTTCAAATGTATATTTGAACAGGACTGCAACCATTGTTTGTTCAAATATATATTTGAAAAGGACTGCAACCATTTGTTTTCTCATCTGATTTACTATTCATCAATTTACTAGATCATTTACCGTTCATGAGCCCTGTGTTGTTGAATTTCAAATAAGAAATGGTCGTTTACATTATTGAAAAATTCATACCATTTGCAATATCACCAGTGTCCATACATGTATTTATCATTTCTGTTCATGTTATGTATTAGACAATATATTTATAACTCACTTATGCAGTGGTATTTGATAACTGCTGTTACGTTGTGGCTTTCATCACAATCATTAGGTCTGAGGATAGAATAATCATCGTAGTGCACTGTGCACTCATTTTGCTTATCACACATGTCCTTGATCACATTGTCATTCTTCACTTCCTGGATATTGCACCAGGAGTTGAACTCAAACCGACACATATAGTTGATACCATTGTTGTTGTTGCTTTGGCCCACTTCGACAGTATCAACAACTAGCACATCGTCCCCCTGACATGATAGTCTAATACTTTTATCTGATGTCTCACAGCCAGTTTTCTTCAGCGTTTGGGCTGAAAGAGGTGACTGGTCAACATTTAATTTCCGTCATTTACTTAAATAAGGAATCCACAAAACTGATATTCATGCATTATTTAATTACTCTTACACTCACCCTGGTGTACATTAGAAATTAAACATATATAAACATATTCTAAAGTTCACCATTACCATTTTTATATGTCTCCGTCTCGAAACAGCTTGTGTTTTGCAGATGCACTGAATAGATAGTGACGTCACCACTTGCAAACACAAGAAAATCCTTTGTGGTATCATCCATCGGGGTTCCTAGTTCTTCTGTTATTACATTGGTGATTATTTTGACTCCATTTAGAAAGTATCCGACCATTTCCTCATCTCTTGTCATAGTTATTTGAAGTATATTTGAATGTTTCACGAATTCCATATTTAGTTTTACTGTGTGAGTCTTTGTTGTATCATTTGAAGTGAGATAGGCAAGAAGCTCAATGTTGTCAATGGAATTACTGATTATCATTCCAAAGGTGTTAGACACCTTAATAAAAACAGTTGCATTCTGTTGTTCTAACCTAGTGATATCTATCCACGTTTCTAAACAGAACGTGTTGTTGAGTTCACTCGAGAGTACGCTATCATTTATTGTTATAACACCACTTGGCATCGTATTCAGCCCTACATAGCCCCCCTTTTCATCCACACTATTCCCTATCGTAGAAGAACACACAAAGCAATTGTGAAATAAGCAAATGAGAAGTTTGAATTTAAACAGCAGAATAAAGTACACTGTATTATACAAAAACTAGTACAATACGTTGATGATTATACAGCACTAGACAGACAATAAACATTTCCTTTATCAGCCAATGTGATATTAAGTAAATTAACTAACACGACTACTATCTAATAATATTTGGCAGTATGATGCGATGCTATACACGGAAATAGTGAAAGAAAATATTAAAATTGTATTGATACACAATGTAAGTAATAATGTTTTTACCTTGGGGAATTTCAAGTGAGAGTGTATTGAAATTGTAAATAATGATCGTTGTTGGTGTCTTCTCGAAATCACAACAGCCTAAGGATAAAAGGTATGACTATTTGCATTTGTTCAGTCGTATATTGATATTCACTCGTAGATAAATAGCAGATTCATCAATGGAGCCTTGTCATTGGAACAATGAGGTTTTGTAGCTTTAAAAATAACGTCTCTGTTCTGTTCTGCTCAGTTTCTGTTTTACTTTAATTTCGGATTTTTGAGTCTAGTCTTTCTGGCTACTCATTTTTATATGTAAATGCCTCCTAGGAAGAATTCAGATGATAGTCACAACAACTCAAAGGACTTCTCCATTACCATTCTATAGTTTCTCAATGGTAGATTTGGACTCTCTTTTATGATGAGATTTTGTTTGCTACGCGGACCATGCCTGCTTTATTGTTTGGTATACATATACTGTACATTTCAAAACTTGGACTATTAACGTTTCTTTGGTGACATTTGATTTTGGATTTTTACAATAGAAACACCCCAGCGATGTTCATACCTGCACATTTCAAGTCATCACCAACCCATTCACCATACCATGACCTATAAGTCCTGCATTGTTTTGTGAATTCCCCGGAATAATAACTGTTCCCCGGCAAGCATTTGTACTCGACTATTGCGCCAACATTCCGTCCGTTCAGCTGAGATATCATCGTATGGCCAGAGGGTGGATCTGTTAACTTCTTGCAATGAACCTCTGTAATAATATTCAACAAAACCATAATAAGTTCTTCAAGGGTGTAGTCATGATTAAAAAGAAGGTGAGGCAAATTTAGATATATGAGGCAAATTAAAATATATGAGGCAAAACTTAAGCAATAGAATATTTCATACTTCCATGGGGCGTGATTTGCCCGCTTTGGGACAAAGAAAACATAACAATCATGAAAATATCTTCGTTGTCCTGTAAAAATAACATATTCTATGGATATCTAAGCACAAGTGTCAAAAGAAAATGACTATAAAGAACCTAGAAAGAAAAACTTGTAAACCTGTCACAAGAAAAATAGACCCTAAAGACATGATCTAACGTGAAAAGAAATAATGTCTATTGTCACTTCATTTTGTAGTCAAATAATATGAAATTGAAGCTGATCAAAATGGCGCCATATTCTTAATTAAATGTTATTGCATATTTTTTTTAATTTCAAGTTTTGATAAAATTATTGATAGATAAAGGATATTCATATTAAAATTCTTAGTAAACTGGTCGATAATAAAATATATCCGCATTAATATTGTCGAAAACCTGATTGTTAGCGCTATGGAAACATTCTTACCTTCTGGAATCGAACATCCGATGACGTCAAATCTCATGTTTATGTGAATAGACCAGGTTTGAGGATTAATGCAAACAAATCTGGCTAGCACGGGTGGTTCAATCACGTTAGTAACGTAACTGTTTTGGTCTACATTTCCTGTTAGGACCTTTAATTAGAAACGAGAAAAGTTAGCTTTATGAAAATGTTACTACGTGTTCAAGCGTAACGCATGTCGTTTAGCTAATCGAACGCCCACCTATCTTCTATTTGTGTTTAATAATAATATATAGGACCAATTGATATCTAGATTAATCCTTCAAGTATCAAGGTTCATGTAGAACGAAAACATTTTTCTTTCAGTAAACATGGAAACAGGTCAATGGTTACTCCAGTGTTGTCAAAATTGGACAATTAGAAAGCATGAAAAATCAGCATTTCACGTGCAGGTAAATCATTTTTTCAAAAACGTTTTCGTTCCAACATCACCTTAACCATGCCTTAATAGTAACTTCGGCCCTCGGTCCAATATTTCACTATATTGCCTGCAGAAATGACGTTATTAGTATTATGACCACCGTTAGTGACCATGACTGAAACAGCAAGAAAATCTTAGGCACTGAACGATATCTAATTTCCCGGGGAAAATTGCCGGTCATTAATTGCATTATTGACCGGCAATATGGACCGCCACTATGACGTCACATATTGCTCAGGTCGATATCGTAAAATGAATGCCTTCTAAACTAGCACTAAAACCCCTAGAACTGGCCCGGCAAGGTGGTAATAATACAAGGTCTTATGAAATTTGTTAACAAAGCAGCTTGGATTTATACAAGAATTTATATTGGCTGATTGACACATGCCCTCATGGATAATTAACTAAATTAACTTTTTGACGGATTATTTTGAGATCCAGTAGACTCATCGCCTGGACCTGCCATTTTGTTCTTACACTGGAAGCTCATCAAAACCCTTTGAGGACTCGACTAAATATTGGGAGAAAGATATCTCAATTACTTTTCTGTACTCCTCCCAATTCTCCTCGGTTTTACCGTAGAAGAACTTGTATGATGTAACCCATTGGTTCAAGCTAGCGCTTCCTTGAGTAATAACTCCATTCACTAACATAACGTCACCAAGGTTAACTTGAATCCACTGATTGACATCATCACGATATTCGGCTGCCCAGCCTCCTCTCAAGGTTTCCCTACAAATTACTAGTAGTGTTTATTAATTAATAATACCCATGAGGATATTTGACCCATATTATGACTAAAATAATACTATCCATGAGGGAATTTGACCCATATTATGATAAAAATAATAATACCCATGAGGGGATTTGACCCATATTATGATAAAAATAATAATACCCATGAGGGGATTTGACCCATATTATGACTAAAATAATAATACCCATGAGGGGATTTGACCCATATTATGATAAAAATAATAATACCCATGAGGGGATTTGACCCATATTATGACTAAAATAATAATACCCATGAGGGGATTTGACCCATATTATGACTAAAATAATAATACCTATGAGGGGATTTGACCCATATTATGACTAAAATAATAATACCCATGAGGGGATTTGACCCGTATTATGACTAAAATAATAATACCCATGAGGGAATTTGACCCATATTATTACTAAAATAATAATACCCATGAGGGAATTTGACCCATATTATGACTAAAATAATAATACCCATGAGGGGATTTGACCCATATTGTGATTAAAATAATAATACCCATGAGGGGATTTGACCCGTATTATGACTAAAATAATAATACCCATGAGGGAATTTGACCCATATTATTACTAAAATAATAATACCCATGAGGGAATTTGACCCATATTATGACTAAAATAATAATACCCATGAGGGGATTTGACCCGTATTATGACTAAAATAATAATACCCATGAGGGAATTTGACCCATATTATGACTAAAATAATAATACCCACGAGGGGATTTGACCCATATCATGACTAAAATAATAATACCCATGAGGGGATTTGAACCATATTATGATTAAAATAATAACACCCATGAGGGGATTTGACCCATATTATCACTAAAATAATAATACTCACGAGGGGATTTGACCCATATTATAATTAAAATAATAATACCCATGAGGGAATTTGACCCATATTATGACTAAAATAATAATACCCATGAGGGGATTTGACCCATATTGTGATTAAAATAATAATACCCATGAGGGGATTTGACCCGTATTATGACTAAAATAATAATACCCATGAGGGAATTTGACCCATATTATGACTAAAATAATAATACCCACGAGGGGATTTGACCCATATCATGACTTAAATAATAATACCCATGAGGGGATTTGACCCATATTATGATTAAAATAATAACAACCACGGAATGACATATTTTTACCAGAGTGAATTCGAAATGTCATTTTTCGGTTTTTCCAATAGTAACGTTAACTGCAATGTTAATATGAAAGACATTTCTACGTCAACATACGTTTGTGGTGTGTCTAGTCTAGCTCTGTTTGTACCCATAGAAGGATCAAAACTCCCGGATGCAGTGATGTTTGCGTCATCAACATGGTAAACATCTCCGGATATCAATCGTTCTGAATGTTTACAGTGACCTAAATTGTAACGGGATGTATCATGTTATAATAAAACTTTCCATGAGCCATGTCTACGCCAAAAAACTTAAAGGCCCGATACAAAGTTTAAGCCACTTTGATTTATAATATAGTCTTACCCGTAATGCTATCAGAATGTGGTATGCGAAGTGGTTTTTGAAGGACTTTTTATTTGAAAAATAAAACTAAATACAAGAGGTTACAAATATATTTTGATAAGTCACAATTTACAACAATGGATAGCACTCATCCTTGTGGGTCTTTTGTCAAAAACTTTAAGACTATTAGTGGATTCAATAAGCAAGAAATTAACTCATCCATGCATGGAAATGGTTCAGATGTTAATGTGTTTTAAAATCCTAGTTCTCATAGAGACCAAAGATGCAGTAATATTTGAAACATAATATATTCAACCTAGTCACTATTTTGAGAGTTTAGCATATCAAGAAAAAATTGACATAGAAAAATCTGACTTTAAAAAATGCAACCTGGGCTATATCACGATGATGTCACTTAGTTTGCAATTTGTATACTATATCATCTATGGCACATTAGATATGACATTTTATCATTGGAATAGTGTGTGTTTGTTCAATCTTTACAATGGCGTTAAAATAATATGTTAAATGCACTGTATAATGAAATATTTGATGATTAGAAATGTCATTTACACATTGCTAGGCAAGGTGTGTCCGATTCCAACAAATCCGAACAGAGTATTCACATAATGAACAGTGTGTGAAATATCAATAACACATGCAAGGTCACTAGTTAAACAGTTGTCATGGATAATGAATGGATTTTTCACATTGGATTTGCCAACTTGACCCTTGCAAAACAAAAAATGTGTTCTTTTAGTGATTCCGTTCCTTTAAGATGATTTTATAGAAAAATATTTGCAATGTGTGAAAATAATTTAAGCCCAAGACTCAATGCATTGTAGCTGCTTCATTCCACTCAGGCGTTGTTTCCTAAAGTTTGCATTCTCGCTGCGCGGTCATGCAGAGGTTTGGAAACAACACCTTCATGATATGATTTGGCAAATAATGCATTGAGTCTTGGGCTTAAATTCTTTAACAATTATTTGAAAAATGGCGGGAAATTTGAATATTTGAGAAATGAAAAGATGGCAACTTTTCTTTAAAATTTTTTTATCAGAAAATCTTTAGAAGAACTTTTGAAGATATGAAAAATAGAAGATGAATGATACCGCGTAACATTACGTATACGTACCAGGCAAGTTACACCAATCCAGGTTACACTGCGTCCATTCGTCATCGGCAGCATTTCCATTGGCACTACCTCCCACATCACGACATTCTTTTCCCTGCATCTTAATCCTTCCTTGCACTTTGTGTGTGCCGTTAGGACATGAGCCTAAACTTACAAGAAGGCATTAACATGACAAAATGTCACCACCTAGTTGAAGCAAGATAAAAAGACCTTTTTGACCTTCAGGAGGTCATTAAAGGTCACATCTATTTTGACCTTGAGAATGTCATTTAATGTCAAGTCTATAGTCAGATTTGAAATCTCGAGATCTTGAGATGATTTTGAAAAAAACTGGTAAATTTGAAGCGAGTTGAAAAAAGACTTTTATGACCTTTTTTGACCTTGAAAAGGTAATTGAAGGTCAAATCTTAAATATTAAGTCAGATTTTAACTTCTGAAAACATGTAGATGATTTTGGAAACAATTGAAGTCAGTCTATACAGTATTTGTTAAATTATTTGAAGTTGTAAGAATCTGCTACAGACCCAATATACGTCACTAATTACAGAAGCCAATATGTCACCGCTGTTTTAATGTATTGAATATATGAACATATTGAAGCCGAGACTTATCTTATTCAATTTCTGTTTTTAACAGATATCTCCTGCAAATTTTAAGATTTTTAAATTGATTTGATTGGTTGATGATTAACCCGAATAGCAGCCTAATCATTGCCTTTCAAACTTATTTCTTCATTGATTTGATCGTTACATTTGATAGATAAATTATTATCCCGAACGTGTACTAATTAGTTAGTACAATGATAATTGTAATTCAATTGTTGTTAACGTTGCAGCATTGGAAAACAAAACATCACCAAGGAAACACTAATGCAGTTATTAAAGTGCTTCGATTATATTTTCTTTTGTGTATACTATGTATGCTATGTACAATGTACTATTTCTTTTGTACACACTATTTCATAGTGTTTGTGAGGCAAAATTAAGCACAATCTTTTCTCTAATCTGTGCTATTGGTTTACATTTATTTCAACATTTACCAGTGAACTGGGATAATTCCCTATGAAACAACAACGTGATTTGGTAGGATATAGTCATTTCAAATTATTATTTTAATACTGTTAATTGTATTGTTTCTATTTCATTCACAGTGTAAACGTTAGAACTAATGTCATATTAAGCGAGGAACAATTTTTAATGAATTATTGATTGATTAATGTATTGCTACAAAATTTCCTCACTTGGGACCTTTAAAACACTCACCGATTGAAGCAGGTACGAACTGATACCCATTCGATATATTGGTGTAGCACCAGTCTAGATGACATTGCATAATTTCAAAGGTGTCGTATGTGTAATCATTGTAAGCTCCTTCAAGATTCTTGCAATTTATGAAGGGCATATCTATCATACCATACGCCCTTTTAGAACCAATCGGGCAGGAACCAGGCTGGAAGTTTATGTTGAAATGACTAAATACAAAAAATGGAAATTTTACTAAACTCGTGTTTAAAATCCAATTGAACCTAGCTATAATAAAACCTGTTCGAGTGTTCATTTAAGCCTTTTTAGGTACTATCTAAACCAACCCAAATAATTTTATAGTAATGATAAACTTACTGTCGACCTTTACATTTATCTATATTATATAAAATCACCATTGCAAGGAAATGAAATATGGCACCAAAGCAATGAATTCGAAATGGTTTGGTGACTTCTTAACCATAACTGACCTTAGAGGGTACAATACCATGTCGCATACCCCATTTTTCAATTTTGCACAAGTCAAAACGGCAGTCTCTCCAGACATCCCCAGAGCCAACCCAATGCCCACCAATATCTAAAATAAATATGTTGAATATCATTATTTTGCAGTGACTTAGTTGTATAGTCCCTAGTGTGTATTAGTAAAAGTAGTTTTTGTACGTTGTTTTTCTTCCGACGCCTTACAGACAAACTTGCTAAATTGTATCCAAGTCGATTTTTTCTACATTTGTCATTTATTTGTTTTCCACAAAATCGTTATCTCATAGTTATCCTAAATGATTTACCATCGCATTCTCCACGCGCTGACATGTGAATAGTACCAGTAGCGACCCGAGTATCGCCAACGCACTTGTCAATACCTTCACCGATTAGGAACTTGGATTCTGAAATAATACATTTACAAGTTTTGACGTCTTATGCCAGACCCTAACCAGGATTTGCTGAAGGGTTTCATTTTTTAAAGATTCCAGTGTCCAATTTTGATAATTTTGGCCCATAGATGGCCAATATCGCTTGGAATATACTCAGAACAGTGAAAATCTGCATGATTTTAAAATTATTCTTGGCCAAGGGGGGTCGCTCTAACCCCCTGACCCCCCCCCCCCCCCTGGCCACGGCCCTGAATGCCTCAGTCACATTTGATCGGCAACAATAAGGCGGCCGTAGCTTCCCTTATATGCATCTTGAAATATAGGAATAAGCCGTAGAGCAAATGTACTTAGGCTTTGGTTATCCATTTGGATAACAGAGTTGGATAACTGATATCACGCCCGGTGATCGTGAATCTCGGACGGAGGGGGGGGGGGGAGCAGGCAATTTCTGCTAGGAAATTCAACAAATCTGGAAGATTAATTTTTTCAAGAAAAAGTTTACTATTGAATTGCTAAATGGATAGGCGCACGGTATGGTAAAATATTATATGTAGAATAATGTCATTGCTGAATTTATAAAATAAGTTTCCATACGTAAAATAAAAAATAATCGAAAATAATTAAAATGGGACGGAGGGGGGGGGAGGGGACGGAGGGGGGGGGAGTAGTAATTCTATAAAGTGAAACAACTTCACACGAATTCTTGTATTTGAAAAATGAACTCATTAACTTAGTAAGAAACTGGATGATATATCCCTGGAGACTGAAAAATGGGGACATTTGGAGTAAAAGGACTTAAAATCGCGAAACATCTCTAATCATGTCTTTTATACATATTGCCCCCCCCCCCTCCGTATATCCCCCCCCCCCCCCTCTTTATATCTAAATGTGTGTTCTTTTTTAAATCTGAATTTAATCTTTTTAATCTGAATCGTTTGATGTCATGCATGAATTAAAACAGAAAGATATAGCGTTCTAGTCACAACGGCGCTGCATATTATTAAGCCAGAGGTATTAGAAAAAGGAAAACAGCAATTTAATGACGGATTCTCGGGAAATAAACACGCAAAAATAATTTTGTATAATTGAATAAAAATCAAACGAATCAAACGATTCAGAGTTGTTGCAAAACATTGTTTTATTAATAAAAGTACGTAGAATCAGACTTGCCAACCTAAAATGAAAAAACTGGATTTTTTGCGGTAGATTTTTAAAAAAACGGTAGTTTTTATGATAGATATCTGAAAAAAACGGGAGTTTTTACGGTAGATTCTGAAAGAACGGGAGTTTTTACAGTAAATTTCTGAAATAACGGGAGTTTTTACTTTAGATTTTGAAAAAACTGGAGTTTTTACGGTAGATTTAGAAAGAACGGGAGTTTTTACGGTAGATTTAGAAAAAACGGGAGTTCTTACGGTAGGTTTCTGGAAAAACGGGAGTTTTACGGTAGATTTTGAAAAAAACGTGAGTTTTCATTTTTAGGTTCGGTTTTTCGCGCATGAGCATTAAATCCAGCGATTTAATTGGTTGAAATTATTATGACGTATGCGCATTTAATAAATTAATTAGAACTTATAATAGATGTCACTTACGTTCATTATTTCACAGCAATCCCTACCCATAATGCGCCTTATATTGCGGGAATATTTTGTTTAGCGCCATATAAAAACAAAGTGTATTCTCTCGACAGAAGTTTGACAGAATATGAACTGGCCCCCGTTTGTGGACATTTGGTGTGCAAACTTATGCCGAACTGATCGCAGAAAAGCAATTTGAATTATGGGAATGAAGTACTTTTAAGTTATTTATGAAAGTATCGATAGTGAACCATGGGAGCCAATCCTTCTTGGAGTAAAAAAAGAAGCATGCCTGCAATAATCAAGGTCACAAATTTGTCAAATTCATTTTGAATACGGTAGATTTCGACAGCAAAAAACGGAGATTTTACGGGAGTTATACCTAGAATACGGGAGATTTTATGGGAGTTATACCAGAATACGGGAGATTTTACGGGAGATTTCAGCAAAAATACGGGAGATTTTACGGCCATATTTTTAAAAAAAATTACGGGATATTTTAGTAAAAATACGGTACGGGAGTTTACGGGAGTTTTTACGGGAGAAAACGGTATGGGAGTTTGGTATTTTTTACGGAAAAACAAAAGAGAGATTGGCAAGTCTGGTAGAATTAAAATCAGTTCAAAAATAGTGATGTTAGATTCAAATTTCCAGATTTGATAATAACTTTATACAAAAATGTATTTACCTTGTCCCGTAGATGTTGAAGCATTCGGGAAATAAGTCGCCCAAAATGTCAGTAAGGAAATCCACGTGGACAATTTTTCCATTTTACCTATCAACTATAATAGCTTTCCATTTTTATTATGTTTCACAGTTCTAGTTTTTATAATACCTTCTGTCGTGTGTATATCGGTTGCCTCTACAACTTGATTTGTATGGTTTATCTTTTGTTGTACCGTTCTATATTATATATAAACTCAAGAGGATTCCTATAAATAAAGTTGCATGCTATTTATTTAATTTGTGAAATAATTTAAAAGTGAAATTAGTTACAATCATACAGCATTCGCTCTCGAATGTCCAAAAATATTTTCCTATATTTTCTAATGAGATGGGGATTGAACAATAGTAGGTAGGTGCCAGACCATATATGAGAAATTTACCATGCAAATGTTCACATTTATTTGGTTTTTACATATGATACATTGAGTTACAATTGGTATCATTATTGTATTTCACAAAGTATCTACATATGTCCAGTCCAGTCATTTATGAGTCCAGTTGGTTAAATTAAAAATGTTGTGTTCGAAATAAACAATATATTAATTAACTATGGTAGACATATATACTCATAGTGTGATAAACACCCATGTATTATATTTGAGGTTTTCCATGATTTTTTATATGAGTACTCTCTGAATTTCGAAAAGTGCTTTGCGCAATGTATAATTTATCCATTGTTTATTACATCGATATAACTAAAAATTATGAATTTTTTTCATGAGAATATCTGTATTGTTATATGCATTTATTATTTATATATTGTTTACTAAGTAAATAGTGACAACCACTTTAGAATCTATTGTTGGATGTCATTAATCAGATTAAGTTGTTCTGCTAACATGCAGTGGCAATCAGGTAATGGACTTATCGGTTAAATCTCGAAATTCTCGGGTGGGTGAATGCCTATTATCAAAATCTCAAGTGGGTGCAGCACAGTTGCTGCTGGGGAATCACTACAGTGTAATTTATTATTATTCTGCTGGTAAGTCATAAGAATAAAGATCAAAATCTTCACTATATAGTTCTCTCAAATAGCTACCTGGAAAATTCTTTAAGTAGTGAAACAACTACCTAATAAAAAAAGTTAAGCGCGAGGCCTGTATGTGGAACATTTGGGAGTCTCTTACATATTTTTAACATAAAATGAAAATAGGGAGATCAAAGAGATTGGCGACATAATCTTTGAAAATAAATAAAGACAATCGAGGCCCCTAGCATATTTTCAAAAAATACTCCGGCGGAGATATTGGGTATTTTTTAGAATCAATCGTTTTCTTTTGATAACATTAGCACACTACCCTACCACGTGACCACGTTTAAAAGGGAAACACGGTACAGCTTAGTTGCGAATGGAGGTCGTGGGCTTAATTCCATATTTCTGAACGTAAAATACATTTTACATTTATTTCTAGTGTTCTACCACATATAGAAATGATTCATCAAGCAGTTTGCAGAATATTGTTGGCAAAAACCACTATAGGCAAAGATAGATAATAGTGGTCGCATTGAAACAAAACTCAATCAACGTACAGGGAGCATGTAAGTTTCCCTTACATGAAAAAATGTTACATTACATGTTACAACAAAAAAAAAACAGTTCACTTATTTAAACTGCGTGTCATCGTGTTATATGTGGATACGTTCTCCAGTATGTTATTCAACTGTATTTTTGTGAATTAATTGTTTTTCTAAAATCTTAAGATGCATAAAAAGTCATCGTCAATAGAATTAAATATTTGCATAACGGTTTTTATCATAGTAATCAATAATTTTAAACATGTACAGCTAGGGACGAGGCAATGCAATATTTATATAATATAATATCTATGAAATATAAGTATATAATATTATATTTATATGATCTTTCACAAAACATATCAAGCAAATAAAATGTAACCTCGTTTTCAGGTGAACTATTTTTTTTTTTTTTTTAGGTTATTGTTATTTATTTCTATAATATTCAACATAATTATTTACATAGATTGTGAGGGGCCGAGGCTACATAGCATTATTGGCCCCCCTCTAGAAAGTTAAAAACATATAATAAATCACTGGAGTGTGTAGGATTGCAACGGACAGACGGTCGTCCACCAGGTCTTGCCCATGATGATGTATATGAGTGTTAATGAGAGATGATGTGAAATGAGGAGGATGGTCATTCTAAGATGTTATCGATATAATTTGAAGATAGTTGAAGGCATTTTGTATTCAGTTCACTATTTAAATTTTCATCTCCATAAAGTATAAATTCTATTTTTTGCTTTCTGGTTTTTCCAAAATAGCACATAATATCAAGATTGTCTAACTTTAGGATGTTCTGTATGTAATCATTTCTATATATGGCGGTTAGAGGGCAGTCGAGTAAAAGATGAATCTTATCTTGATTTCGGTGGCCGCAGGGGCAAGAAGGATCTATGATGTTGTTGAAATTATGTCTAAAAAAGTCACTTTTAAGGGCAAGGTCGCCTCTAATTTTATTAAGTTTAGTTTCAGAAGACCTTTTCAAATTAAGATTTTTTGTTAAAATATTCTTTTTATGAAATGTATATTTCTTATTATAGTTTTTCTTGAAGATTGCTAGGGTTGGCGATGTTTTTATTTCAGTTGAAAGATTTTTCCAAATGGAGATAGGCTTTATGGCTGGTGAATTTAGGTATTTCACAGACGCTCTCACTGGTAAAACATATTCTCTTCTGGAGCGGAGCTCCCTTTCGGCACCAGGATTGGACAGTTTTTCATATATAGAGACTACATAAGAGGGGGTCAAATTTGATCGGACTTTGAACATGTGAATACTTTGTTTTTCTTCTCTTCTCTCCGCTAGGGTTTTCCAGTTTAAACATTTATATAATTTTTGCTTGCACGTACCATAAATCGCCCCGGAAACTATCAGGGCTGCTCTGTAATGGAGTTTGTCTAGTTGTTCCAGAGCACCTTGTGACGCCGAACCATAGATTAAAGAGCCGTATTCGATTTTAGAGAGGATGAAAGAAGTGTACATTGTTTCAAGATGTTTTGAGTTTACTCTCATTTTCAATGCTGATAGGGGATTTAGTAGTTTGTCAATTTTTGCTCGGACTTCGTTTATATGAGTTTTAAAGTTTAAGTTTTTATCAAGAGTTACGCCTAAATGTTTATGTGAATCGACTCGGTCAATTGAATTGTTATTAAGTGTCAAAATTGGATATGGCCTATCAAAGACGGTTTCTTTACAAAATATTATTTCTTTTGATTTTGAAGGCTTGAAGTTCATTTTCCAAGTTTGTGACCATTTAAAAATATTGTCAAGATCTTTTTGGAGGATTTCGTGAGTGTTCTGAATTGGATGATCTCTAGGTACAGGTAAATAAATGGAGGTGTCGTCTGCATAGATGTAAGATGTTGAGTCAATTACTTCCGGTAAATCATTTATGTATAATAAGAAAAGGATCGGCCCAATTTGGCTCCCTTGAGGCACCCCGCTGTTTATGTAATTGTCTTCTGATAAATTTGATAAGATTCCGTTTACTCTAGTTTGAACTTTTCGATTTTTAAGATATGAGCTTATGAGATTCAAAGTGTCAGCACCAAAACCATATGATTTTAGTTTATGAGTCAAAAGGGCATGCGGGACTTTGTCGAAGGCAGATTCTACGTCAAGGAAAATTCCTCTGACGTCACAGTTGCGGTCAAAAGATTCATTAATAAAATTCGTTATTGCTATAAGTTGGAAGTCGGTGCTGTGACCGGGTAAAAAACCAGATTGGTTATTATAAAGTAAATTGTTTTCAAGGAGATGGGTCAAAATTCGATTTTGGATGACTTTCTCAAATACTTTGGATATTGTATTTAATAAGGAAACTGGACGGTAATTTGCTTTATCTGAACGTACTCCTTTATTTTTGAAAATAGGACATATAGTGGCGAGTTTCCATATGTCTGGAAAGCATTGTCCGTTTAAAATTCTATTAAAAAGCAATGATAGCGGTAAATCAATCGTCGACGCTGTCATAAGAAGCATCCTATTTGTAATACCATCGGGTCCTTCCTTTTTGGAGGGGTTGAGATCTAGTAAGAGAGTTCTAACTTCCTCTCTGTTTGTTGAAATATTGGTCAAAATTTTGTTCGTTCGCATTTGGAGAGTAGGCAGGTCCCTTTGGTCAAAATCAAAATCGTGGTGGAATTTACTGGTAAAATGGTTTAACAATTCAGTCGCCTTATCTTTGTCGGTTGAAAATACTCGTGTCAGATCAGAGCTAAACAAAGTTGGAATGCTTGGAGTGAATCTAGTACCAAGGAGTTTTTTGATAGCTTGCCAATAAAATTTACTGCCAGAAGAAAAGGATTGAAGGTCATCACAAATCTTATTTTCATAATTGTCTTTAAGTAATTTTACCTTTTGTTCTACAATTTTTACTTGGTCCTTGTAGTTTGTTTTATTTACTTCTGTATTATTTCGTTTGAACTTTTTATATAATTTATCTCTTTTGTTTAACTCCATCTTAATTTCGTTATCGAACCATGGCATATCATTTGATTTTGAAATTTTAGTTTTAAATGGTATATTATCATTAAAAATAGATGTCAGTTTGTTAGTGACAGCTTGAGTTGAGGCATTAACTGTTCCCGTGGCAATAATATCATGCCAGTTTTGATTTAAAATGAGATTATTAAGATTATCTAAGTTGCAGTTTTTATATTGCCAGGTCTTTTTCTTACTTGGCTCACTATTAAAATGTGGGGATATATTTATATTAGTCAGGACTGTACTGTGATCACTGTTCCCTATAGGAGCATGGACTTCGGTCGAATTTATTAATCCAGGGAAGTTAGTAAATACTAAATCAAGACAAGATTCAGAAGTCTCGGTGATTCTGGTGGGAGTATTTATCAATTCTTCAAATCCTAAATTTGACATAGTATCGTATAGCTTAGGACCTAAAGTATTTTCACGTTCGTTTTCGTAAAAATAAACTGACTTCGCATTAATGTCACCTTGAAGAACAATGAGGTCGAATGCATCGGAGGTTAGCGCCTTATTTATGGATTCAGATAAAAGTCTATTAAATTTAGATATCTCGGCAACTACTGCCAGTTGAGTTTTAGGAGATCTGTATCCTGAACCTATCAATATTTTTTTATGCTGTGAAATTTGTAATTCTACCCAGCAGATTTCATTTTCGGTGTTTAGATCACTTCGAATTTTATAAGGTATATTTTCTCGTATATATATCAGAATACCCCTGCCATGGTTTGGAATCATTGGATAAATAGGTTTATGAAAACCATTAATAATAAGATTATCTGGGTCAAGATTTGTACCGGTTTCACAAAGTGACATAACATCACATTTTAATTCACGCGCCCTTAAAGATAAATCATCAAAACGACTGCTATTTTCCCCATTAGCTAAAGGTTTTAGAGATCCGTTGACATTCGTTGATAAGATTTTCAAATCCGGACCAGGATTTTGATGCACATCGTGCGATAATAATATGATTATATCAAGAATCAGAACTGAGCCTAAAGAAAAAACATCGTCTCTCGAAAAGAGCGTTGACAGGTGCAAAATGTTACTGTAGCTTATATGCTTGCACTGGTGCAGAGAAAGCATAAAATATACGCTCGCTAATTGAACTGTAATAAATAAAAGGTATCCAAGAACACGTATCCAGCAGTAAACTGCTACCAAAAATATACTTAGTCCCAGAGTGAGACTTATAATGACATGGATACCACACATTAAAATTCAAGATATTGACAGTACCAAATCGCCGAACCCAAGTAAGAGTTGACTTTTGAAAGAATCTGTAAAACACTCGGCAAGTAAAATCATCAGCCAAACATGCCTAATTACTAAAGTAAAAACCCTTAAAAATAATGCTTCGAGTTTATTTGGGTTGTAAATGGGCCCCGTTACAAAAAAGTGTTTAAAAGATTCAGTAGGTTTTCTTGAGCTAAACGATCCTATTGCTACCCTCCACCTTACAATGTCAATTCCCATCTAGAAAGATATATTTGCAGAACATCCCAAATATTAATAGGCAACGACAGTTCAAGTTTTGAATGACCTCAAAAGTAGTAATGATGGTGATGCGAAGGTGATGATGAAGATCTGACTGTGTGTGGAAGTTGGTAACTGTAAGGGCTGACCCATTGGACGACGATCGGTCCCCTGCATTCACGTACACACTCTGAAAGTAAAGAAAGCTAATTAGGTATAACAAGTTACTTTGCGCTTGCATGTTGAACTATTTTGTATGTGGATTCACAAATGAAAATATATTTCAAAGCATGTACAAAGAGTCAAAGACCCCTTGTATATTGCAAAATTTATTTCAATGTGTAAAATATTTCTGTTCAGTTATGAAATGTAATAGTTATGTAGCTATAGATTTATAGTTTAATCATAATAAAACGTTTAATGCACAAATGCAATATATCTAAGAAAGGTACATAAAATTATAAAACAATATAAATAATGCAACATAAATAATTTAATGTGTACTGATGTAAATAATCATATTTTTCTGATCTTTCACAAGTAATATCAACTCGTACCAAGTAATATGACCGAAGCCCGGTTATGTCACAAGTAACGAAAATAAGCTAAATAGGTGGATTTTAAAAACAGCATTTCGTTTTAGCAAAGCCTTCAACATTAAAGCATCTAATGTTAACCGTAAATTATTCGGATTCAATCGCCTTGAATATGGGAACGTTCTGACCATCTCTTGATTTCTTATTTGTGCCATATACAACGAATTTGTAAGCCTGTGTGATATCCATTATAAGCTTTGGAAGGTCTAGAATAACAATCAATGAGATAAAGATAATAGGTGGGACACATATTGGGATTGCTATAGCAGCTGCATAATTCGCTTCACTTGGCTCATATTCGATCCTTTTATGAGGCACGTATTCATCAGCTTTTTCAATTTCCTCTGCTATGTTTTTAAATACAATAATTAAAGGCATAGTTTCTGACACGGTGGTTTTTGGCGATGACTTAAATCCAGGTTGAATTGTCTTGTTTGGATATGGAGTAGAAGTTTCCTCAGTTTCAGGCATGGTTTCAATGGTTGATTGATTGATTCCCTCAGTTGTTGCAATGGTTCCAGTTAATGTTGGAAAGGTGTAATCAATTCTTGGGATTGTTCCATTAGTTGTTGCGGTGGTTTCAGTAGATGTTGCAGCGGTATCCTCAGTTATCGGGATGGTTCCATCAGTGGTTGAGTTGTTGATGGTTCCATCAGTAGATGTTGAAATGGTATCTCCAGTTGTTGTCGTAGTTTCAATAGTCGTTGGAATGGGATGGCACACTTGCCCCTGGCTTGTCCAGTTACCAGAGGTCTCACAGATGACAGTTTTACTTCCCCGTAGGTAAAATCCATCATTACAAGAATAATTTGCAACACTGTTGTATGTTGTACCATTAGGCAACTCTAGGCTTCCGTTTTTTATCCCCTGAGGTTGACCACAGTCAACAATGTAACATTCTGGTACCAGGGTCAATGATGAGATCAATGCGTCGTTAAAATAACTCTCGTATGGCACCCATGAATCGTTTGAGGAACACTGCAGAGAAGTTATGTTTGATATTTGGTAGCCCTCATCGCAGGTATAGTCAGCTATAGAATGCACAAGAGTAGATGTGAAATTCCGCCTCCCATGTTCCGTAGTTGGGGGTTCTTCGCAGTTTGCAAGGGTACATGATGGTGTTTGAGACCATGTGTGGTTGTAACAATTTACTGCTGAGGTGGCGTTTTCATATCTCTCGTTACATGTGTAGCTGGTTATCCATGAGGTTGAGTTCTCAATACTACCATGCTCTATTTCTGATACTGGACGACATGCTAAAATATAGAAAAAGATGATATGAGATCAATTCACCAAGCAGCCGCCAAAATATAATGCACGGTGAAACTTGGCAACCTATAGAAATTCAAATTTGAAGAACAATATGTGGCTTTCTTGTAGTCGATTAGTCGACATTTATCGATAAATTTCGTCACTTGTAATTTATCTCTACCTGGTGTTGCATATATCTCCACATTACAAATCTTCCAATCTGTGTCAACATCTGATTGTATTGATTGTATCTCCACCTGGTCCCCAAATTCTAAATATTGACACTTGTATAAAGCAGGAATTGAGTTCTTTATTTGAGCATCTCTGATGCAAAAATTGTGTTGGTCCGCACTGTCGTGAACAGTAACATTGAACTCGTAAGGCGCTGCTGTACCTGTGGCATCTGGAATGGAATATATATAAGATATAATAAGACACTCTTGAACAGTAATTGGTGAATAAGCTGCTGTAGGTTCTGATTGATAATGGTTTGTTGGAGACAAAACAAAGCATTGCATAATAGGATTTACTTATTTAGGGACTATTACGCCGATACATATTTTTGGAGGGTCGTTAAATCGATCTTACTTTTAGACCCTCTTCCTACTTTTGTTAGGTCTTATCTCTTTGCTTGATATACAATTTATGATGGAATGTTACTTTTAAGTGCCATTGACTTCACCTTTTATGGTTTAGAGTCTTATAAGGTTTATCATGCCATTATATCTATTTATACTTACGAAAATTGATTATGAGTTCATCAATTCGAAAATAAGCTCCCATGTTAAATGTCAAGCCGGTGGGAGAAATGTTTTCACAAGTCTCATATGGATAAACATCAGTCACTTTGGATAATAGTGGTGTTGATATTATATTTAGATGATTCATATTTCCCTGTCCTGTAAGCAAAAAATACATGTGTATGAGCTATGAAGGGTCCACAATTAACATTTAACTGTCTGACATGTTGGGTGTTATTTCAATGTATCCAACTTTGGGGTGTTTATTGATTTCATTTCGGAGTTCTGTGTAGTCGGTACTTCCTTCTTTCCAAATCTGCTGCACAGTTGCTATAAAAAAAGAAGGTCACTATTTAAGTAATGCTGAAACATTATTTCCGTAAATATCTGCATAGTCCGGTAGTTGGTATAACACACACGTGCAGGGGAACATGAGACCGTCGATCGAAACGTCTGAAGTTATGAAATTAATAGAATTATAAGGTCTGACACAATTAAACACAATTACTTTTTGTTTTTATTCTATTTAGTATGAATATCACGTAATAATTTACGTTCCACATGCTTATTTTATGACTTCTATTTCTTTTTGTAAACGATAATAAATACTCACTTATGCAGCGGTATGTTATCACTGCCGTTACATTATGGCTCTCAACACATCCATTCGGCCTAAGAACAGAGTAGTCATCGAAGTGTACAATGCACTCATTTTGCTTATCACACTTGTCCTTGATCACACTGTCGTTCCGCACTGGCTGGATATTGCACAATGAGTTGTATTCAAACCGACACAAATAATTGATACCATTGCTGTTGTTGCTTTGGCCCACTTCGACAGTATCAACAACTAGAACATCGTCCCCCTGACATGATAGTCTAATACTTTTATCCGATGTCTCACAGCCAGTTTTCTTGAGAGTTTGGGCTGAAAGTGGTCATAATGCAAATGACTGTTAGTACAATACGTTTTCAATGTCATCAATTGTAATGTCGTTAAAAAGAGATCAAGTGTCATTGTAAACTAGCAAAAATAGAGATAAACTCACCCTTTCTTTAACTGTATGCATAAGATACCTGACCCATTTCCTCAGGGTGCCAAATAAATATGTCCTTTCCCTGTAACTTTGACATTCACATACTGTTGAATAACTTTTTTGTCTGCAAGTTATTCAAATTGTTCATTACCACATAAAACCTAGGCTTCATGTAGCAACTCTCAAGTAGACGCTCTCTTATGCATAACAGATAGTACTCTTAAAATTATGGGGGGACATATTTATTTGACACGCTGTAGATAAGAAAAAATCGTATCATCAAGTAAATCATTACCCTTTTTGTATGTTTCCGTCTCAAAGCAGCTTGTTTTTTGAAGATGTATTGAAAACAGAGTCACCTCACCAGTTACAGACACAACAAATGCTTCCATGGATCCATTCATCGAGCCTCTAAGCTTGTTGCCTATTTCACGTTTGAATACTTGAACTCCATTTACGAAATATTCTACCGTTTCCTCATCACTTGTCATGGTTATTTGGAGAAATTTTGATTGCCCCAGGAAGTCCATGTCCAGTTTTGCCAAAAAGGACATATCCGACTGATGGAAATTGAGATATCCAATAATCTCAATGTTACTTGAGGAATTTTTGCCGATAACCATCCCAAATGTATTTGTTACCTGAATCATAACATGTGTGTCTAAGCTATCCTCTTGCTTTGTATTTGATGTGAGATCCACCCACGTCTCTAAACAGAATGTGTTGTTGAGTTCATTTGAGGGTACGCTATCATTTATTCTTATAACACCACCTCGTATTGTAGTCAGTCCAACAAAGTCCCCATGTTTTTTTAAAATAGCATCCCCTATAAAAAGTTGTCCATCATTATCAGGTTTTAACACACTGTCCATTGCAAAAGTAAGTCTTCATAACCTTCAAGTTTATTATTGATACACAAAGCTATGAACCATTTGAGATGAGAAATTTAGTTATCATACCAAATAGCTGCATGAAATCGATATTATATTTTTTAATAATGAATGTATCTTTGTTTATTGTATAGAAACGCAAACACCAAGAAAAATGTTAGGGATTACGTTGTAGTAACGTACTTGATTTTCATGCTTATTAATGACTTATAGCCTTAAACCTCATTAAGTGTCATATTTTGTATGTCACAGTAAACAATAATATTATGTTTAGGTTACCTTTGACATTTCCAAACGGACCTTGTGCGTTAAAATTGTATCCGATTATTGTATCCGAGCTCTTCTCAAAATCACAACAACCTAAGGAATAAACAAAACGGAGAGTCATTTTCAATATGTATATAGTGTAAGAACAGCATTGGACACTGTGCCTATCTATAGACCCCTATAGTTTTATATTTCGCGAGTAACCTTTTCAAAACATTGTTCCCGTCCTGGAGTAATTATTTCTGTAAAGTATCATCTCTGTTGATAAAATACAAAAACAACAAAATGCATAATATTTGTAATCGTTTGCATCAACTTCAAAGTTACTTTAATTGTTTATTCAAGCTAGACAGAGGAAATTAAAATGTAAACTTATGTTTTTGTGTATAACGTTTATTTTCTAACTTTAAAATGTTCTTTTATCAGCAGATAGAGGGACCCAATTGCCAGTGGCGTTATATGTTTATATTCAATGTTGAATTGGTGACTGCTTTATATTTTCAATTGGACCCCTTGCTTCAGTTTATCTTTTTATCAAGGCACCACTGAAGGAGCATTGATCCCATTCAAGGAAGTGTAGAACTGATTCTGCATCCCATGTGATTTATTAGATCGAAACCCGTGCATTTTCAAGAATGCTATACCCAAATATAAAGAAAATGGACTCCATACTATTTTGCCTCCTGGTTTAGCGAATCTTGAGACAATGTGTGCCTTATGTTGGCTCGAAGTACATGATAAAAACACAACAGAAACTGCCATACCTCTACATTTAAGATCCTCGCCAATCCATTCACCAGAGTCCGCTAAATAAGGAACTACACATTTCTTTGTGAATTCTCCCGAGTAGTAAATGTTTCCTGGCAAACATTCATACTTTACTATTGCACCATTGTACCATCCATCAAGCTGAGTGATCCGTGCATGTCCCATGGGAGGGTCTGGTATCACGGGACACTCTGTAATTGTGATTTTACTAGATTTAATGTTTTTAGAGTTATCATGATTCAAATAAGATTAACTTTGAAGCTTATGTCAGATACGAGGATTGATTCAAAGTAACTGACATGATGTTATCCAATATGATGTTATATATTATGTTGTAGGCATGCTTACTCTCACCTACTTTGTGTAAAATGTGTTACACAGTACACACCATATATGATTTTATTTATGTTTTGTTTGATTTCACTCCAAAGAGAGTCATTGGACTGTGTCTAGGTCAGGTTGAGACTTAATTAGAAATTCACGTCTAACGTGAAACAAGAGGCCTCTATTTTGTGGGCTGTAAAGTAGATGAAAATTATCCCCCAATGCAACATTATTCACAATGTTGGCCATGATTTGATCTCCTGCTTCTTCGTTGACAATTCTATTAGCATTTATCAGTTTATATAGACATATTAAAAAAACTTTTGCAACCTAATTGAACTGTTAACTTAACATTACATTATTATATAAAACAAAATATCATATCGTTTAGTAGTCTATTACATAACTCAGCAGTCATATGCAAGTCAGTCATATATATGACGTGCACGGACCTGGGGACAATTAGAGGAATACGGCCTAATGTCAACTATAAACGTTAATACCCGCCTAAGTAAAAAACCGAAGCACGTGTTTCATTATTTCAAACATCATTTTGAAGGTTCTCTATGCACATTTCGGTAATACTATTTTTGGTCGAGAATTTCCATGTGATCTACCATTTTTTAAAGTTAAAACTACTATTGTTCTCGAGCTCTTGCTCCCCTGTGCATTGTATCGTGATTAGATAAGGATAAGGGCTTTTATTTTGAGGTTGATATAACTTGAAAAAATGCGACGCTCGTCGTTTTTGACGTTCTAATGCTGTTTGCGCCCTATACTGCTCATTGTTTTGTTTTGGTATTTTGACGCCATAATGTTACCCTAATTGTCCTCAGTTTCGTGCGACGTGTAATGCGTGTAGTTTTAATGAACCAAAACAAAAATCTCAGTCTAACCACTGAGTTGTCCAAATTTACCCGAACATTCTTTGGATTCATGATACCACCGATTGCATTTTTGTCACTTAATCCAGGAAAGATTTGAATCCATATCTTCGTAATAAACTTTGTCACGACTGACAAATATTCTCTCTGTTCTTGGATGGATGAGTTTCTTGTTTGGATTTAGGAACGTTTGTAGATAGCTTAACTGTTTGTGTTTACAATTAACTATATAACCCCTTCTTGAATTGAAATTATGTTATGGGAAATACTTTTGGATAAGTGAGTATTGTCTATCACTTTCCATATATTTGATATAGTACAAGGAACTTGAGAATTAATCACAATGGCTTGTAGCTAGACTATAAATAAGTGAGAGCTGACCATGGTCCAATGTTCATGAATGGCAAGGAGGTTTATTAAATCCGTGTTTGTAACATAAATAGGTATCTTTGGAAAATGCTTGGTTACTCGTTTGGTTATATTTGTTGAGATATGTCAAACACTGAAGAAACAAATATCAAATGTTGGCGTGTTCATTGCTTTTTTACGTATTTTCGATATAATTTGAAGATAGTTGAAGGCATTTTGTATTCAGTTCACTATTTAAATTTCCACCTCCATAAAGGATAAATTCTATTTTTTGCTTTCTGTTTTTTTCTAAAGATACCACATAATATCAAGATTGAACTTCAGGATATTCAGTATGTAATCATTTCTATGTATGGCGGTTAGAGGGCAGTCGAGTAAAAGATGAATCTTATCTTAATCTCGGTGGCCACGAGGGCAACAAGGATCTCTAATGTGTAAAAATATGTCTAAAAAGTCACTTTTAAGGGCAAGATCGCTTCTAAGTTTAATTTCGAATTTCAGAAGACTTTTTTAAATTAAGAGTTTTTGTTAAAATATTCTTTTCATGAAATGTGTATTTCTTATTATAGTTTTTCTTAAAGGTCGGTAGGGTTGGCGATGTTTTTATTTCAGTTGAAAGATTACGCCCGAATGCCTCATGCGCAGTACTAACCAGCTGACAGTATGCTAACCAATATTAACATACAATTACCTGCCTCGAAGGAGCAACCAATGACATCAAACCGCAACGATACATGATTCGCCCATGTTTGGGGATTGATTCGAACAAATCTGGCTCGCACAGGTGGGTCAATCAAGTTAGTAACATGGCTGTCTTGATCCGTATTCCCTTGTAGAATCTAAATCAAGAAAAAATGAGTTTAGTAGTTATACATTTTCTGAATAAATTAGATTTACAGTGACCCTCGTTTCTGTCTAGGTTGTTCGATAAGATAATATTATATTGGTAAAATTAATATTGAACATTATTGAGTCGACACACATACTAGCAATTGCAAATCGTAGTTAATTATTGCATCTTCAAAATACCCAGCAGTCTCCAAAATCGACCGTATATGACTGTACATATAGGTGTATTTAATATATATGGAGGTTCTACGTGGGTTATGCCTGGTTAAGTTCCAAAATAAAAAAAAACACAAAATCCTAATGTCTGCAACACTTTTTCATAACACAAAGTCGCAAAATCCCCTCACCCATCTGATTTTATTATGGTTATGGTATCTTTGTTAACCTTTATTCAATTATAACTCAGAAAAGTATTGCATTTTAGGTCAAAAATGTCAAATCGAGGTCAGCGTCACCTAGGGGGTGTACATTTTTGACATTTTGTGATGGAATCTCAAGTTTCTTTCAAAATAAATGCCACGCTTCTTGAAGGATACTCTAAGAGCGAGGAGGAAAATTCTTTGACAGCATTTTCAGTTAGGGGGAAGTCTTGAATAAACTTTTTACCTAGGTGATAGGTTTGCAGAGTGGTACAAACATTCTTTTTTCAGGGGTTAGCCCCCCACCCCCCCAAAACACCCCACATTGGGAAAATAGTTTTCATTCTCAGTAACTTTAGATATTTTGATGTTTGTAAGTAACATATATAAACATTATATACTTATATGAATCATTTGCAAAATAAATAATGCCAATCACTACAGAGAAGAATGATACTTTTGAACCTCAGTTGGGTATTTACATGTGATGATCAATTCATGGCTATCATGCAGACCACAAAATAAAAACAAGGCACAGACGTGAACAATATCGTACCTAAAACACAGCAGTGTGACAGTGAAGAATTTAGGACGGGAAATCCAAAATGGCCACCTTAAAATTTACCCAGAATGCCCAAAAACTAATCAGTTCTTAACTTTGATACATAGAAACATCCCTGAAAATTTCAGATGAATCCCTCAAATGGTTTGGCTGGAAACCTGTAGACAAGTCTTGAAAGTGACGATTTTAGGACGGAAAATCCAAAATGGCCACCTTAAAATTTACCCAGAATGCCCAAAAACTAATCAGTTCTTAACTCTGATACGTAGAAACATTTCTGAAAATTTCAGATGAATCCGTCAAATGGTTTGGCTGGAAACCTGTAGACAAGTCTTGAAAGTGAAGATTTTAGGACAGAAAATCCAAAATGGCCACCTTAAATTTTACCCAGAATGCCCAAAAACTAATCAGTTCTTAACTCTGATACGTAGAAACATCCCTGAAAATTTCAGATGAATCCGTCAAATGGTTTGGCTGGAACCCTTAGACAAGTCTTGAAAGTGAAGATTTTAGGACGGAAAATCCAAAATGGCCACCTTAAAATTTACCCAGAATGCCCAAAAACTAATCAATTCTTAACTTTGATACGTAGAAACATTCCTGAAAATTTCAGATGAATCTGTCAAATGGTTTGGCTGGAAACCTGTAGACAAGCTGAAAAGTGAGACGCCGCCCGCCGCCCGCCCGCCCGCCGCCCGCCCGTCAAGCTGACGACAATATCGTACCTTTATTAGGTACGATAAAAACATAAAACTACAATTCAATGGCTGTCATCTAATAAAATAGTATTTAAATCCCCTCCCCCATATGTAATTAATTTTTTGACAGACATTGAAATATTATACATTACTGGTAGCCCTATTGAAAAAATAACGTATCTGAATATAGTCATACCAAATATGACAATTTGCTGGTAGACATTTACTTATTTTAGATCAAAATATAAAATATATTATTACTTACCGAAGCATACTCTTCCAAATTATCTTCAGTTTTACCATAGAAGAACTTGTATGATGTAACCCATTGTATGTAATCAGGTCTTCCTTGGGTAATAACTCCACTCACTAACATAACTTCACCAAGGTCAACTTGAATCCACTGGTTTAAATCATTTATTCTAGCAGACCAGGCTCCTACCAGGGTAGAACTTGAACAGACACGTGTTGTTAGCTATAATCTTCACTATGGCTTACTCGATAAAAATTGAAGATAACAATGCGATTTTTTACTGTTAACAGTTGAACGACCTTCATAATTTCGCCCGAAGATTTTCTTCACCATATCCTTCCTTGATATGTATTGGTTTATTATTCGAAAAATGTTCTGTTAAGCTGTTGTTCTATTAGTATTTTTCATGAAATTGATAGGCGTTGTCATTATGCAGGTGTGATATGACTTAGTAAATACATACTTGCCCGGTGTATTTAATCTAGATCTCTGTACTCCATGACGTTCATCCCAAGTGCTTGATGCACTTAATCTAGCATCGTCAACATGGTAGATATTTCCAGATATAAGTTGTTCTGTGCAGTGGACTACATTATATAAAAACATAATGTAGATGTCATTATTACTAAAAAGCATGGATTTTTGAATCAAATGAAATTAATGATATCTTAAAATATGGTTAACTAAATGATTCGCATTAACCGAAGCCAATATCTTGCACTTGATTTTAGAATTAAAATAAGTATTTACGTATCGGTAATGAGTATTGTAATGCAGCTCATCTCTCTGTGAATTAACACGTATTTTAAAAATGTAACCTACTTTCAATAAGAATCGTATTTCCATGATTTCAATGTATTTATTCACCCTCGGGAACATTATAAAATTGATGTAAAATCCTTATCAACGCAACGGCATGTATTACTGCCCAGCTATTTTAGAGCCAACTTGCATAATTATGTATAGCGTCTTGTTGCACTTAAGATGTGCAACTAAAATATTTTCTGAAACGTAAGCTTTATTGTGTTATTATTCTTATGCAACCGGCAAGTACCAAACAGCAATTCGGGCGAATGTATCATAAAAATTACTGCACTGTACATCTTAAATAGAAATACCTTTTGCATGTACTTCTACATAGCACAATGCTAGTTGACTAGGCGTGTCATCCATCATTTTTATCATAATTGACCGCCCATGCTTGGCTTCATCGCATGTTATCTCATGTGGGGTGTTAATTTCACCTTTGTATGTCATGCACTCCTCATTCCCAATGTAAATTGCAAAGTTATTTAGTGGGTACTCTAAAATTGCAAAACAATTACCCAAGTTACAATATAGGTAACATTAAAAAGAAATAAACGTACAGCGCCTTAGAAAATATAGGCGTTCAATGTTAATTTTGAATCATGATAAACATGGATTACCTTTGCTTGGGGTTATCACAAATTTAGAAATCGGAACATCATTTCTCATAAACACCATCCAGTGAGGGTTCGTTTCGATTGAAGTTAAGCTGATTAAGCAGTTATCCTTGTGGTTATCTAACCCCATGAGAAGGGCATTCTCCGATGGTTTGTTGATCCATGTTTCTGATGACTGGAATGTCAGTTTCCCAATTGCATCGTTTTCTAAATTGACACATTTGATTTTATCAACATATGTCATTCATGCAATATTTCAGAAATTTTAAGGATGCATACGTTTTTTCAATTGATAATTGTTTTAAAATCTAAAGGTGAAGTCATTGTTTTTCAAGGATGATCTCAAGAATGTGATGTCGCAAGAATGTGGTTTTGCAAGAATGTGATGTCGCAAGAATGTGATATTGCAAGAATGTGATTTCGCAACTATGTGATATTGCAAGAATGTGATGTTGACAGTGACAAATAGCAGTCGCAATAAAGAATATAATGAAAAATGAAGAACATACAGAAACACTACCTTATAATATTATCCGAAAATATGTTCATACCTGTGTGCATGATATATGTATCAAAACTGTCAAGTCCAATCCCATTGCAGTTTGCTATTTGACCTCTAACACTTGTCCAACTAACAGTGTCATTTTCTTTAACGTAGCATTGTCTCTCCTCTATTCCAAATGCTTCTTTACCCTCATTGAGGGCTTTCACATAGCACTTGTATATTGGGTCTTCTACTTGTTCTGCTACGCTTGCATCTTCAGTATTACTGAGTCGGACAATATTTGGGTTTGTGGTCAATTGAGATCCGTAACAGCCATCGTGTGTGTATGGAAGTGTGAATCCACCATCTGGAAGTAAGAAGTAAGAAAGTCTGGGTTGAAATGATCTCTGTATGAAATCATCTGCATTGTATTAACATAGACGTAGTTACCTTTGTCTCCAAAGGTTAAAGTCTTTTGCTCCTTAATTTTTATAACATAAGATGATATGGGAGTGTCCAATCCGACCCCATTCTGTAATTACAGTGATTTCAGAATGTTTAATGAAATAAGAAGTAGTAGTGCTACGGCCAAGGCGATTTGTGTCCAAAACTAGATTCAATTTGACTTTAGATTCTTGTAGGAGACCCCAAGGCATGTAAAAAAAAGTTTGTGAACCCTTGCAAAGCAGGCTCAAAAGTGCTGAGTCAGCAAATTTTATCATTTTCGAGTCTGACTTTTACCATATGCTTGAAACTATTTAATATCTCATTTCAGGGTGTTGCAATTGTAATGAAACATTGTAAGTATATCAATAAGGCATGTATGAAGAATTCCTGAAAGTTTGGGTCTTATCCAACAAAATTTGGTAGAGATATGGGATAATTTGTCCCTAAAAGTACATAATTCATTCTCAAAATTTCTTAATCAGTCGATAGTTAATCAGTCATTTAAAAAACAGTAAGAGCCTATGGTGTATAAAACCTGATTAAAAACTTCACTGATGATGTTAGCAAATATTTCTTGAATTAGTTTCAATAAAAAGTACAAGTATTTATTTTTTCTGATTTTTCTCTTTACCTTCCCCTAAAATTGCAAGAAAGGGGGCGTGGCACATAACACTTCAGTTGTTGAACTTGTTGCTAGGGTCAAATAGAAAATGTGTATCATTATAGCAAAAAGTGTTTTTCTAAATAGATCTTAACACTATATGTGACATCATGATATGCTAAACATATTCATTATCTACCATTTTATATTTTTACAGCTTATCATTGCCATACCCCATAAAACCGTTTAGGGTATGTGTGGTCAGCAATAGGTAATACATGTATGTGTACTTAAAACATTTTTCAAAATTGTATTTCAGATGCCACTCTATCCTAATGTTGTTCATGTAGTTATGGTATGTTAAGAATGAATTATGATGATAATATGTTATATTACACTCCCCATCATAAGTTTTGTAACTGTAAGTCCCCCTTTGAATCACTTATTAAAGCTTGTCATGCTGTTTGGAAATTTTAAACAAGACATCAAGCTTTTGGAATAAAGCAATAAGGAACAAAATCAAGGTTCAAACATTGACAGACCTTAATATGTAATCATATGAAAACTTGCAGTTGCCAACCTTATAGAGGGGTGTATAAATATTATATGTGTCATAAATTGTTTAGTTGTAGAAATCTGAAGCCAAAGGAAATAATAGTGCTTTACATTCTCTCAAAGACAGTGATCAATTCCGTGGCACTGGGTTTGTTGACATTACTTATATGATATGTGACATTACGCGAGTTTGGTCCTAAGGCCAACATATTCCAATGGTGCAGAATCCCACTCGCCCCATCAAGTCCCACTCTGCCATATCGAGTCCCACAATGTCCCAAGAGACCTTGTTAACTTTGCCCCATGGAGTCTCATCGAGTCCCTCTATATCCCATCGAGTCTCACGGAAATGATGTAATTTAGTTTAAAAGGTTTTGTCAAGGTCATTTTGATCCCAAGTTAGCTGACACATCCCATGATCAAAAGTCCCACGATGCCCAATGGAAAGAATGAATAGGTTTATTCTCAGTGGGACTTCGCCAAATGATACCCAATCGAATCTTATGGGACTCAATGGGGCTTCATGTGGAAAATCCCAAGGAATCCGAAGGAGTTCCATCGGGCAAAGCTCAATGAAGCCCAACAGATTTCCATGAGGTCCCACCCAATGTTAAATCAATGGAGGTCCCTCCCTATGTTAAATCAATGGAGGTCCCACCATGCCGTATTGGTGTATGTTAGGCTTTAGCGAAGTAACTTCCTTTGTTTACATTCATCAAATCGTTAAAAAGGAAAAGTTGTCAAAACTTTGTAAGAGCGTGATTATTTGGACCGATTTCACTTGTCTGCTAAAGCTATTTTAGTTTTACACGAACTGAGCGGGCCAGTGCCATTCATATTATCTTCAAATAAACTTTTTCTCCTGCATTCAATTCATGACCACATGTTATGTTACTACTATACAGAATCCATAGGATCCTCAGGGATAAGCCATTCCATGGTCACTTGGCCTTGGATTGAATGTCTTTAACTCAGGTGAATAGGTTTATTATGAAGGGGTTTCCATGAAAACGTATGAGTCTTGGATAAACAGATTCCAAAAGTCAATGGGAGTGACAAAACGTAAGTAATGCTTAATAACTGAGTGTGGATTGGTTGATCCCAAGATATTATCAGTCAGTAGCTTATTACGTACTATAACAGTTAGCAGGGAACAAAAACTGGAACTTACTGTTATGCAGTAATCACGATACAAAAATATGTCATATTCCGCAATGAATATGGCATATTCACTTGCGGTGTATGACAGATTCACCTGCGGTATATGGCATACACAGTAACAATTGAGAATGTGATATGGAAGTACGCAATTGTCAATTGCTTAGATTGAACGAACAAGTTAAACATTATAAATTATTATAATGATTACTGAATCAACAGCACTGTGTATCAAATATATTAACTTAGAATATATTAACTTAGCAGAAGTATCAGTCACCAATCTTGTGCAATAAACTTACTCAATCAATCCAGGATTGATACATTAGTACTAGATGCACTAACTATTGGTAATCCAGCGTAGTTTTTCATTTAGAGTCAATTCTTGCAACCAATCAAATCAAGGCTTTCTGTATCACGTTTTGGACTGCAGTATCTGGCACTTTCCGCAAGTGAGTATGACATATTCCGCAGGTGAGTATGGGGTATTCACTGAAATCAATGTACAATGTATCGCATATTCACTGCGGAATATTGCATACCCATCAGCAGAATATGCCATACACTGCAGGTGAGTATGGCATATTCACCCGTATCACAAATACTGCGCAACCATGAATGTATGCCATATACCATGTAACACTTACTGTCGATCATGCTGCTCCAGGAATAATGATTCATCTGTACAAAGCATAATCAAGGTGGTAGAAGCAAATGAGAACCCATTTAAGATTGAAATTTTGATAATTAGCCATTTTGATTTCCAAAGTTTCAATTTCTCCAACTGTATAATAACATGGAAGTCGAAGATGCTAATAAGCTCCATTAAATGCTTACTATGGAGGTGATGACTTTGCTGGGGTTTCTTAACTCTTCTATCTACAGCTAGGGATACAATTATTTTCTGTACAAAGTACAATCAATTCCCTTGATACTATGTGAAGTATCGGGTGCAAGACTAGCAGTGAAACATTATCCCCAATTCCTTAGGGACAATAGGGGCGAAGCCAGCTTTGGTTCAGTGGGGGTTTGATTGCCAAAATATTTTCGGTTTTCAGTCAGGGGGATGCAACTGTGGCATAAAAAAGGCTAAAAATTTAGATCTATCTTGAATTTTACAAATCTTGATTCAACTTCCTTCAAAATAGGGCTAGAAGCTTAAAATAAAAAGCATTTTAAAACTCTTCTTCTATCTCATGGTTATATTTTTATTGGTCATGGGGGGGGGGGTGCGATCCCATTGCACCCACTGGCTAAGCCTATGGACAAGATGTATTATTTTGACATAAACAAAACATACACATCTTGTTATGTTCTACAGACTACAACTAAACAATTTATGACATATATACAATACGAAGTGTGCAAACTGCAACCAGGCTCTGAGAAACTCTGGCTCTTAATCATTTGTAGTGTTACAATTTGTTATTATATAGCTAATTATTTGCAGCAACAATAGGGGTCCCGTTGCAGTTTACATGTTTACATGGACCCTATACTATAAAGCATGTACACCCCTCCATAAATTTGGCAACTGGAAGTTATTATATGATAGGATATCAAAGTCTGTCAATGTTTAAAACTTGATTATGTTCTTTATTACCGTATTTCAGATACTTCGATTTCATATGCCAAAAATAAACAGACTTTAATAAGTGAAGTGATTCAAAGGGGTTTGAGTTGCCAAACCTATGATGGGAAGTGCTATCATTCATAAACATAAACTATAACTACATGAACAACAGTTGGAAAGAATGGCACCCGAAATACAGTTTTGAAAAATGTTATTAGTACACATACATGTATTTCCAATTGCTGACCACACATGCCCTAAATGGTTTTATGGTTTATGGCAATGATAAGCTGTAAAAAATATAAATTGATAGATAATGAATATGTTTAGCATATTATGATGTCACATATTGTGTTAAGATTTATTTAGAATAACACTTTTTGCTATAATGATACGTATTTTCTATTTGACCCTAGCAAAAAATTCAACAACTGAAGTGTAAGGTGCCACGCCCCCTTTCTTGAATTTTTAAGGGAAGGTTAAGAGAAAAATCAGAAAAATAGATGCATGCACTTTTTATTGAAACTTACAGGAAATATTTGCTAACATCATCAGTGAAGTTTTTAATCAGGTTTTATACACCATAGGCTCTTACTGTTTTTTAAATGACTGATTAACTATCGACTGATTAAGAAATTTTGAGAAGAAATTATGTACTTTTAGGGACAAATTATCCCATATCTCTACCAAATTTTGTTGGATAAGACCCAAACTTTCAGGAATTCTTCATACATGCCTTATTGATATACTAACAATGTTTCATTACAATTGCAACATCCTGAAATGAGATATTAAATAGTTTCAAGCATATGGTCAAACTCCGACTCGAAAATGATAAAATTTGCTGACTCAGCACTTTTGAGCCTGCTTTGCAAGGGTTCACAAACTTTTTTTTACTTGCCTTGGGGTCCCCTACAAGAATCTAAAGTCAAATTGAATCTAGGTGTTTTGGACACAAATCGTCTTGGCCGTAGCACTATAGACCATCATCTGAAAAGTATATTTATTTTATTTAACCTAGGAATCACTAATCATTGTTTACTAAGATTCGATTAAAAATATGGCTTTATATTTCTCAGTCCTTTAAAATCTGCATTATTGTTTTACTCAAAAATCTAGATTTTGAAAATTAAAATTGCAAAACCTATGTATTCTTTTAAGTACAAAATTTTACTTAAAAGTATATTGATTTTTAGGAGCTAATTTCAATACAAAGTACGTACGTTTTAAGGACATTTTTTGATACAAAGATGTACTGAAAAATATATTGACTAATATACTAATAATAGACTGAATTTCAAATACATAATTTTAAAGTATAAATGACATACTGAAAGATATACCAATGTTTTCTGTACATAATTAAGATAACGAGATCCAGTTCTACGAAATCTATCAAAGAATCGCTTGTATTGGAGCATAACCATCTATATTCATTTCATTTCTACACAATTCTTGCTTTCCACAAGTGTTGATTTTAATTGTACCGAAGCTTCTACTTAAACATAGTGGCATAACAATACTTTTATGAGGGGCTTTCATTGTTCATCTCAAAGATGTTCTTGTTTTCATTAAATGTAGGTTTAATCAAATTGTAGTATAAGCCTTTCTAAAGACAATCAAACTGTGTAAAAATATATTGATGAAAGAAAGTAAACTAACTAAAATGGTAAGGTTCCAGATTTTAGACTTTTTAAACTGAGTCAGCCAGAAGACATTTAGACAAGTCTTAGGTCGGTAAGCACTACCTGAAGGTAGGCAAGAATTGGTGAAAGTATTTTTGATTCAGCTTTTTTATTTAGATACTGGCAGGCGCAACTTCCAAATTTATAAAATGGCGTAAAATCTTAACTGGAAGACGAATTTGAATTCGATGTCAGATTCGGAACCCTGAGGATGTGTTACCTCAAACCTCGAATTTGGAAAACTATTGCAAACCCACTTTTTGGAGACGGATATCTCAAAACTGGGTCAAAATAACTTTACATGCAAAAAAACTATCACCAATGTAGTCAATTTATTAAAATGATCAGGTATACCGGGGCAACCAGGTATCATAATCTCCTCCAAATGCAAAATTGCCTTGGAAATCCTGTCTAGGGTGAATTTTAAATGACATTATTTTTATTTGTGCTAAAGTATTTTTTTTATACTTAAAATGTCCTTAAAAGTCAGAATATTTTAGTGTATTTTTAACCTAAAAATTTCAGTTTATTTTACAGTGCATTTTACCGTGTATGTACATACCTGAATACATATCATAGAGGCTTTTAACGAAATCGTAGCCGTTGTGTGTATTCCAGAACATTATTTCATCAATAATCACATCCCCATAAAATACATCATTACTGTTTGGTCGACCAAGGAAGATGTCATTGTAAAGGACTGGAGCATTCCTAATAATAGCTGAAAATCAAAATTATAAATATATTCATATTATATAAATATTCATAAAAATTAGGGATCATTATTAAAACGATATAAAAAACTCACAATAGTCTAATGAAACTAAAATCATGCCGAATAGATTATTTTTGGCTCACACAGTGAGCCTATGGGATCGACCAGGCGTCCGTCCGTCCGTCGGTCCGTCCGTCCGTCTGTCAACATTGGCCGCACAAATTAAAACTGCTTTTCGGATTGCGTCATATCCACATTCATTTTATGCATATCCATAATGCCTATTTGACCTATCATCGCCATTTCCCAAGTTCGCCCGGTTTCCGAGAAATTGCGGATTTTGACGTCAAAAAGTAAAATTTTCTGTAAATACTAGACACTTTGTTGAAGTAGAACTTTCAAATAACTTTTAGTAGTTGCTGTATATGCAACTTATGTCCTCGGAAGATTTCAAAGCTCTTGGAATTACAGTTGTTGGTGTTTATTCTATAAAATTTGACAAAAAGTAGGAAACTTTCTCATGTATAAAGTCAATGGCAGGTTTTGTGATTGACAAGTTTCTCAAGGTTTGCCTTATACTTGATCATTTCTTGCAATGAATTACATCATTACTAGATTTAAGCATTCCTTACATATTGCTCAATATATGTCAGCATTACCGTTTTTGAGATATTTGACGTCAAAAAACAGTAAAAATAAGTTATTTTTCAACTTGCTTCAATTTGACCAATTTGTTTTTGAAAATCATCTACAAGTTGCCAGGAGTTCAAATCTGACATTAGTTCTAGGATTTGACCTTCACTTGACCTTCAGTGACCTTCGAAAGTTTAAAAAAGTTGACTTTTCAAATTGATTTTGGGATGTAAATTTTGGTCAGCTTAATCACAAAAGACCTTACTGAGCTCTGAATAAGTAAAATTTTCAAGGTCAAAGGTCATCAAACTAGGTCACACAACTGTGCTATCTAAGTTTCTCAAAGTTTGAGACTACAAATCCAAATCAATATTTTTGTTTGAAAATCAGGATATACATTCCTCTGAAGGTTCCAAACTGTTTGAGCACAGGACCGTGGGTCCTATTTTTATAATTTTTCATGTCATTTTCATGATTAAGTTATTGTTCTTTTCAACATGATAAATCATGGAAATCGAATAGTAAAGATTTGTCTCACGTTCGTTATCTTCATCAACCATCCTTCCATTAACATAGAACTGCATCGCCTCATGGTTCCCATCCCAGGCTAGAACAAGATGGTACCATTTTCCTTTCTCTGGCCAATCCCAAGATGTCCTCCACCATTTCGTGGTGCTACTCATCCAAGCAAGGAGTCTCCCGTCTTTCCAGAGTACCGCTATACCGTGTGAATCGGTCGTTTGTCCTCCACTGGAGAAGTAGTACATGTCCGAAGATATCTTCTGGCCTATTTTTATCCATAATGAAAGTGTTGCTCCATTATTTTTGTTACATTTATCAAGATTCCCTGCAATACGACCAACACTATGCATATGACCAGGAATATTTACGTGATATTTGCATTTATATGACCCTTCCATTTATAATATCATGGAAATAAAGATATCTATACATACTTGAGATGTGTACTTAATATTGTATTTATATGAACATTCCATTTCCAATATCATGTAAAAACGTATCTATACATACGTAACGTGTTTACATGATATTGCATTTATATGAGCCTTCCATTTCCAATATCATTGCAATAAAGATATCTATACTTATCCTACACTTAGTGTACTAAATGTATAATAACATCAAAAAATAAATTTGATATTTATTGGCAAAATGAATAACCGGAGGATATCGTGATGATATACTCCTGGCGGAGGATATTGTGACGATATACTCCGCTTGTTGATTTCCCGCCAAATTGACTCTATTTGGCATGGAATTCATTATTGCAATGATATCATACATTTAGTACACTCCTTGTAAGTGTAGGATAATAAGAACATCCTATGATTTTTTTCAGAATATCATTTTAATCTACTCGGTGATATTGATATACGCACTCGTTCGCTTTGCTCTCTCGTGCAGATATCAATATCACCTCGTAGATAAAAATAATATTCCTCAAAATCATAGGATATCCTATAAATTCTTAACATGTTTACATGATATTGCACTTATTTGACCCTTCCATTTCCAATATCATGGAAATAAAGATATACATACATACTTAACATGTTAACATGATATTGCAGTTATTTGACCCTTCCATTTCCAATATCATGGAAATAAAGATATCTATACTTAACATGTACATGATATTGCATTTATATGAGCATTCTATTTCCAACATCATGTAAATAAAGTATCTATACATACCAACAAATGTTTACATGTTATTGCATTTATACGAGCGTTCCGTTTCTAACATCATGTAAATAAAGATATTTATACATAATTACCATGTGTACATGGTATTGCATTTGTATGAGCATTCCATTTCCAATATCATGTAAATAAAGGTATCTATACATACTTAACATGTTTACATGATATTGCATTTATATTAGCCTTCCATTTTCGATATCATGTAAAAAAGGTATACATACATACATACTCAACGTGTTTACATGATATTGCATTTATATGAGCCTTCCATTTCCGATATCATGTAAATAAAGGTTTCTATACATACTCAACATGTTAACATGATATTGTGTTTATATGAGCATTCCATTTCCAACATCATGTAAATAAAGTTAGATATATACATACCAAAACATATTAACATGGCGTTTGCATTTATGACGAGCCTTCCATTTCCAATATCATGTAAATAGATACATCTATACAAACTTAACGTGTTTACATGATATTGATACGAGTCTTCAATTTCCAATATCATGTAAATAAAGATATCTATACATACTTAACATGTTTATATTATATTGCATTGCTATGAGTCTTTCATTTCCAATATCATCTAAATAAAAGTATATTTACATACTTAACATGTATACTTTATATTGCATTTATATGAGCCTTTCATTTCTAATATCATGTAAATAAAGGTATCAGTCAGACTTAACCTGTTTACATATTATTGCATTCATATGAGCCTTCCGTTTCCAATATCATGTAAATAAAGGTATCTATACATACTTAACATGTTTACATGATATTGCATTAACATTATCCTTCCATTTCCAATATATCATTTGAAAAAAGATATCTATACAAACGTAACATGTTTACATGGTATTGCATTTGTATGAGCATTCCATTTCCAATATCATGTAAATAAAGGTATCTATACATACGTAACATGTTTACATGGTATTGTATCTCTATGAGCATTCCATTTCCAATATCATGTAAATAAAGGTGTCTATACATACGTAACGTGTTTACATGATATTGCATTTATATGAGCATTCCATTTCCAATATCATGTAAATAAAGGTATTTATACATACGTAACGTATTTACATGATATTTCATTCATATCAGCCTTCCATTTCCAATATCATGTGAATAAAGGAATCTATACAAACGTAACGTGTTTACATGATATTACATTAATATTATCTGTCCATTTCAAATATCATGTGATTAAAGATATCAATACATACTTAGCATGTTTACATGATATTGCATTTATATGAGCATTCCATTTCCAGTATCATGTAAATAAAGGTAACTATACATACCAAAACATGTTTGTCTCAGGTCTACAGTTGAGCCGTACAAGTTGGCAAATTGGTTTATTCCATCCAGCGATAGTCCACCCCCTACTCGGCCTTGTACTATACTTGGACTTCCAAAGACTTCTCCGTATAATCCAGTTCCTGGGATTATATTACCCCCGATCTCTTCCATGGGGGCATAGTATGAGACACTGTTTGAGAAGATGCCTTTACACAAATATAAAAATAACAGACATCATATATAATGGCCCTTATATTTAGGCGTGAAGATTCTGAAAGAAATTCTGATTCTAAAATATTCATACGACAAGACAAACGCCAACCGATGAGTATCAATATAGTCCGATCCGAGTAAACCTTTCGAGTGTCAATACTCTGAAACGTTAACCTGTCATAAAAACAGACCCTGAATATCCAACAATCCATGATCTGACGTGGAAAGAAATAATGTTCAAATTCAAATTGCTTCTGGTTTATAAGTAAAACATGATTGTTGAAAATCTAATTAGCCATGAAATGTATACGCCCTGTGGGGTGTCTTTTTCATGTATTGTATGAAACATTGTATGATTGATTTTAATTTAATAAATTGAATTGAATTAAAAATTGAATTGAATTGAAAATGTCTAACATCCCCCAATATCCCAATCCTGGACTGGAAAATTTTGATCAAAAAATGCATTTAATTAGTATGAAATTATAAATAAATCATTATGTTGATAAGATTTATTTTGAAAAATAAGTTTAAATCAGCTTTAATTATTAATTTGATACAAGATTCAAGATTTTGCAACATTTGGTTTCCTTTGTCCTGACAAAATCACTTACAAGACATTTACATATATTTATATAGTTAAATACAGTAAAGTGCATTCCTTAAAAAAATATTTTAATATGATACAATAGTTTTTACCCAGTTACATGTACGCGTATACAGGTAGCTACCTTTTTTTACAAAATACATAAAATATGAAAGCAATTACAAAATGACGAGGAACTATGATTTTTATTTTTGACCTAACTTAAAATTTATATTTGTACAACTACCTTAATTTAAAATTTCCTAAAATAACTGTTTCTTACCAAGGTCACTATCACCGTAAAAAATCCTGAAGGAGTAAGATTTCAATTTGTTTTGTACAACTCGGTAGTTGTTAGATGCGGTATCATAGCTCAGTTCAGATACATTGTAGTACATATCATGCGTTGGTACGACACCAGCAGCTATATCGTGGTGCTGGATGCCTATGTTAGTTCCATTACTCTCAGCTTCGTTAGACATGATGCCGAGTATCTCTCCTTTATTTATCTATTGAAAAATCTTAAAGGGTGAGTATGATCAATACGGTAATGTTTTATGTACAACAAAAATCACACAATGAGAATATGAACACAATGTATACAGCGTGAATCACAAAATGTCGGTTTCAACCCGACCATTCTAGTAATGCTTCTTCAGTTTAGACCTGAAACTTATTCATGTACTATAATTATTATCAAGTGTTACATTTACACACTAGATACCCGATAGGGGGTATATCAGTGCATTATCAAATATTTGGAGAAAAACATAAATGTGTACAATTTACGTTTCCTTCTTAAACAAAACGAAAATAAAATAAACTTTGGGCCTAACACTATTCGATTGTCGAGTAACCTACAAGGGGGCCAGAAAACATGGATTTCCATGAAGAATATGCAGAAATCGATTTTACAAAAGTGTAATAAATAAATCTTAAAGAGGAACAGTCGAATAAAAGCACAATTTCAGTACCCCCCCCCCCCTTAAGGTTTTGACGCTATAATATGTACAGGAAACTTGTTCATCTACTTACCACGAGGACTCAACTAATTCGTTACGATATCAATACTTCTTTCTTGGCAAGAAAGAAGTCAAAAAGAAATTAAAAGCCCCAGTCCAACAATTTGCTCCAATCTGATTGGCTGATTGGCTTGGCAACCCATGTCACCATATCATAGCGCTGGGGGAAGTTCATCTTGTAGATAAACACCGTTAATTACAAAAGTTCACAACAATATTTACTCAAACTTACATATAACAATATATTGATAGTACAATTAATCATTTCCAAATCAAATGAGTGTACCTTTCATGAGGTTATTCTGAAATTATTTATGTATTTAGGGAATTATGCAATAATTTATAATCACCGGGCGATAGCTCACTCGGTATATCGTCAGACTTGCAACCGTATGCCGAGTTCGAATCCCGTCTATACCATAATTTTTTTAAACAACAGCAGTTACTTGTTTCTTGTTATACGTTAGTAAATATTTATTACCTTTTAAAAGTTTTAGAATATAGATTAAACTATTGTATATTGCTTTAGACTAATTGTGTTTTATCTGACAGTTGGTTGTTCTGTTGGTTGTTTCATTGGTTTTCTTAGTATATTGGGAATACTGTGCTCAAAAGTGGGTCTCAATATATAATAAGATATGTTATGTAGTATATAAGTCATCAGAATGGAACATCACTGATTTGTCTGGGAGAAAAATCACAAGGATACGACGTCAGATACTGTACATCACGGCGTAACAGTGTAATTGTTCATTTTACCGACAAAATGCAAAGATTTACGCGATAAATATGCGCAATGCTCCTCCAAGTAATTGCAAACGTTTTAATATTCGTGGAATCTTCTTAAAAACTTCAAGTTTTGTTCAGATTAATGTGCGCTTCAATACAATTCTATATTCAAAAAGGTTGTGTCACGATATACAGAATTAGAATCACCAGAAAGTAGACATTTCAAACCCTACCCGTTTTCTTCTTTGTCGCGCTTTTCGGCCCTGTGCTCTCGTTGTCGCACCGTCTTTCTAGACCCTTTCACAATGCCCCTTGTCATATTCAACTGATAAACACAGACGGGAAGATATTAAGGATTGTTAAATGCATTATTTGTAATTTATTTTAACTCGAATATTTAGTTTTATTTATTTAAAGCAATGAATAATAAAGGAAAACATATAATACGCTAACGGCGTAACGTCTTATTTTGTAAAGGCTTCACTTGGGGTTGCGGTGATAAAACGATGTCTATCTCAATATATACTGGTTCAAATTAAATGAAATTAATTGTATGTAGTAAAGGGTATATTTAAAAGAACATACTGAAACATTGGAAAGTTTTGAATGTTTATCCCTTAATTAGAAATATTTGAACTCAAAAATGAAACGTAATTTTGTGAATTTTTCACATGGCTTCACTTCATATTTCTTTCAATTTATACTTCTTACAGACTGAATTTTAATCGAAATGATATAGTTTTTTGATAAAAATATGGAATATGATGTATATAGAATATATGCCTTTCAGGAATCAAAAAAGAATAATTCACCTTTCAAACGATTTAATGTTTAATTGATCAAAATATATATCTTGTTGGTACGAAATTCTGCCTGTCGACACTTATAAGCGTTAAGTTAGCATTGTTATATTATGACGTCATCACACAGAATCTGTTTGTATTTTCCAAAATGGTGAATTTAAATATTGTGAAAATTTGAGAAAGATCCGTTGGGAAATGAAAAAGTTATCTTCATTTTTCGTTTAAAATTAAAATCACTTTTCTTCAAAATGTTACAGTCGACACCCGGTTTTAGCATAGAAAGTCGCATAATACGGCTTGCGTGATTCTCATTTAAAAAGTCCCAAATCAGTTATTTGGAATTCTGATAGGCAAAATATTTCATGGACATACGTGTTCAACTGATGACGAAAAATTGTAGAAAAATATGATTTTGCTGTCGAGATATTGCGGTTTTAAAAGTAAGTACGCATTAAAAGTGCAGTAAAATGCGAGTTTTAAAAATAAGTACGCATTAAAAATGCAGTAAAATGCCGCGAATTATCTGACGTCGTATCAAGACTTTTTGTATTTGTACATCCATGCCAGAAAAACATGTTATATATGATGTATACCTTACCTACCCGTTTACCTTAATTACTAAACTAGACCCCTTTATTCATCCCACTTCAGGAACAATTGTAATTAATTCATGCATATTTTGACAACATTTTATTGAAAGCCATGCATTTTCAAAAAAGTTATATCGAAATGAAAATGAGGACGTTTTTGGCCCACCCTGTACATCAACATGTAACGTTTCATATCTCATCTAGCCAGATATTGTCTTGGATGCTACTCACATTTGAACACTATTAAACTCACCTTGATATTCAATGCGATTCTGTTATATTTTGGTTGTACTGAATTTGGGAATACAGAATTGAAATCCATCAAGGAGTACGTTTGGGCCTGGTTCACTGATTCTTCATGTTTATGAAAACTTCCTATCCTGAATGGCGTTTCTGTAGACGCATAAAAATCAATGGCTATCAATGTCCCATTACAGGGGAACACAAAGTCTGTTAGGATGTCTATGTACACAGGTGTCCCAGTACCTTCTGGTTGTTCCGTTATGTAACCGCTTGACTTCGGACAAACTGAAGATAATTTTACATTTATACAGCATTGTAAAACATATCATTCAGAGTTATTCTAAGTGAGAAGGTGGAAAAGGGAGTCGACACTGGAAGATAAAGAAATTAAATGACACCGTGGACCTATTCTAGCTTTGCTTTTCACAAATGAATGTAATTGATTGATTTTTACTTAGATTAACATTTTGGAATCATTGGGATGTTATTCTATTTTCGATACTGTAATTAAGCCTCTGTTAAGATTTCATGCTAATAGTTTCGATTTCACACAAAGTAGGTGGTGTGTTTATATTTATCAAATGTTTATTGATGTGAAATTTGACGTATACGCAATGCATGGGAATAACATAAATTATTGAAAAGTCTTGTATTTCCAGACTCAACAATGACACTTGTCATTTTTTATTTATTTATTTTGACATAACAGCGGCACACTATTATTAGGTGCGTCAGTATTTGCAAACTACACATAGGGTATCATTTTGAAGATATTTTATATTAACTTCATACGTTTTGTGAGGTGTAAGTCAGTTTTGTGAAATCGGAATAAAATCACTTTTAAATTCTTTGCTTTATTTTCTCATTTTTGTTTATATTAAGGAAGATTGGCTAAATGCTTGGTTTTGGGATTAATATTATTATCCAATTCGTCCATATAAGTGTAAGAAAGATCACAAAACAGTACCGAGAGCCAATCTACGTTGAATTTTGGTCCACGATTAATTCCCTTTAATGACACCGAACTTCAAATAATTATAATTTAAGGCATCACATTAAATATTGTTTTTGTCGATCGAGGAAAATGCACTTCTGAAAATGTTCATATTTAATTGAGATTTTTGACATATGAAAAATAAAAGTCGTATTGAACGAGTAAAATAGAATATGATATGCATTTTTTACGTATAAAATTCACAAATTAGAGATGATGGTGTAAATGTAGCATATGAACCACTAAGATAGAATGCCAGATTGACATAGCAAAACTTATGTTCACTTGATGTTAAATGGACAATTTATCTCTAAATATTATTGGAAGCGTCTTGTAAAATGTCGTGCGCGTCAGAGACCTTCGGCAATCGATTTTTCGAGTTAGATGCATGTTGTATTTACTTATTTTGCTTATGGTCATACATGCACTACACCGAATAAATGGTATATTCTATGCCAAAAAATAACATATGGGCACCATTATGAAATTAATGACCGGTCGGTTTGGTTTAAATGGTCGTAGTAAATGGTCCAAGGCAAAAGAAAATGGACGATTTTGCAATATGTGCAGTTTAAATCAAATTGAATCAATTGAGCGTTTTATGGAATGATAAGTGATAAAGTTAGAGTCACTATATGATATTTGCATGTGATAACGATGATCTTTCATTGCAAGTTTTGTCAATCATCCACGCAATGTTCCTTAAGAGACAAGCTTCACTTGCAAATTTAGAGTCTAATTTTGAAACAAATTGTAAATTAACATGATTAAATAGTTATACATTTTGTAATAACTTTTATTTTATTATATCATATTTGTAACTCTCTTATGTATAACAGGTAAATAAAGATACAATACAAGATTATACGATACAATACAATATAATATGATAATCAAAATGTTATAAATAAAGGAATGTATGTATTAATATTTACCTTCTTTTATTATATCATATTTGTAACTCTCTTATGTATAACAGGTAAATGAAGATACAATACAATATTATACAATACAATACAATATAATAATCAAAATGTTATAAAGGAATGTATGTAAAATTTACCTTCTTTTATGTATGCTGGAACACTTGGGATATTAGCTGTCCAGAATCCAAGGAAGAAAATCCACATTTGGGATGAGTTTTCCATTTTACAACAACACAAAGATTGTTTCCATGGTTATGTCTTGCATTTATGTTTTGTTTTGTTGCTTTCTTATTTATGTTATGTTATATTAGTTTATTTATCATCTTAAAGATGAGTCCATTTACATATTGTGTCTTGTTTTGATTTCTCGGCTATGTAAATTTATTTGATAACAATTTCAACTATTAGTTTTCATACTTTTTCCACAATTCTAGTCTGCATTTAAATAGATGACTTATATGAACTCTTTTTGAAGGGGTATATTTTTTATTGATCTCCATTTTCCCATTCATTTTGTTAAAGCATGGTCTTCCATATCGGTAATTGTATATAGCAATTGATGTATTCCTTGGTAACTATTGTTTGGTGCTATCATATATAAATTATTCCATTCATTTAGTTTGGTAAAATGATATCATGCAATATGTAATTTAATCTACATATGACAAGTAACGGAACAATAGAAATGATGATGATGGTGATGATTATGAATACAGAGTCACAACTGGGAAAATATATGTTAGCTATTGTTCCGATGTTTAACATCTAAATACCATATATTATTTGTATTTTGTGAATATCCTGTAGCCTTAATTGAAAGATACAATAACAATGTATATAAGTATGAAGGAATTGAAATTAAATAATCTTATTCTACACCGTTGCTGGTGTAGTGGTGGCTTTAAATGGCTAGGAGTGGATATGATATGCGGCACAAAAGGTAGATCATCTTAGGTTTAAAATTAATTGTTTATTGTAATCACAAACACAGATAGCCAGACATAGACACAGACAGACAGCCTGTAAAAGTACAAATTACAACATTTTGGGTATGAATAAAATTACCAATGTAAAAATAGAATACATAACATATCATCCCTGAATCAACACACAGTTACATAAACGTGGTCATAAAAAGCTTAGATATTTGTCATTGAACATTGAGCATATGCGCATTTCAAACAACAATGTGCATTTCAATGACCAACTACATTATGTAGAGTAAGCTAAAAATATATACCATTATTACATAAATGACCAAATGTATCCTGTGAATACAACTATCTCTAATATAGAAGCAATTACGCCATCTCATATGAGCAAATGAGAAATGCGATATAAATGCAATCGTCATAGTGAAATGCATGTTCTCTAAATATATATGCTTACCCTATGGGCTAACTGTATAAAGCTGTGGTTGATTGGATTTTGTATGTATCTGCTATAACATTGTTGCCTTAATTGAATAAAGTAATACCCAAAATGTAAATGTCTGTTTACAAAATATAGATTTTGTTCACAAAGTTGACAAGTTTCTAAAATTACAATTTCAAGTTTATATTTCTATCAAAACATCTAATAATTTATATGTACTGTACATGAACCTTGTAATATCTACTTAATGAATATTAATGTAATTAATCTCTAGGGTTATTATATCAGTTAAAAATATTACAAAATATGGGATAATTTCTTACCAAATCGTTCTCCATTATGGGTTTATCCAACCAACAAATCTGATTGGTTGAAAAGTAAAAAAGGTGGCAAAAAAGTACGCCAAATTATTAGGGAGCATACATTATTGCATAATTAATGAGAGCAATTGGCAAAAAAAGTACGCCAAATTATTAGGGAGCATACAATATTGCATAATTAATGAGAGCAATGAACAGTTAAATACCCTTTTTACACTGGTATATTTAGGAAGTTTACATCTGCTATGCTTTAAAACCTTAATATTCTTATAAACTTAAGAAATTTCCCTTGACCATGGAATATTGTAGAATAGCAACATTTCACATATTCGGTGAATACTTTTGTTTAAAATTCGATTTTACATCTTAATTTTACACTAATCATACAGGTTATAAGCGAGGCATTTCTAACAAAGAGGTATGCATTACACAGGCAAAGCGACTTTTCTATGTAAGTTTTCAAAAAACATATGTACAGTAGGATGAGGAGTCCCGCTTTAGTCCCAGTCACATTTGCTCTAAGGCGACCGTGCGTCGAATGTAGTTCCTTAAAATCGAGGTCGCCTTGCGATCCTCGTATGACTTATCTAGATATTACAACCGTAGACTCGCCGTAGAAATTATAGCTTGGAGTTAACTTTTTTTCATTACCGTGGTCACCGTAGAAATTAACAGGCCGTAGTCAGTCAATATGCACCTGTTCAAATCCTCGGGAAATAGTCAAAATCCAACATATGACTGTCTGAAATCTGTTGCAACACTTTCTGCGGTTCTTTGGCCCGAGTAGTTTAGGAACAAGTTGCACATTTTCTGAATAAAAATATGTTTTATTAATACAATATAAATGTAAGCTTACTGCACTGCACTGTAATTGTACTGCACTGTAACTGCACTGCAATACACTGCACTTTACTGTACTCTCAATTAAAGCCTTGTGTTTTAAGATTTATTCGGCTTCAATATGGGCGCTTTCGGTCCAATCTTTGGTTTCTTTTTTGTGCCATATACAACCAAGTTGTAAGCCTGTCTGATATCCATTATAAGCTTTGGGAGGTCTAGAATAATGATCATTGATATAAATATAATAGGTGGGACACATACAGGGATTGCTATAGCAGCTGCATATTTCGCTTCACTTGGCTCATACTCGATTTTCTTAATGTAAACATATTCATCAGCTTTTTCAGCTTCCTCTGCTATGTCTTTAAATACAATCATTAGAGGCGTAGTCTTGGGCATAGTTGTGTTTGGCGATGACTGAAACTCAGGTTGAATCGTTTGGTTTGGATACGAAGTAGGAGTGTCAACACTTGTAGGGATGGTTTCAGTGGTTGAAGGAATGGTTCCGATGGTTTCAGTTGTTGGGTTGGTTCCAATGGTTGTTGGGGTGGGATGACACACTGGTTGGTGGTTCGTCCAAAAGATAAATGTGACATTAGAATAATTCCCGTATGGCACCCAGGAATCATTTGATGAACACTGCAGGGATGTTATGTTTGGTATTTGGAAGCCATCATCGCAGGTATAGTCAGCTAGGGATTCAACACGAGTAGATGTATAATTCCGGCTTCCATGTTCCATAGTTGGGGGTTCTTTGCAGTTTACAAGGGTGCATGATGGTGTCTGAGACCACGTGTGGTTAATGCAATGTATTTCTGAAGTTGTGTTTCCAAATCTTTCGTCACATGTGAAGCTGGTTATCCATGAAGTTGAATTTAGAATAATACCATGTTCTATTTCTGATATTGGACGACACGCTACAACAACAAAAAAACAAGCCACATGACGTAAAGGTTTCACATAGTTAACTAGCCACCAAAAAGATGAGAACAAATTGACCGGCCAAAAAGCGAATCAATTGCAAAACTTTACAAAAATCGAACTACTAGTAGTTTAATGGGATCACAAAATGATTTACCGAAATGCAATCTAAATGGCTGCCTTAAAACAATAATTCCTTAGAAGTGCTCATGCCCAACTGTGAAAAATATGGAAAACTTGGTGTGTGTGTTTTATTTGCTCATTGTAATTTTCTTTACCTGGTGTTGCATAGATCTCCACATTACAAATCTTCCAATCTGTGTAAACATCTGATTGTATTGATTGTATCTCAACCTGGTCCCCAAATTCTAAATATTGACACTTGTATAAAGCAGGAATTGAGTGCTTTATTTGAGCATCTCCGATGCATAGACTGTGCTGGTCCGCACTGTCGTGAACAGTGATATTGAACTGATAAGGCGCTGCTGTAGTTGTGGCATCTGGAATATATATTTTTTGGTGTAATAAAGCACTTCGTATGGTATAGTGTCTTTGAATAAGCTATAGCATTTTTTAAAAATTTTGATTAATACGCTGCTCATATTCTTAAACATTTCAATATTAAAATATCAAAGGGTACCAAAATTATTTCCACTGTCTGCCAATACCTGTTTTAGATTAAAAGACAACAACAGAACACTGTATTACACGAACAGATAGCGTGCACCACATGAATAAGTGATTTAAAATATTTACTTATAAAAGGATAGTTACGCTAATACATATTTTAAGCATAGTATTTTGGGGTCCTTAAGTCAACCATATTTTAAACTTTCTTATACCTTTTTGTTAGGTTTCAAACCTTAGTTTGATATACAATTTTACGATTTTATAATATAACGGCATTCCTTAATTCAATTCCAGGTGCCATGAAACAATAACCCTTGTGTTTTATAGTGTTTTACATTATGTTCAAGAATGTCTTAAACATCATGTTTTAGGGGTTGTCATGTTTTTCTATTGAGCTTTACTTACTAAAGTTGATTATGAGTTCATCAATTCGAAAATAAGCTCCCATATGAAATGTTAAGCTGGTGGGTGAAATGTTTGTACATGTCTCATATTGATATACGTCAGTCACTACAGGCGCCAATTTTGACGTTATGTTGAGAGGATTCATATTTCCCTTTCCTGTAAGCACAAAATACATGTATTTTTCATAAAGGGTGACGTTTAGCAAATCGAGCGCTCGTTTTTGGTATTGCTCACCGTTCAGTATAAAAGGCACGATCCAGGAATAATACTCAAGGGTTCACAGACTCGAGGTCGTTGTGTCAACAACTCTAACTGTTATATAGTATAAGTATATCATAGATCATCACGCATTTATTAAAGGGAGACTTTTTTGAGAAATGAATTTCACATTTATGGGTGAAGTTTCAGGATCTTCTATTTGTGTATAATCAGGAAAAATGACATCTAAACGCCATGGCGTAATAGTACACAACTTGGCATATGAAATATCCTCCAAATGAAACAAAGCAGTTGTAATACAAGAATTTATATTGGCTGTTGTACATGCATTCTTTGAAAAATCACTCTCTGAATAATGTTTATAGAATCATTATAAATGTATAACTTTATCTCCAAGACAATTTCAATAAACTGGATTTTACAAAACTCCCCTCATTTCTTCAAACTGGACTGATCCAGTTGACTCTCCTGGAGCCGCCATATTGTTTTTATACGGGAAGCTTATCGAGTCCCTTTAAAGATTTACAAAAACCATTTGACTAGATTTAGATATATTTATGCCATCTTACCGAATGAATGCCACACTTTACGATGATGAACCATCGACAATTCCATTTTATCATGATATCGGGGATATAAAGTCAGCACGTGTCTGTTTTCGCGGCAAAACTGATTTCATTTTCAGAGCAGAACTTTTACGTCACGTGACATGACGTGTGTGGTTGAAACAATTTGCCGCGAAATACGATTTTGTAGATATAATGAATGGAACCCTGGCTTTCAAAAACGAGTTATTCGTTCTCATGTTGAATCGATTTTTGCACGATTGAGTCTATTCTCATCAATTTCGAGTAATTAAAAGAGTATAATATCACTTGCAACTGACTGCGGAATCAATCGAGCTGAAACGCTATTAAAAGCATGTACGTTATATAATAGCAAACACTGTCAGTGTTTGGAGATTAAAACATTTTAACCCGAACGTAATGCTGTAAGGCCAATTTTTTTAAATATAATTTTTGGGTTAACAATATCAGTTGTCGGTATACGGTTTCACAAATGCATTTCAATCAATTCCTTGTATATGTAATGAATAATATTGCACTGCTCGTTCCTCAAGAATTTCATTTTGTGAAGTTCAATGAATTAGAAATATTTATGTGGCTATATGCGTGCGAATTTGGAACTAATGTATATTTTTACTTTGGTTCAGCCTTCGTAGTAGTTTGCAACAACACGGTACACGGTACTCATGGTCAGGTTACCTTAAGAAGTTCGCAAAAATAACAACATTTCAGAGGTTGACAGTCTTATCTTAATAAATCGTGTTGTGTGGGGAAATATCACAACTTTGTAGTCCAAATAACAAAAGATATGCTATTTGTGCTAAAAAGAAGAAAATAAGAGATTCTTCAATTGGTTTTAGTACAACTTTAAATGTACACATTTAATTGCTCGGCTTATTGAATGTTATTCCGCGTCTCATGGTCTCTCCTTAAAGGGTTCCGATAAGCATTCCGTATAAAAACAATATGGCGGCTCCAGGCGAATCGACTGGATCAGTCCATTTTTAAGAAATAAGGGGAGTTCTGTAAAATCCAGTTTATTGAAATTGTCTTTGAGATAAAGTAATCCGTTTATAATGATTTTGAAAACATTATCCATAGAGTGATTGCGTTCAAAGAATATGTACAACAGCCAATATAAATCCTTGAATTAGAACTGCTTTGTTTCATTTGTAGGATATTTCATATACCAAGCTGTGTGCTATTACGTTGTGGGGGAATTTAGATGTCAATTTTCCTTATTATAAACAAATAGAAGATCCAGAAACTTCACCCATAAATGTGGAATTGATTTGTCAAAATAAAAATCACCGTTTTATAAATATGTGACGATCTATAATATACTTATGCTATATAACAGTTAGAGGTGTTGACACAACGACCTCGAGCCTGTGAACCCTTGAGTATTATTCCGGGATCGGGCCTTTTATACTAAACGGTGAGCAACACCAGAAACGAGCGTTCGATTTGCTAAACGATATGCGTCACCCTTTAAATGCGATTGAAATTAATGATGCATTAGAGATTGTTTCATAATCTAAACTCAATTCGTGATGCATTTGAATTATCAGGTCAAATCCCAGTTTAAGCGTTGTTTTATTAACAGCACTTCTATTTGTAAATGATTATACTCACTTATGCAGCGGTAGGTTATCACTGCCGTTACATTATGGTCCTCATCACATGTATTCTGCCTAAGAACAGAGTAATCGTCGTAGTGTACTATGCACTCATTTTGCTTATCACACATGTCCTTGATCACATTGTCATTCTTCACTTCCTGGATATTGCACACGGAGTTGAATTCAAACCCACACAAATAATTGATACCATTGCTGTTGTTGCTTTGTCCCACTTCGACAGTATCAACAACTAGAACATCGTCCCCCTGACATGATAGTCTAATACTTTTATCTGATGTCTCACAGCCAGTTTTCTTCAGTGTTTGGGCTGAAAGAGGTGACAATGTAAAAAAATAATCATCATAGTCTGAAATAAGTGAAACACTTTAATTGTCATTGATTTTTACAAAACGTTCCACAAGAAGCCACGCAAGGTTAATAAGTGCACCCAACAAACGATTTCAAAATATTTTACTAACATGAGTTATAGTGTTATAAGCGGGAAACAACTCCGAGAGATAGTCTAAGATAAGAAGTTAATATTTTCAAATAAATCATTACCATTCTTGTATGTTTCCGTCTCAAAACAGCTTGTGTTTTGCAGATGTACTGAATAAAGGATTACGTCACCAGTTGCAGACATAACAAACTCTTCCATGGTTTCATTCATTGGACCTTCCATTTCTTCTTCAATATCACTGGTAAATACTTGGACTCCATTTACGTAGTATCCAACCATTTCCTCATCCTTTGTCATAGTTATTTGGAGTAATTTTGATAGCTCCAGGAACTTCATATTCAGTTTTACCGACAGAGCTAAAATCGCCTGTTTTAGACTGAGGTATCCACTAATCTCAACGTAACCTTCAGAATTGTTGTTGATGATAAGCATCCCGAAGGTATTTGTAACCTTAATCATAACATCTATATCTGTATCTCTGTCATCATGATGTTCTGCGTTTGGTGTGAAATCTACCCAAGTTTCTAAACAGAATGCGCTGTTGAGTTCACCAGAGGCCACACTATCCTCATTTTGAATTGCTGACAGTCCAACATAGTCTCCCTGTTTTCTTAAAGTAGCATTCCCTATGAGAAAATATAATTCGCAATGTAAGAACAAAACATTAGCAATCCAGAACTCTCAAAATGATTATGTTAAACGAATTTATAAACCAACTTTTAACGCGCCCTTCCAATAACCATATAAACATTTGATTAAACGTATCTTGTTACAATATAAATCATATGTACGTTACCTTGTAGATTTTCAAACGGGGCTTGCGTATTGAAATTGTATACGATTATTGTTTTCGAAGTCCTCTCAAAATCACAACAGCCTAAATAATAGATATGACAAATATGTCTTATTCTATGTTTGTATGCATGGACAGAATGGGACACCGTTCATGCCTCCTAATTGATTCCAGGCTCGTCTAAGGTTGGCTTAGTTCAGTTGAGTTTTTGAGAAGTGTTCAGGAACATTTTAGGATGATACAGTCACACATTTGGGCTAATGTATGAATATATTTTCAAAATATTGTATAAATATTCGACTGTTGGAGAATTCATTTCTGAAAACAATTGATCTAATTTTTACACGTAATACGCCATGTACTCTCTATAGCTAACTAATGTAAGCTCTATTCATGTGCAACTCATAAGATCTGATTTGTGCTAAGGATATACTATATAATATTTCAAAAAAGCTCTAAATTGAAAACATAGCGATCTGCTTATCTCTTGAATTCAAAATGACGCCCATAAATCTTGCAAATTAGGGCGATTGTGAGTAGTTCATAATTTTTGTACCCGATGATCAATGATTCCGGCAAATAATTCCAGAATCAAATAAGCTTCCTTATGATATTAAGAAATGTTGCCACGTGATCTGGGATTTGCTTTGGTTGGTTATGAATCATCTAATATAAATCCTGCATTGCCTTTGGCGCATCTGAGAACCATTTAGTTATGCGCTTTTCATAATTCAGGAAAGAAACACATTGTCAACGTCCATACCTCTACATTTGAGATCATCTCCGATCCATTCACCGGATCCAGCAGAATCGTGAATTTCACATTTCTTTGTGAATTCTCCCGAGTAGTAAAAATTTCCAGGCAAACATTCATACTTTACTATTGCACCATTGTGCCACCCATCCAGTTGAGTGATTCGCGTATGCCCAATAGGTGGCTCTGGTAACACTGGACACTGAACTAAAAGCAGAGAACATGCTTAAGAATTGTGTAAGTGAGAAACTTATTTCTATTTTAACTTTATCAGGTGATAACATAAGAATTGTGTAAACTATGAAACTCATGTCCAACTTGATTTTATTATGTTTCAATCTCATTTTCATTCCATTTAAATAATAAAAGATACAATATGATATAATTGCCAGCGGGGTGTGAAGCGCATACGAAATGGTGAAATGCAAAGTTGCTACTAAAGGACTTAATAGTAACATAGAACAATACATTCCAACTTCATACCTGTTAAGATTGGCCCTGCAGAGTTATCATACTCCGAAGAATTGCAACCAATTACATCAAACCTCAATGATACATGATCCTTCCATGCCTGAGGATTAATGCGAACAAATCTGGCGTTGACAGGTGGTTCAATCAAGTTAATAACGTGCCTGTTTCGGTCTTCATTACCAGGTAGAATCTAATTCAAAATAAATATAAATACTAGTTATAGAATTAGTATTTGGAATGAATACAATGAACACGTCTTCATATTTGTTGCCTCATGATGTTTTTAATCCATTTTAAATTTATGATAATTAAAATAACGTTCCTATATGACGTATAAATAGGATTGAGATAATCAGTAGTACACATATGATGCCATACAATGGAACCTTAAATACCTGAAAATATAGATAAGGTTCGCGCTGTATTACCTCCTCATACTCTTCCAATTTATCTTCAGTGTCACCATAGAAGAACTTATACGATTCAACCCACTGGTCTTCATCAAACCTTCCTTGAGTGACAACTCCACTCACGGTCATAACTTTACTAAATTCTGCCTGTATCCACTGGTTATCGTGTTCGACAGCTGCAGTCCAGCTTCCTCCTTTGAGAGTTTCATGATCACTTGAATAAACAAATTGTCTTTTAGGTGGATTTGCCACATTTTATATCATCCAAATGGTGACTGTAATTGAGGGAAATAATGCAAAATATTTTCCCCAGGGCATATCCTGTCCACTGACATGTTCCCGAGGCTGCAGGCTGAGGGAACATATGTCGATTGATAGGATATTCCCGAGGGGAAAATATTTACACTATTTCTCGATCAGCTGGCAGTCACTATATGTTTTATTATATACCCCATATGTACTCTGTAAATAAAAAAAAACAAGATAAGAAGTCTTTTAATTTCAACATTTAATGCTTTCAGGATCTTATTGGCATTTAAAGGAAAACCCCATGGTTCAAATAAGATATATGTCTATCATGTAAATCTGTATTGAGAATACGACAGACAGCCGACAGACAGACAATGGCGGTTTCTAAAGGTCCATGCGCAGTATGGCAAGTGCTTTTAGCCAGCCATATCTTTCACCATGAGTACTTTCTGGATATAAATACAGAGGATTTTATTAAAACAATATTTTTTCTTTAAAGTGAAGTCCCCATGATAGTAAAATATCAATCCAACTCTCTGAAAAAATAATGGATTAGGACCCCACTTTGTCACTTTTTTAAAAATGAAAGGCTTATTTTATAAAAAGAGGATCTTGTTTTTCTCAATTTGAATATATCTAAAGTTTCTTCTACACTATATTAATAACTTCTGAAAAGAGGATGGGTATTGAAATTCAATAAAGTTAAAAAAACACATTTTCATGCTATCCATTGTTTTCAGCATGCTTCTGGTCATCGAAAATTGATATCTTCAAAACTAGACTTTTAATACCATTCTACTTTTGAAGATGTTTTAGACCCCTTGTTGAATAATCTTTTCATGCAATAAAAATCAGAAAAAGAAGATCTTTTTTTGAGCAAATAAGTTCAACATTTTGAAAAAATTGTTGACTATTGGTCCCTATTTATAATTTTTCGAATTGTCCGATTGGTATTTTTATTATCATGGGGACTTCACTTGAAAGAAAACATATTGTTTTAATGTAAACCACTGTATTTATGCCCAGAAAGTACTCATGGTGAAAGATATTGATATGACCGTCTGAAATTACTTGCCATATTGCACGTGAAGTCGTGGACCTTTTCGTAACACGCTTCGAATAGTATTATGCTAATTTCTGGAGTGTTGAATTTACCATAGCTTGTTATTTTGAATCAATACGGAGAAAGGTGTAATCAATATACTTACATCGATTAAAACATCGCAACAACGTGTAATTTTCGAAAACTAACTGGTGGGAAGTGGCGCAAACGAAGGTGGTACGCAAGAGACATAATTATATCTGTTAACTCTTAAACTCTGCGGCTCCCCCACCCTCTAAGCTAGCAGGGAAGATGAACTGCGGTGATGTAATACATAACATCGACAACTTGAAGGTTATAAGAGTCATCTCATTTTGCGGAGGTATACTCTAACACAAAATCAATCAAAATTGTAAATCGGAAATTAGTCTTTCTTAAAATTTACCGTATAAGCGAGTCAGTTCATCAAATCTGACAACTTCTATGAGAAAGTCGGTAGTTATGACATATTCTTGATAATAAATGTATAAGCTAGTGAGAGCAATCCAGAAATGACACATATAATTATAATGGCTAAAACAGAAATTCCAATATCACCGAAAGCATGCGGACGGAAAACGTAATATGTCTAAATCTTTAATTCAATCTTTTGTTTGGTTTTATAAGCACCAGAATAAAATATCAAAATGTATTGTGTATACAATGTGTCTCAAAAACACGATCAAACACATTGTAAAATCACAGAACTAGTGATTTTTTCATCAATTTCATTTAGTTTACCATAAAACCACGTGTCTTTTCTTTCCAATGATATGTCATTTGTGTATATGTGTTCATGGACTACTGAATAATCACTTTTTAGCAAGTGGGTGAAAAGGCGTTTGTGCCAAATTATGAAATATCCCCAATCAACCGATTCTTATTGTACAATCAGATAAATCCTCATGTTATTGGAGCTGCGGATTAAATTCTGGTGGCGGTGTAAAAGGGTAGGCGGTCCTATTAAATTATGGTCCTACTCTCCGTTGATTTATATGGTGACCTAAATACAACTCCTTCCCTCATTATCTTATACGCAATCAGGGCCAGTAAGGGCCGTTAAGAAAGGGGACAATAATCCCTGGGGGACCATCATTTCTTTCACAGCGGGACCTAATAACAATAATTTCAGACTTAGATTAAGTGTATCCTTAGTGGTTCATTTTACGTAACAAACATATGGAAAAAGAGTTAGTCACAATTATTGTCTCTCATCTTAGGATTGATTACTCATGAAAAATTACATTCCATGCCCCTTCTAAAGTTAACATGGCCCCCATTTCTCTACACATGGGAATTGGCTCATCTCTCCATGTCACGCACGGCTCTTTGAATCATACGTGAGTTCTTGCGGAGAGTATAAACCACATTGGTGATTCTCTGTTAACTGTTGTTTTGCGGTCATATATGAATAAATAACATACCATTGGAAAGAAGAAACATGTTTCTATATGCTTAAAGATTCTCGCAATCTTTATCCAATCAGCGTTTGCGAGTGTGTCGGCTCACGTATAAAAGGCGAATCCAACTCAAATCCATGCAGGGGTGTATGAGGTACTCGAATAGGAAAGAGCTCGTGAAATCTGAATTTATATGCACATGGTCAATGTTTACACATGTTTGAGTTATTGAAGAAAATGTGATATGGGTGTGGTTCCGAATTTGAAGTCATTGCTGGAAAATATGATTTTAATACGTGAAATTATATCTATAAATACAGCACTAAAAATAACAGTACACATGAAGTACATGTATGATTGTGTCCAGAAATGTTTGAAACCCTTACGGAAAATTCTGTCTGCATTTTGTCACCATTGCTCTTTCTTCCCGCATTCTAGTGCTGTTTGAATGAATATATTAATTAATATATTTCTAACTAAAATATATCACATTTTTTTATAAACCACAAACATTTAGATCATAAAAAAATTATTCAATACTTGAGTGAGCACGATATGCAAGGGTTACTAAGTTGACACAGTAAATGACCATTGATATTGTGTTAGTCCATGCACACAGCGTAACACCCCTCACTTTCATAGTGAAGTGACTAATTGGTTTATGTTTACGTTTTAATGTGTTTTGGGTTCCTTGTTACAGCAAGGGGGGCCAGTAAAGTAGACTAACATGTTTGCATGGCAAGTTTTGATCGAATATGTGAGACACTTTAACTAAATCTTTATGTTGCATCACTGGTATTGAGGTTTTACATTGATTGTGCTTGTTGCGTTTTTTGGAATGTACTTCTAAAAACCCATATTTACATTAACAGGTCCCGGATAACCTACGTACCTCTCTCCAGTGGTGTCTAATCTAGATCTGTTTGTTCCTAAGTAGTGTGTTGAATCTATAGGCCAAGTGCTAGATGCTGTTATATGTGAATTGTCAACATTGTAAACATCCCCAGATATCAGTTGTGTGCAGCGGACTTAAATCAAAACAGCGACATGGCATATAATAGGGACTGATAACATGATAAAAACAACACTTGTATCTCTTTGAATTGATTTATGATACAATAATAAGGAAAAGATTCAAGACTAAAGACTAAAGATTCATATTCATCTGCTTTACAAATCCAACATTCTTCGATAGGCTTTTGAATTATAATTTAGATACTGGAGTTCTCTTCCATTCCTTGTCTTTTTATGGTATCGCGTGATTACCAGGAAGAGTCAAAAAAGTTAAACCCAAACAAATGTTAATAAGTCCCTCATCCATGGATTTAAAATCATATTTGGCTCATCACAATGTTCTTTCATTCTTTTAGATCCATTGGTCTGTTATTATGTTCACGATTGTATGGCCATTTTACAAAGACATGCCCAAATAAGGAAACATTACAAAATCATCCAATATGAATCTCCAAACTTAAAGCTTTGGAGCCAAGTCAAAGATATTGTCCACACTTACAACTCTAGAAGCATGGGCGTAGCAACAGGGGATTCGCGTGGCTTGTGCAACCGTCTTCGACTCGACCCCCCATATTTTTTGTTATAAAATGAATTCCCGGTTTGGAATAACCCCCTTTTCTGAAAGATTAATGAACCCCAAGTTAGGAAGGAACCCCACTCTCAGGAAGGTAACTATTTTTGTATGTATGTAGTAACTTCACCGGTATATTCAAATTAGCCTCCAAAACAACCAACAGCCTCCAATCGAGCCAAATATGATTTTAATCCCATTCTGGATGACAGGAGTTATTAACATTTGTTTGGGTTACCTTTCTTGGCTCACCCTGTGTATAGGTCTGCATTCCTCGTTCAACACAGCACTTACATCAAGCCTAATTACCGTATATAAAGCAAAGCTACCTTTTTCATGTACTTCTACATAGCACAGAGCTAGTTGAGTAGCAGTTTCTCCAATCAATTCAATTTTAACTGATCTCCCACCTATTGGTTCATTGCATGTTATCTCATGAGGAGTTAAAATCACACCAGGGTGACTCATACACTCTTTATTCTCGATATAAATGGTAAAATTCTTCAGGGGATAATCTGAAAGTTCACAGAAAGCTACGAAGTATATAAAATCACAATAGGCCTAATGGATGAAATAACTTCCGTGATATATTATTATATTATCCTCTTGAATCCCAGTCTCTAAAATCGGTTGGAACCAGAGAATTTTTCATTTTTGCCACCTTTTGACATTTTACCACATACCTATACCACTTTAGATTCTCACCTTCGTAAAATTAGAATTTTTGTGTAAATTGGATGAAAATGATTCAAATAAGACCAATTTTAGTGAGACATTTTGGGACGGATTTTCTCGTCACTCTGGGTTTCTGAGGTGACGAAAAATCTCGCCACTCCAAGTAGTCAAGAGGTTAATATAATGCACATGTAAACGTTAAATGCATGCTTTTATCTAAAATATGATCGACTTGATGCATATTTTGCTATATTTTTGTCTAAAAAGTATTTCATAGTTTTAAAATATTTTGGATATAGTAAGGCTTACCTTTCACAGGGGTTATTACAATTTTTGAGAATATGAAATAGTCTCTAGAGAAGGACATCCAATATGGCCTGATTTCTCTTGAAGTTAAACTATTTATAAAATCGTCCTTGTGGTTATCTAACCCCATGAGGAGAGCATTTCTGGATGAGTAGTCTTTCGATTCTTCTGAGGACTGTTTGGACTTTTTTCCAATAGCAGTGTTATCTGAATGCAAAAAGGTAGCAAGTAGACTATCAGAGGATAGGGACCGTTGTGAATAAGCTTTCCAAAGTCTTTTGCGATATGTATGTTCATGGCTTCTGACTCTATCTCGTGAAAATATGTGCGTCACTTGAACCATATGTCACATTTTGCGTGGCATGTAACAGAGTATATTTTACCATACAAAATGAAGACACTGAATAAAGAATGGATAAGCTCACCTGTATGTATCTCATACACATCGACATTATCAGTCCCAATACCATTGCACTCATTTTCACTACTGCAATCAATCGTGCTCGAAATGTTACCTCTCCTCACGTAACATTGTCGTTTCCTTAATGCAAATTCTTTCATGCCATTATTCAAGGCTTTCACATAGCACGTGTATATTGGGTCTTCTAATTCAGTACTTCCAGTGTCAACGGTAAGTTCGACAATATTTGGATCAATCAGGGGGATATTGTAGCAGCCGCTGTGTGTGTAGGGTAGAGTCAATTCCAAATCTAGAATTTAAATTACATGTCTGATTGATCAATATTTGGGTTAGTCAGGGTAATATTGTAGCAGGCGCTGTGTGTGAAAGGTAGAGTCCACTTCCAAATCTAGAATTTAAATTACATGATCAATATTTGGGTTAGTCAGGGTAATATTGAAGCAGCCGCTGGATGAGAAAGGTAGAGTCCACTTCCAAATCTAGAATTTAAATTACATGATCAATATTTGGGTTAGTCAGGGTAATATTGAAGCAGCCGCTGGATGAGAAAGGTAGAGTCCACTTCCAAATCTAGAATTTAAATTACATGATCAATATTTGGGTTAGTCAGGATAATATTTTAGCAGGCGCTGGGTGTGAAAGGTAGAGTCCACTTCCAAATCTAGAATTTAAATTACATGATCAATATTTGGGTTAGTCAGGGTAATATTGAAGCAGCCGCTGGATGAGAAAGGTAGAGTCCACTTCCAAATCTAGAATTTAAATTACATGATCAATATTTGGGTTAGTCAGGATAATATTTTAGCAGGCGCTGGGTGTGAAAGGTAGAGTCCACATCCAAATCTAGAATTTAAATTACATGAACAATATTTGGGTTAGTCAGGGGAATATTGTAGCAGCCGCTGGGTGTGAAAGGTAGAGTCCACTTCCAAATCTAGAATTTAAATTGCATGCTCCCGTTTCCATCATCTTGTTTCTTTTTCATAACATTTTTTCAACTTTTAACAACTTCATAGGTTATAAGTTTAACTTTAAACTCATCGATAATTGACCTTTGATTAGACAGTATTAGTGATAAAATACCATTTCATTATAATAAACTTTGACAAGCATCACTTGTTCGTGAATTTGGCATTTGTGGTAGTGGTCTCGCTTTAAGAAACTGGACCCTCCTCCTATCTACTCTACTTTGTGTTGTGTTGGAGAAGCAGATAAGGGGGTTCACAGTTATAAAGCAAGGCTATTGTGGTAGCTTCAATTGATATAGTAAAACTATCATTCGATTTCAATTTATATAAAGGAATTCCTTCATTACAGCGATTATGATTCACGTACCCGAATACATGTTATAAAGGTTTCTAGAAAACTCAGAGTCATGATGTGTATCCCAAAACATGAGTTCATCGACGATTACTTCCCCATATAATGCATTTAAAGCATTGTTGTTTGGCCTTCCGAGGACGATGTCATTGTACTGATTTGATAGATCACTCCTTGTTTCAGCTGAAAAAATTAAAAAATAAAATTTTCAGGTTTAATGCTCAATATCGATCAAGCAACAGAATTTCAATCCAACTCTTTCTATTAACTCATCGACTGCGACAGACTTCAAAAATGGTATTTTTATTTACAAAACTAAGACGGTTCCATAACACTATTGTATATTTGGGATTGCCTTCATTTTCTGTTTTAACATGACCATGACAGTATTCAATATTTTAAAAAAATAATTGTTTAGTGAGAGAAATATGTATTGATAATGAAAGGTATCATTTGTATAACATAAAAAACATACACAGCCAACACTTTGATGCTGTTCCGGGCACCTAAACATGAACACCGTTTCGGCACCATTCCTGAATTGTGACACTGAATTTCTGACACTGAATTCTTTCGGTGTCGTTCCGACACCGAAACTGGGCGCCGTTTCTGCACCGAAGGTACAACGCAGTTCCGACATCGAATACCGTACCGTTTCGACACCAAATGTACAGTTTATGAATTTAATGCTTAATTCAGAATCTTCATAGAGTAATGACATTAAAACATGTTTTAAGTTAACTTATTGTCACTAACAATGAGTAAACAAATGAGAAATAACATCAATCAAATATAAAATCAGAGTACTAAAGATTTGTCTCACGTGCGATATTTTCATGAACCATCGTTCCATTAACATAGAATTGCATCGCGTCTTGGTCCCTATCCCAGGCTAAGACAAGATGGTACCATTTTCCTTTCTCTGGCCAATCCCAAGATGTCTTCCACAATTTCGTGGTGCTACTCATCCAAGCAAGGAGGCTCCCGTCTTTCCAGAGTACCGCTATACCGTGTGAATATTTCGTTTGTCCTCCACTAGAGAAGTAGTACATGTTTGAAGAATCCTTCTGGCCTAATTTTATCCATAATGAAAGTGTTGCTCCATTGTTACATCTATCGAGATCCCCTGTAACACAATTGACATCATTCATGCAAATGGTCACTAATAAATTTACATATTAATCTAACAGTTATACCAGCCTTCCAATTTGCAATATTAAACATTGAATTGATATAAATATCTTTATTATCATGCGTTGTTTGATGTACATTATTGACGAATTTCTGCCATCTGATGCTATTATAAAAAAACGAACAATAGAAATGGTAAAATTATAATTTGGAAGACAAATTGTAGCAAGTATCACATCAAGTACATAGGACAAAACACATTCCCAACAGTCAGAATAAGAATCATATTGAACACCTCTTAGTAAGTATCTAAATTCACAACATGGGACTACCTACATGTACTTTTAAGATGTAAAACCAATATTTTCAATTTCCAAAACTAATAAAACTACTTTCTAGCACAGGAGATTTAAATAAACTTCAATTAGAATACAAAAAGTCTGAAATCACTGACTTGATTTACTGTAAATCGTATGTTCCATAAATGAGAGTTTGCGTTCACAATATAACAGGACATTCATTAAATTAAAGAAATTAAACGGCTACAGTGAATCCAGGGCATTCACACAGGTCTTCCTATTTGTGTTTTGGAGGAGGTGCAACTGCAATGTAGCACATTTTTGTAAGATTTTGGTCAATTCAAATTGTGAATAGGGATTACTTCTTGTAATTTCGAGAATGAGTTTCCATACACACTCTATAAATTCACCATTTACATTGGCTTCCGTGCGAACGGTGATTTTCTAATAGTATTCTATTGTGAATGCGGAATCTTTTTTGAAGGAGGGACTATTGGAAAATATTTGAATTTTTCCTCAACTTGGGGACAATTCAAATAGAACCAGTCAGATAAATAAAAATATTCATACTTACCAAAACATGTTTCTCTCAGGTTTACAGTCGGGCTGTTCAACTTAACATATTGGTTTATTCCATCCAGCGATAGTCCACCCCCTACTCGGCCTTGTACTATATTTGGATTTTCAAAGACTTCTCCGTATATCCCATGGCCAGTTCCTGAGATTTTACCGTTCTTGATCTCTTCAATGGGTAGGTAGTATACGGCACTATCCAAGATGTTCACCACTTTTTCAAAATAAAGATTATGTTTTGGTCTATATATTAAAATCACCTGGTTATAAATACGTTACGTTACGTCTTTATAACAAAATGAATGAAATCCCGTCGGGAGATTTCTTTATTTTCTTTTTTTTGCCAAAAAGGAGGTCTTGTTGTATAGAAACGTTACGTCTTTATAACCAGATGGGGACCAGTTAGCATGAACAAGTACAATCAGTCTGTCGGCCGACGTTATAAACCCATTGTTGTTTACCGGTTTTAAAAAAAAAGTGCGTAGTAATAATTTCGGCATTTTCGAACTACTTGTTTACGCCCGATTGGGCATGGTCTTTAACGAGTTGTTTAGCAATCAAGATGTTACTTTAATAAAATAAAAATAGTATGCCTATAATGATAAGTACCTCCTCTATCTAATGGTGTATTTTTCAACTGCCCAAGACCACGGGAAGTGGGTATAAAATGCGTTGGAAAAAGGGCTACTTTTAACTTTTTTGAACTTCGACTTTGTCTGATTAATTTATAGAATAATTTATTTTTATGATTCATTTTAGATCGTACAAAAGTTGGATAATGTATCGAAAATCATGCTCGTGAAAAAATTATTTAGATTCACTTAAAATCCAACGATCGTTACAGTTTTTACTAAACCTCAAACTTAAAACGGCTCATTTTTTACACAAATAACGTGTTTGACGACACAAATCACGGATCTATCTGTAGTTTCTATCTCTAAAGTTTAGGCATTTCGCACACCAAATAAATATTGTTATATAAAAATATGTATCACCCATTATTCGCGGAAGGTATTTAATTTCATGTATACGAAATATTTATCTGATCCGATAACGATTAAGTATTCATTTTTCAGTTTAAAAATACGAAAACTGCTAAAACGGGGCTAATATTGAGACAAAAATTACGTGTGACGTAATTATTTCTTTAATCATGCATTTTCTTCATAGAAATCTGGAATTAATTTTAAGGATCAATATTTAATGGAAAATATATATAAGACGACCACAGCGTGAGCAATGTATCGAATTTTAGGCAAACAAAAAACAAGAATGATTCAATTGAACATGAAAAATTGTTACAGTTTTTACTAAAATGAAAACTCTTAAATGGCGTCATTTTAGCCCAAAATCCAAGTTGACGACTTAAATAGTTCACGGATGTACTTCAGTTGACATCAAGCTTGAACATGAAATTCGCCCATTGAAATTCCAAATAAAACGATCGAAATAACATAAGTCTCGTAAAGGCGTATTGAATAATGTGTACGCCAAATATCATATTATGAAATTGAAAAATCAATGTACGATAAGACACTTTGTAGATAGTATAAGGGTTTAAAGATACGGACATTTATGAACAATTAACCTATTCTAAAGACGGATCGTATTCATTTCTTAAAGACGAATGTTCGAAATTCAAATTCAAGATGCCCATTTTGTGTAGAAAATATGTTTTCATCCGATCACACTACACATGTTCCAAATAACAGCTAAGAGAAAATTCATTGATATAGGATGAAGTGGATGGATTTGGTACATTTCTTTGCAATGTGGGCGCATTTAAAACAGCGCCATATTTTACGGCACAATTTCCGCTGGCCTGTGAATCTTTTTTAGCGCGTCATTCCAATCGGAATGATGATTATATGTATAAATTCCGCATTTTTAGAATAGACAAGAGTGTAATTTTTTCCTCATTCAGTTAAAATATTCTCATTTATGATATGGAATAGTTCACACTTCATGTACCATGGTACTAAACATGTTATATGGACATTAAACTCACGAACACGTACTGTGCTCCAATTTTGACTGATTTATGTAAATCCAAGAGAATCGTCTTAGCTTCTTATGCGCGCTGTAAATGAATTTTTATACTAGTCTACATAATATTTTTCTTAATTGTTTCTCATTAAATTCGAAGTCATATAATAGAAACAAAATCGTATTTCAAATATTTTCCAGCTGTACACCAAACACCCACCAAATTAGATCATTATGTAAATGTTTGGGAGGAAAAAGAACAGTACTATATGGCTCAAATGACATTTAATGTCATGATGTATGTCCATTTTTGTGATATATTTGTCATGATCACTCTGTACTGAACTCAATAAGGAACTAGAAAATGGCAACTCCACGGAGTAGCAAATCCCAACGAACACTATATAAATCATCAATCTGTACAGTCACAAAATAATATTTACCATCTACTCTTACCTTCAATAAATATATTAAATCATTGTAGCATCATGTAAATCTAAGAAATGGCGAATTTCTGCTCTAGTCAGCCATTTTGAATTTTCAAAGACGCAAATCAGAAAAACAATGCCATAATTGTGATCTACTCTGAAATACCTTCAATTTGAGTATAATATAGCCATACTTTTAAGAGATCAGAAAATAATTGCGAAATCACGCATTAGGCGGCCATTTTGATTTTTTTAGGCCCCAATCAGAAAAACGCTACGATATTTACAATCTACTCTAAATTGCCTTTCATTTGAGTATAATAAAGCTATACATCTCAAAATTAACGCAAATTCCTGTTTTCTCAACCCCCATTTACGGCCCCTGGGGGTCAGGGTGAAAAACTCGGGATATATATGTGAAATAGACAGATGTTAATAAACTGCCAAAATTTCAAATAATAATATTTATTATTTTGGTTTAAAATGAAAAACGTAAGATTTTTGTGAAAAATTCGCGGCATTTTCAAACTGGCGGCCATCTTGAAGAAAAATTTGCGTAAAACTATTCACCAATATACATCTTTCCATTAAATATGAAGAAAATCTGTTGACTAGTATTCGAGTTATCCTCCGGACAGACGGACGAATTCAAGTTCCAACATGAATACCAGGATAAGTTCTCTTGGCCTCCAGTGTGACTGACGGACAGACGGACGGACGGAGGGCTTTACTATATCCCTACAGAACTTCGTCCGTTGGGATAATTAAGATACAATAAGTATAGTAACATATACGTATTTACATTGCTTTATTTCTTTTGGTGTAGGGCATACTGATATAGGCCTACAACATACAACTTAATTGCAATACAATAGGAAATATGTCACAACTACTTGACTCTATGAATATAGCATTTAAAGCATTAATACAATGTGAAATTAAAAATGATATCATGTTGTGTTGCATAAATCATTAATTCAGGATCGGCAAGCAAATTTAGTTCTGTCATTTATTCAATTCAATTTATTTCATAATTCTTATTTAATAATATTTTATTAATATTACTTGTATAATCTTATTTTATCTAATATCATATCCATGTCTAATACCTAATAACCCAACATAAAGGACCAGGGTAAGTATGGCAAGTGATTTTAGAAGGTCATTATATCTTTCACCATGAGTACTTTCTCAAAACCTGTAAAGTGGAACACCTCTTTAAATGGAACACCTCCACAAGTGGAATTGTTGGAACTTCACTTGAAAGAAAGCACATTGTTTTAAATAAAAATTAGTACCGTGGGTACTGGGCTCACATGGTGTTGCTCAAAAGTGAATGATGGCTAAAATGACAGAAAATAAAAAAATTGATATGATGTTTTTGCTGATTTTTTGTAACAAAATTATTTCATACAACTACTCTTTACAAAGACATGGCTTTTTCAATGTAGGACATCTGGAATTATTCGTAAAGCTAGGAAATGGGCCAAAAGTGAATTTCACAAGACAAAAATGGTGGCCGTTTTGAAAATAGGCGAGCTTTTGAAGCAGAAGTCACACACACTACCCTACCACGTGACCACGTTTAAAATGGAAACAGGGTACAGCTAAGTTGCAAATGGAGGACGTGGGTTTAATTCCATATTTCTGAACGTAAAATACATTTTACATTTATTTCTAGTGTTCTACCAGACATAGAATTGATTCATCAAGCAGTTTGTAGAATATTGTTGGCAAAAAAACCCTATAGGCAAAGATAGATAATAGTGGGCGCAGTGAAGCAAAACTCAACACAATACACGATACATTTCAGTAAATCTGTCAACGTACAGGGAGCATGTAAGTTTCCCTTCGAAAATGTTACATTGATATGTAACAAAAAAAAACAGTGAACTATTATTTCAACTGCGTGTCATCGTGTTATAGGTGGATACGTTTTCTAGTATGTTATTCAACTGTATTTTTGTGAATTTGAACAAAACATTCTAAATGATCGGTTTTTGAGGACGGTAGTGAATTATACCATTCAAGGGGTTATATAGAAGGATTCTTCACATGTAGTTCAGGCAATTTTAATTATTCTGAGTAGCGGATAGCCATTAATACTGATAGCGGATAGTCATTTATATAATTATCATTAACGTCTTAACATTTAATTTTGTTATTTTATTTCAATTTAATACCCTAGTAACACGTATAATCTAGCGTTCTTGTTTATTTTATGACTAAAATGCATACGACCTGAAAGCCTGTGTCTAAATCTACAAAATAATGTTTACTTTATTTGGATTAAATAACAATTGAGGACACCCCAAAGCATCAACAGGCGACCTTTTTAGCATTACTTTCACTGTTTGCAGCGTAAATGTACATGAGGTCGGAACATAGTATGTCTGTATAATCAGCTTACTTTCTCGCTCCCTGTACTATTGAACAATTTACATTCCTTGTACCCTGTATTGATCAACTTTTGCAATTGTGTACCGTGTACTATGACATATCAAATATTTTAAAATTTAAAACGATATTATTTTCATTCTTTCTATAACTATCATATAACTTGGAACATCGACTTCACTATTGCACCACTGAAGTGTAGCGAATAGCAATATTGACTCACTCCGAGCACCAAACGTATTAACCTTTTGAGTAAGCAGTCGATATACTCAAAAGCGACCTGATTGAAAGCCAAAAAATTCGCGCATGCGTGATCGAGGTAGGGTAGTGTGTCACAGGGGTTTTTTCTTTATTGATGCTGAACAAAAATATTCTAAAACAGGAATCCTATCTACAGAGGATTTAAAAAGAGCCAAGTGTTGACAGACATTGGTTTTTAAACTTGCCACTATCTTGGACTGACTGAAAGACAGATGGACAAATAAATGTTAACTAAAATTATTTCATACAACTACTCTTTACATTGACATGGATTTTACAATGCAGGACACCTGAAATTATTTTGAAAGCTAGGAAATGGGTTGAAAGTGAATTTCGCGAGACAAAAATGGGGGCCATTTTGAAAATAGGCGAGCTTTTTAACCAGGAGTCATAGGGGAGTTTTCTGTATTTATGTTGAACATAAATAACTTAAAACGGGAATCTTATCGACAGAGGTTTTCAGGCAAATGGTCCAAAAGTGGATTTCGCCAGACAGATGGACAAATCCATGTTAACTAAAATGGCTGAAAATAAAAAAAACGGATACAATGTTTTACTGATTTTTTGTAACAAAATTATTTCATATAACTACTCTTCACATTGACATGGATATTAACAATGCAGGACACCTGACATTATTTGTAAAGCTAGGAAATGGGTCAAAAATGAATTTCACGAGACAAAAATGGCAGCCATCTTGAAAATTGGTGAGCTTTAGAACCAGGAGTCGGAGGGGAGTTTTCTGTATTGATGTTGAACAAAAATAACTCAAAACGAGAATCCTATCTACAGAGGTTTTAAAAATGTGCCACTATTGTTGATGGACAGACCGACGGATGGACGCACGCACGGACGCACGGACAGACAAGTGAGTGATTGCAAAAGCTCACCATGTGAGCTAAAAACCACTGCCCTTTGGCAAGAAAGTACTAATGGATTAAGATATGACTGTCCAAAATCACTTGCCATACTGTACCTGGTCCTTTATAACAGACCCAAACATAATTTTTTATCATACAAAAATCGAGTAAAAAGGACCTGTTTAAACAGGTTCCAGTGTAGTTTGGCAATTCCATAGGTGACAAAAGTTTGAATTATTAATATAAATTAAGAAATATATTTGACAATTAATGTATTCTTTAGGTGCTGGAGAAGTTATTTGTATGAGAAAAGATTATAAACAACCAGCAAAGTATAAAAATAAAGATATATATTTCTAGGTACTGTATATCTATGTTATGTACAGACATCAGCAACATATTTACAAGCTTTTTGTGTAGATATATGAAGTGTCTGAATTCAGGCAGATGTTTTACTCTATGCAACTCTTAGTATGGGAAAATATGTGTCTGGATTCAGACATGCCCACACATTTTTAATTTAAAAAGACAAGATTCTCTTAAACTAAAGTAAGGTGTCTGAATTCAGACACTTTGCTAAGCTTGGATGAGGTGCCTGAATTCAGACAACATTCCATAAAACTGAAATATGGTGTCTGAATTCAGACACTTTGCTAAGCTTGGATGAGGTGCCTGAATTCGGACAACAATCTATAAAACTGAAATATGGTGTCTGAATTCAGACACTTTGCTAAGCTTGGATGAGGTGCCTGAATTCAGACAACAATCTTTAAAACTGAAAAATGGTGTCTGAATTCAGACACTTAACTAAGCTTGAATGAGGTGCCTGAATTCAGACAACAATCTATAAAACTGAAATAAGGTGTCTGAATTCAGACATTCTAGTATAGTAAACTGACATTACAGGTAAGGATTCAGAAATTATAGTTTTCACTTCTGTTTTTTAATCGAAATTGATGTTTGAATTCATTAAGTCAACATTTGTGTGTTAAAAGCAAATTCGCTTCCATTCATAAGTTTGGCAACAGAAATTTTCATCGGATTGCAATTAACATGTCTTATATAATGTTTTAATTGCAATTCTATATAAGTACAATTTTAAATTTCATGACAAGATATTTTTAAAAAGTAGTTCATCACGTACAGATCAAGTAATCTTTAGCATTACAGAAAATACTTCATTAGAAGATATTGTTTCTGATGGTACAACAGGCAGAAGATTGATCATTTTAACTTTTTTATTTTAAATCACACCTGATCATCGACAAAGTACAGTGACAAAATATACCCCCGTAGACTTTTGATGTACAGTGTCACTATTCTAACTGATATGAAGCAAAAGATATGATGTAGGTGTGATGTAGGTTTTAAACATTAATCTGAGGAATGCATAAAGAATTTCATGCTTAATTTTGTGTGTATTCGATTAGGAAAACCATTAGCTTTCTGATTATGTTAAAAGATTTTCGAGCAGTGCTCGATTTTTTTCATAGTAAATCTAACCACAAACAATGATCGGTTGGAAATGTTGGGTTTTTCACATTTACTTTGATCATTTTTCCCCCTGTCGCCTAAGAGTGTCAATTATTTTTATGAGAATATGTTTCCTTAAGTTACACAATTAAGGTCGGTTGAAAATGTAATAAATATTCATGTTTTTGTTAAAATAATAAAAATCAGAAAATTACGAATGTGCCTTGTCATCTTGATGTACGTTGTCTCAACGAACTTACATATCTGAATTCACAGTTAACCCTGACAACATATTTTTAATAACACTAATGGGCAGGGGGATCAGATTGATTTCAAACTGAAGCTTAACAATCACAGTATTACTTGATTGAACCATTGTATTGAACCTCAACACTTTCCAGATATAGCATAAAGAGGATTTTAAAAAGTCATCTTCGACTAGCTAGTATAAATCTCTCTATCAACTTCTTAAGATAATTAAAATTCATAAAAGTGTTTCTTATTACGTTAAAGTACAGATGTCAAGTGATCAAAGGGTAAGAGGCTAACACCCCATGGTCACATATTAATCACCACACCAACACTTTTATAAAATGAAATAACATTCAACAAGATTTAAAAATCAAATTTACCTTAACTTTAGAACATCTGTATTGGGGATTATTGAACATGTTCCTTAAACATAACTTGTTTAATTATTGCATTGTTCAATATAACATCTCGTGAATTTCATTTACATTTTACACTAACACCCTTCAGTGGAGTTGACAACTACTCTTCTGATTTTTTAAAATTACACCCAATACATAATATTTATCAAATCTTCACTCATCTTAAATTGTGTAGTTTAGAGAAACATATTCTCATAAAAATAAATGACACTCTTAGGCGACAGGAGAAAAAATGATCAAAGGTAATCTGAAAAACCCAACATTTTCCAACCGTTCAATTTTTGTTGATAGACTAACTAGGAAAAAATCAAGCATTGCTTTTAAATCTTTTAATGTAATCAGAAAGCTAAAAGTTGGAGATGAAATTGAAATCTTTCAAGTATTCCCAAAATTAATTTTTGAAAACCTACATCACACCTGCATCATCAGTTTTTAGTGACACTGTACAATATAAAGTGTGCAATGGTATATTTTGTCACTGTACGTTGTCGATGGTTAGGCGTGTAAATATGAGTAATACTCTAGTTCTTTCATAATACATTATAATCTATTAGCTTCATCATTATACTAGCCCAAGTTCTAATCTAACGGTTTAAAAAAATCTGAAGTAAATTAGGGTCATATTCATCAAGTCTATCTTCGCATTTTGTCAGATTCATCTTCAAGGAATTTACAATGGCTTTGACGTTTGCCACATAAATTGATCCCACCATATCACTGGCTTTGACTCAATAGTGAGAGTGTTCATTCCTATATAGAGAGATGCTATCTTCCCCAATTTCATCTTAAAGCTTCTTTTTCGAGATTGGTGTCGTATTTGGCTCTAATGGCTCAATTAATAATCTTTGATCTTGCTTGCTTTTTCTGTGTTGTATTGTGCAACAAATGAACATGCGCAATGGCAATCCTTGTATTGATATGCATACATGTTGTTGCTTTGGAAATAGCCAACATAAACCGCTCGCCGTTTTTTTGGTCTCAAACATCACCTGGAATTAAACAAAAGAAAACTATAATATTATTTAAGTAATATAATAATATTAAGTAATATTGCTGTACAGGGTGGTCAAAAAAAGCTGCAACCCTGTCATTTTAGGAAATAACTACTTGATATTTAAAGTCATGTAACATTGTGACTATATCAGGCTGGTAGTCATGAAATATGGTTGGTAAGTCACAGGTGGTCAACGATTTGTCCAGCTTAGGGGAGCATGCTATTTTTCATTAAAATTTAGAAAACTTCACAAATTATTTTTTAGCTCAAATATTTTGTTATACCAAAGAAAATAACCTATCCCATGCAATGGGTATAATATTTGCGGATAACCTTCACTTCTCTTTGAAGTCCAATAACACTAAAAGTAAGATCTATTGAAAACGGCACCAGAGTATCACACTCTAAAATGTATCATTTCTTTTGATGGCACAATATAATGAAATGATAATATTATAAGTTATTGAATGATTTGAAGTCCAATACAGTATATATTCTGCTCGAGAAATTCTGTATTGGCAAGAGACGGAGCCGAGTGCCAATACAGGATATCGAGACAGAATATATCCTGCATTGCACTTCAAATCATTCAATAACGTTTTTATCGTGTGGTCCTCTGTATTGCTACTGAGATTGTTCCCTCCGTACCAATATTTTCTGTATTGCGACGGAGATGATCAATGGGGACAATCTCAGTAGCAATACAGATTGGTAGAGCACAGGAACTGACCAATCAGAAGGCTTTATTTTACAGATCATACGATGATAGCATATGTTTTCAGCATTACTCTGATGGTTTTAATAAGATCTAGATGTATTGGATCTTTTTAATTTTTTCTATAAAAAAAATAATATTTATTTTTTTGTCCAGCTTGGGGGAGCAGTTTTGTATTTCACGTTTGAAATACAAAACTGGTCCAAGCTGGACAAACAAAGATACAATGAACATCTTTCCATTGGGCATTAAAGACTTTCCTTTGGTGGGGAACAATGAATTTAATTATATTTATGCAAAATTGATTCTACTTTTAAAGTAAATGGAATTGTTTAATTAATGTATTACATAAGTGTATTTTGGAAATGAAGGATGCATGTAGGTTGTAATTATAATATATTCAAAGGTTCCATCACATACAACTTACAAATGGGCCTACTCTGCATTAAAATTCTGAGTCAACCCTTTCAACAAATAATCAGTATATGCTAATATTGCAATAATGTTTAATGTACAGTATAATGGTATAATGACAAAAATAATGTGCTAAAAAAACAATGACTGTGATATATGGCATTAATTAAATTATTAATTACAATTAAAACAGTTGATTGAAAACTTCAACATTATAAACTTGAAAGGGAATTCAATGATGCAATAAGTTTTATTTTCCAAACTGCAAAATCAATGAATTGATCAGTTTGATACAATGAGTCAATGTAAATGTCAAAACGTGCAAAACAGCTAAAATATCTTCTGCCACAATTTCCTTTCTGAAAAAACTACATTTACCATTGCAAATATAATAGTTTTGAAATCATATACATAAACCTTACAATGACATGAGATAGCATAAAATCAGCTTTGTATCATAAATGGTTCATATTCAACTTTAAACCCATTTTCTCAAAACCACAAAAATGTCACTTAGGAAACACTGCCGGTTTCCATGCAATGAAATAGATCAATCAGTTCTCTAAAGCTTACTTAATATGATATAACCCTCTCCCCTTATCACAACATTACATAATGTTAATGTTTATTTTACTTGGGGAGGGCAAAAATTAACATTTTGAAATTTACAACTAACATGGGATATATTTTAAAAGGGGTGGTATCATATATGTTTAATCTAAATAAGCTTCCTTTTCAATATGAAATATCCTTCCTTTTCTAAAATGTTTGCGATATTCCCTTTATTAAAAATATAAATGACCTGATTCAAATTCAAGTTTCCTGTTTAATGATTTAAGGTCATGGAAAACGTTTAGTGTTGACAAGTTGGTGATCACATCACCTAAGTAGGTTGATTAATTTGACATGTCCCTGGTACCAGAACTTTGGTATCAGCATTTGCAAGGAAGCATAAATATGCTGTGTCCTTGAATCTTGTTATAAACCAAATACATAGTGGCTTCATTGTTTTAAAGCTTTAACATTATAACATAAAAAGTGTTCCTCTAAAACTGGATTTTAGCTGAGACATGTATGTACTCAAGAATTTGGGTGTAACTAAGTATTTTCACAATTTAATAATAGTCACAATAGTCCACAATGTATCTTCAACTTTGATCAACTTTCTAATTTAACTTTGTATTTGAGGAACTTGCATGTCATTACATAATTTTGAGCCAAATTCATAAGAGTATCTGTGATTACAATTATATTTCTTGCATCTCAATTACTTTCTTTTAGTCTTTCACCCATATCGAAACACTTAGTATTCCCTAGAAAAATTGACACTTTGTCTTTGATACTTTGATCAATAATTATCACCCAAATCTTGACAATTAATATTCTCTTGGTGGCATGCTAACACATAACATACCTCATAGCCCAAGGAATATAACAATGCTTTAGATTGAGGTTGAAACTTGATGAGCATCTGCTGTGTTTCATATTTATTTTTCCTATTGGTTGTTTGTCCATTTTCTTCTTTGATGTTTTCGAACATTATTTCTAATATTTGCAATACATCAAATGAATTTTGAGCCCTTGCTGACACTTTAGCATCAGGATGGTCCTATTAGCCTATATTCATTAATATCAATTAATTAGTATCAAGCTTGGCCCTGAATTGCATTTGAAACATGCTGTATTCTAACAAGGTTAAACTAGCCTGGATTCTGTATTTGACACATTTTATTAAAAAGAAATTCATAATCAAATTAGTTTTTATACGGTTAACATTCCCATTTTGAAGAAGTGGTCTATCACTGGTAAATAAAGGGTGGTATTTTATTTATTTTAGGAGACAGTACCAACAGTCCATTCTATTAGATCAACTCGTTACAATAGATAATGTCAAAATCAGTCATTGGAAAGTTTGATCCATTTAAGTGGTAACTGTCATGTTTATTGGACTTCAGAATAGGAGAATCTGGGAGAATTTCAATGAGAAATGATGTAACCATTTATTTAAAAAAAACATATTTTTGTGATATATTTATTTCCAAACACAGCATTCTCTTTGTATTGCTCACATTTTTATGAACATTTGAAGCAATATAACCAAATTCAACTTCATCAGATTTCTCCAAACTTAAATCATGAAACTCAATCTAGAAGTTGATTTTATTATATGGTTCACAACTGAGTGATCTCAACCTATTGAAAAGCCTAGCTTTTGTGTAAAGATGTTATGCTATAGAAATGGATAAGTATCTCGTTGGTGCTATATTATATAAGAAATCGCTAAGTGGTTTTGTGAATTTCAGATGGAATTTGTCATAATATCAAGGAGTTAAACATTGTAGTTGATATCAAATTAAATTATATGGCAGTGTAAATGCTTGTGCAATTTGTGGTTATTAGATATGCATCTCAATTTCAAAGAATTTGCCCTTAAAAGATGTTCAACAAATATTCACTAAAAAATAAACAAAAGTGATGAATTAACTTTTAGGTTCATACATAAGTAATTATTCTGTTTCGTTAATTTCTGTTGCTTTCCTTTTCCTTTATTTAATCATCTGTTTTTATCTTTTTGTGAGGGTATACTCTGAATTTTAATGACAAATCTGTTCAGAGTAATACTGCATGTGAAGACCCATTTACTTCATCATAAAACCTGCTTTAATATTTTTGGAAATTACCTCACTGAGATTGATATTAAAATATAATTGATTTGCTAATTATCAATAAGGTTGGATTAATTATAATCAATTGAATAGTTGAGCATTTTATTTCTATGAATATCTTTGAAACATACTGCATGCCACATGTACCAATGTACATGATTAGTTAAATGTGTATTTGAAATCACTGCAAATAGGAATACCATACCCTTTTCAAGCAATTTATCATATACATTTCCCAGCAAACAAGTGTTAATGTTTGTTTCCCTTATGCCATTGTGTAATTTGGACTTTAAAGCAGGACATAAAACAAAGTATCTACATCATATGGCCTAATGCAACAAAGTACAAATGGAACACTGAACTAGAACTTATAATGAATAAAAAGTAAGGAGTCAATTTCACAAGGTACTATCCTTTAATACAAAAGATGTGGGCCCCAAAAGAAAGGGAAAATGTTGAATATTGTTTCAAAATTCCAGAAAAAATTGTTTTAAAGAAAACAAGGCAAAAAAACATGTTAGAATTAATTACTCACCTTTATCCATATGTTGGTAGCAGACTCTTCTTCACAATCAATATATTTTATGTATGCATGTAGGGCTTTGTTCCTACAAAAAATAATGTAAATTATAAATAGCTTTATATAATCAACATTTTGCAGCAACAGTAATTTAACCCTATCATTGGTGGTTGAGTCCATGTTAGGAAAGACCACCATCATTGCACTATTATTCCCCTCTGAAGGGCCAGTGATTTATTCATCTAAAATTTTCAAATTCATAAGTTTTAAATAAACCAATATCATTCATTGAAGGGGCTGTGATTCATTCTTGGTTTAAAAGTTCTAGTTGGTTTAAGGGGAAGCTCACATAATCCGCATTAATTCTAATCTTCAATATCTCTTTTTATATTTAAGATTAGTTGGATTTTCTTACATTAAATGTAATTTTTGAAAAGTATTTAAAACTATCTTAATAAAAATAACTTACCCCTGCTATCATCAACATATTGGGAATAAATCCTAGAATCTTCTTCAAATTTCCAGCACCTAGGATTTCTCCAACTGTCATGCTTTTGTTATTTTCCTTTTGTATACTGTATAATCAATTGTCCAATGGAAATTATTCTATTTGAAGATGTTAATGTTACTTTTGTGGTGTATATTGCATACAGATACAGTTAGTAGCACTTAGGGAATAAGCTTTCAGATCAGTCCATTGAATCACTGTGTACCCTTTTTGAAATATTAGACTCACCCAAACTTTACACTATCCAATGAAAGAAGGGATTTAAGTTACACCCATTCAAATTTTTGGCGGAAACAGGTTTAACAGACAATATTAGAAATTATTAACATTTTGAAGAAAGAGATCTGAATTAAACAGTTAAACACTGGATTATTGGAACATGCTTATGTACAGTATGGCAGATACATCAACAGGGAATTGTGAATTTGGTAAGTCAATTTATCATAATTTTAAGTCCAGAGTAGGATAGAAAGATGTAAAAATAATTTAGAAGAGGGTTTAGCTTGAGAGGAGAATTAAAGGTTTTGTGTAAAATTGAGGTGACTGGATAACCGGGTTGCCAGGTGACTTGGTAACATTCTTAGCAGGGCTAGGATTTGATTTTATGCCTTTCAGGTATTCTGATATTGAAAAAATAGTCGATTATTCAAAAAAGGTTTTTGATAAAGAGATAATGTTTAAATATAGAACAGTATAGTTTACACTTAGGAGGCTGGGGCTATCATGTCAATTTGCTACTATATTAGGGGAAAATGTCCAACTTTGAAAGTTGGTAACCCTGCTAGACACATTAGGTACCCTGAGTCACCGGCCACCCAGTCATCTGTTTTTAAGGCAGACCCTAAATAATATACATTTCTTCATAAATAACTAATGTGACAGCCAAGGAGGATTTTCTCCCGGTGACGCCAATTGATATTCTGTTTCATTCTGGCTTCCAATCCTCCTTGGGTGACAGCTTAATATGAGAATTCAAAATATTATAATGACTCTTATGGTTTTTTAATCTTGTATTAGACAAAAACGTCAAGTCTGTGAGCTAGAGGTCAAAATATATGTTAGCACTGTTTATTTTGCAGAACCACTAATACTAGAAGAAAAGAGAAGGCTTTAGATGTAGATCTTATGAAGACAACACTCCTGGATGCATTTACTTGTGGTAGAAAACACAATGCAAAACTAACTTGGAAAATATGAGATGGCAACTAAGGTACCAACATTTGAAACAGGGCCGATATCATTTGAATATCGACTTGCCGAGCTATACAAAGTGACAAAAGCCAGTGAACATAACAAATAGAGTTTGCATATATTGGAAGGACTCTATGTTTGCACTGCAAGTATGTAACACCATCATCAAATGTATATTTAATTTTAAAAAAAATGTGTTTGTTTTAAATTCTACTTAATTAATTAACTTATTCTTACTTGACATTGATAGACTGATAATTAATATTTCAGAAAATCCGGTCAAACTCTCATGGCTATATGAGAAGGACATACCAATGAGTCAAAAAAGAAAGTGATTAATCCTAACAGCATTATTGAACGAACAAAGTCGAGGTCTGCAGAAAAAGGTATATATATCTTTTATTGACTCTCTGATGTCATTACAATGACATATTAGTCACTAAAAACTTCAATCTACAAAACTGACCTAAGACTAAACTAACTATTGAATACAAAAATAAAGTTGTTGTCAAATACAATTCTAATTACACCATCAAATGTAAAATACAGAATACAAGATAATTGTAAAATACAAATATAACTTGACAGAAATATACTATGAGCATTACATTGAATCAAAACACAATAATGGTCAAAAAGGTATATTCCACTCAAATTATTATATTCCATTACACTCCATATGAAATTTGAAGTGTGTTATTTTCCCGCTTATTTTGTTATTTTTCTTTATTATTAGGAGTGTCTGTCTGCTTTTGTCTGTCCATCCGTCAAGTTGAGTCTTCATGATAAACTGTTTAATCTATACTATTTCAGGCTGTAACCAGCAAGTGTCCATTAAATCAGGGGGAAACCAGAGACCTCTCCAAATAAGACAGAAGTTTGAGGTGGAATACATAGTAGGATATAGAAAGAGTCCTGGTGAAGTAGTGAAGATTGGTTTGGTTGTGGAAATTGGACATTAAAATTTACTTTTAACGGGATATCAATTGAACACGGCAAACGTTATATCCAATGGCATCTACTGTACCATGACTATTGACAGGGAACTTAAAATTGAAGTTAAGCATTCACTTTAACACAGTCCAATTAATTGAATCCCACAACAAATCAGAAATAAGATCAACTTACAACAAAATTTACAAAAAACATTGACACCCCCCCCCCCCCCCCCCGCCACAATTCGAGACACACAGGTAAATACTATTAATCTAGTATTTTGACAGCTACAAATTGTCAAAGATCTATCAAATGAAGTGAAAGTGACATGGTTCACTTTTCCCTTGGGTTGTACATTGTATATTATACCTTTTATATTTACTATATAGTTAATATACTTACTAGTATCATAATAGTTATTAACAAAAGAATTTGATTGTAAATAGTTCATCAATTTTAAATCAGCTTCAATCATGTGATGCAGAATGTACGTTAACATCTCTAAGTTAAAAGGATCAAATAAATGAAAAATCAAATGAAATGGAATGGAATAACTTGACAACTTTTTCTGTATGTACTGAGTGTACTCAAAAATATGTGCTGAAATATATTATTAAAGTAGTCAGACATACAATATGATGAACTTAAGGTTGAACATATACATTTTGTAATGATGTACAGTAGATTAAACCATGAGAACTGTCACTGAGAACCATATATGAAAAGAAATTGTTATTTTCTAATTACTTTGATGTGAATTAGAGTATATTATGTCCATTTCTGTCAGAAAAGTTTGGATAATGTGGTCATATGCAACATTGCATAACTTAATTAGGGTTCACCTCACTATGATCAGTCCATGTCTGAATTCAGACAGTTGAATCAGTTTTCTAACATGGAAAAGCCTATGTCTGAATTCAGACACAGTCTCATTATAGTGAGATGAATTTGTTTATGTGTCTGAATTCAGACAAGATTTCAATCTGAGAAAATTGATACTGATTTCCATTGTCTGAATTCAGACACAACACATAAGATAAACAAATTCATCTTACTATTATCAAATTGTGTCTGAATTCAGACAGTTGAAATCAGCTTCTGTTTTCTAATATGGAAAAGCCTGTGTCTGAATTCAGACACAAGAGATAAACAAATTCATCTTACTATTATCAAGTTGTGTCTGAATTCAGACAGTGAAAATTTAGGTTTCTTATAGATTAGGAAGTCGCTGCCTGAATTCAGACACAGAATATTCAAGTGTAAGATACACTATATGTTAAGCTAAGGAATGTTTCTGTCTGAATTCAGACAACTTGTTTCCCTCTGAAATACATGTGCCTGAATTAATGTAAGAAGATGCAATGAATAAATATGTCATGAGTAAAAACACCTATAAAACAGTTTTGTTTAATACTTTTGTCAAACTGGAAAAATGTCAAACTTCACTGGAACCTGTTTTTATAGAGTGACAAAACACCATGGTAGTGTACAAGGTCAAATAATTTTTTTTAAATTTCAAGAGGCATGTTTTAGCAAAAAAATGTTCCTTTAACCCACCTAGGAGAAAAGTTGAGCTTGTTAAAGTTACTGACATGCCCAAATTTTCAGTAGTTTTGACTTGAAACGATAAATCCTTGTGTTCTTATAAAATGAATTTCTTCATTAATAATGGTTCAATATACTTAAAAGTAAGCTCAAAATACTGGGAATTGAATAATCTTTCCAATAATACCTTATACACATATGATTGTTTATTTCAGAGATCATAAAGACAACACATTACATTTATTTTAGATCTAATGTTATATAATGTGTCCATACTTTAGGCAGCCAGTTTGAGGGAAGAATCAGAAAACAATATAATAATTGTGATCTACTCTAAAATTCCTTCAATTTGAGTATAAAAATAGTCTACTTTGAAGAGATGGGTGAAATATTGTGAAATTCCCTATTAGGTGGCCATTTTGAATTTTCTGAGGATCAAATCAGAAAAACAATACCATTATTGTGATCTACTCTGCAATGCCTTCAATTTGAGTGTAATATAGCCATATAGCCTTATTTTTGGAAGTGGTCGGGAAATTGTGAAATCCCAATTTAGACAGCCCCTTTGAATGTTCTTAAATCTAAATCGGAAAAACAATACTGAACTTGAAATCTGTTTGAACTAATCTTTCATTTTAGCATTACAGAGCTATACATGTACTGAAAAAGATCTCAAAACAAACAAAAATTCCAGTATTCCCGACCCCATACACATACCTAGGGGTCAGGCTGAAAAACACGTAATATAGGTGAAATAGATGTATTTTGTGAATTTACTTCCAAAATTTCAAACAGAAATATTCACCACTTTGCTTAAAAATTTTAGATTTTCACAAAAAAATCCTGACATTTTAAAGTGGTAGCCATCTCGAAAATTGTTTGTTTTGCTTAAAACAATTACCAATACACATCTTTCCACCCAATGTGAAAAAAATCCATCCACTAGTATCTGAGTTGTTCAATGGATGAACTGGGGGCTCACTATATCCCTACCAAACCTTGTTTGTTGGAATTAAGTTAACTGTCCCAACACTACTGTCATATGGCTGGTTTAGACTGTTGAAGCTGACACAGGAGGGGAGTAGGAAGACTGTTGTATTCATAGTCAATGTTAAGAAATTTCTAGACAGCAACAGAAGTCCAGCTGATCCCACAGGATACTGTTTGACCCTCTTGCTCCGAAGTCAAAGTATGCTGTCATCAAAACATCCTTTCAATAGGCCATTCAGTTGTTGCTTTTACAAAATCTGAAAAATGAGTAGTCAAGTATCAGAAGTCTGCAATTTTACAGTTTGAATCTTTCTGCTTAGATCTATCGGGTGGAAATGATTCAGGAAAAGGCCATCACAACAAAACAAACATGCACAGCACCTTCAATATGATTAACAGTTTTGGTGTGATTGCCTTTTTCAATTGTTTTTTGAAAGATTTGGTCCGGTCACCTTATCTGTGTGCTCAATGGCATTTCCATTGAGCCAAAGCATTCATTCTGGAGGTTGTTGACCATAATGCACCAAGATGAGATATTGCATAGAAAATCAATTAGTCAGCATTTAGATCTGGGGTATCATTTCCATTACCCCAAAATACCATTTAGGTTGTAAAATAGAATGTGCTAATGAAGGTTAAAACAGAAATTATTTACCTGATATTATGAAGGCCCTGCATAAAAAGTTATTGTGAAATCCATTGTCTTCTAACAGCCACAGTACCAATTCATTCCTGAAACTGAAAATTATTATACAAATATTAAATAATACATAATTTTAAAGTTCGGAATGGAATCCAAAAATTCTATTATAAAATATATGATCATTTTAAGCAAGGAAAAGAGAGAACATTTATGTTACAGCAGCAGAGAAGATTCAATCTATGTATTAGCTAGAATAAGAAGTTATGAGACAAGAATGATGATTAATAGTCTATTTCTACACAATTTTTAATCAGAGTTGAAAATGTTTATCTTTTTAACCCAAATGGCAATGGGTTAGGTACAACACAATGAATTTGAATTCGTGTTTTATCTCAGTGAAATTTACCTGCGCCTTATACCATATACTACATCTGACGCTTGCATATGACCCTAAACTTCCAAAATGCATGGTGAATATAATATAGACTAGAATTTTCTTATTTTCGTCCTATGATATCTCTAACATTTACAAATAAAAATATCAAGAAGCTAGACCAAATCTTTCTGAAACAATGAAAATATCAGTTTGCTCAAATTTCATCACTCTCATGTTCATAGGCCCAGGTTAAAGTATTAGTAAGTCGAATATTATATGCAAAAGTTTGAAAACACTTTGAAGAATGTTTAAGTAAGTTTATTCATTACTTCAGAGAATATTTATCCCATTGAGACTTTCGACTAGTATCCCCTAGTCTTTTATATAATATATAAACCAGAGAGATGAACTTACATAGAACCACTTTGAAGAAGATTTTGGACAGATTTGGGAATACATGTACAATTTGATACCAGTTAGGAGAACTCGTACCTGAGACTGCGAGATTTTTAAATATTTCGACTGAAGTGGGGCACCTGTGAATATTATATTGGACTAACCGGATTTTCTCGCATATACGCCCTCCTAAATTTAGGCCCATGGGCCAAAAATCGAATATAGTACGCTTATACGCCCATGGGCCTATAAAAAATGACTATTTATTGATTTTTTCAATAAATTCAAGAGTATTTTGTCACTGGCAGATCGTTCTGTCGTACTTTGTTTCATTGTATTAACATTCATTAACAACTTAACATTCCATTGTATTCATCAGCTCTTCTCACCTTTACGCCCACTGGGCCAAAAATCGAAAGTAGTACACTTATACGCCCATGGGCGAAAAATAAGAGGTAAAATAACAGACGAAATTGCCCCTTCTTTCAGTTATACGCCCAGGGCTTATATGCGAGAAAATCCGGTACTTATACTAAACTTTGACCTGGGCCTATGTTCATGCTGTACCTTATCAGGCCCGTAGCAAGGCCCCTCTTTCAAAATTATGCAGTTTTCACCAGTTCAAGCACCTTTTGCATGAAATTTTAACCAAAACTGTCAAAAAGCTCCCCCTTGCACATGCTATCTATTGCAAGACTCACGCCTGGTGTAACCGTCACCATGTTATTCGGTGTTTTTTAAGTAGCGCAAGGATCCTGTCATGACCGTGGTAATGTTAAAGCCTAATATGACCGTGACAATGCTTATAAGGCCTGTCATGACCGTGGTAATGTTAAAGCCTGATATGACCGTTACAATGCTTGCAAGGCCTGTCATAACTGTGACAATGCTATATTATATTGCAAGGCCTCTCATGACCGTGGTTGTATTTAAAGTAGCTTGAGAACACTGTAATGACAATTTTTCTTCGTGTTTAACTACCTTAAATATGTAAATAAAGACTACTAAAAATGTGTATTAATTTCACAACGAAAACCTAATTTTTACTCATAAATAATTTGTGAACAAACTATATCTCTACTCTCATTCAAGGAGCTTCGATTCGAAAGCATATACTTTCTATAATGATCAATTAATAAGATTTATCCATAAAAAATACCAACAGCAATGGGCGAAACATGAAGGTCATTAATGTCATATAAAGGTTGCGGTCGCGCCAGGCTTACACGATTACACTACCACGGTCATGGCAGGCATTTTAATATAATACAGCATTGTCGCGGTTATACCAGGCTTTCACGATAACATTACCACGGTCATGGCAGGATCCTTGCGCTACTTAAAAAACACCGAATAACATGGTGACGGTTATGCCAGGCGTTAGTCTTGCAACAGATAGGGTCTCCCACCTTGACAAAAGCTCCCCCTTGGTAAAACCACTCCCATTGGTAAAAAGTGTCTACAGGCCTGCATATCCCAAACAATCAACTGTCAGGCTTACTTTTTATAACATGGGAAATCCTAACTTCAGCAAGTCCAGCTGTGCCATTTATTTATGGTGAGCGCTGCATGTGATGATAAGGTAACAGAATTACATGTATGTCTGACACAATTGGTGATGCTTGCTCTTGATGTTCCAACATGTTGTCATCCCATGTACTTTAGTCTAAAGGTCCGTTGACTTGTCATCCATTCCTCTCAACTCAGCATAATTCTAAAAACACCTTCCGTCCGATTTGGAACTCTAAATTTTTAAATCTTTCACTTTCAGCCTCCTAGTAGTCACATTGAAATGAACAAGACACTTCTATATGTCTGTGATATGTAACTTAAGTTTCTACATATTTACTGATGTAGTATATACATCAAATATACGAGGTTTATTGAATCTAGGTCTAATCTAAAATATATTTTCTTTTTTCTTTCGAGAACCGGAACAAACAAAAATCCACAAAATTGCACTCACGTTAGTTGCCCTTCCACTTCCGGGTACGTACAGGGTAAGTCAATGAACCTGTCATTGATTATTTATATTCTAACGGCTCTCATGACAATTAAAACCATTTTTCTTAAATTAAATAGTTTTAGATTAAGAAAATTATTCAAATTAATACTGTTTAAATTGCAAAATAGACAAGTACTTTGACAGGGCTTTGTTTGTTTTGTATAAAACGGCACAATATTGGTTTCTCACTCCGTATAGTTTAAGAGGTCAATATGTCATGGTCAATTGTTCTAAAAATACAGCATCAAACATCACAAAAGTAAATACTTTTCCAAATAAGAATATAATCTTCAGCTGTGAATACATTTAAGTCTACATTCTTCAGTTTTATAATGAGAAACATATGTTGAAAGTGATGACACCAAGTTTTACTTTAAATGACAAATCCGACGTCAAAACGGAATCAATATTTTTCACAAATTTTAAACATCATTTTCGAATAAAGTTTTATTAGTTGTATTAACGTTATATTTTAGAAAAAAATCGCTACAATATTTTAAAAAATATTGAAGATACCACACGTGAAATTTGAGATTGATCTATAAAAAATTGACAAATTGTTACAGTTTTAAGCCAAAGAGGTACGCGACCAAAAATGGCGTAAAAATGAAAGCGAATCACGTCGTAGGGAATGCAGTCAATTTGCTTTCCTGATTTAAATGATAATATCTTGGTATATCCTCATTACATTTATTTCTCAAAATTGCATAATTTGAAACCCAAGAATAAATACTACAAATTGTGAAAATTTAAGACTCATTGAGAACGCACTTGTAAAAGAAAAGCAAATTATATACCTTGTTTACGTTATCCGAGAACGTCTTTGATGACGCCATAAGCTCAAAAATGGCCATTTTTAAAAAGTGACTCACCTAACTTTGAGATTTACGGAAACTACATTGAAATGATCATAAATTCCCAATTTTTCACATAAATTAAACCACATAAGGGAGTCAATATTCAGAAAGTTTGAGGAAAAAATATCCAAAACTGTATGATCGTTACAGTTTTTGCTAAAATGTTGAAAAAATAAGATTTTTTTTGTCCAAAAAAAGTTTATCGGCCGGCGCGATTTTTCTACCTCCAATTCTTTTCAATGTGTGATTTAATTTAATTCATTCTATAGATCTAGATATAATCTACCATCCCACCAAATATCATAAAGATATGCAAGAATATGAATGCGCATGAGCCGTTCAACTTTTCATGTATACACTGAATTTTTTCTTGAGAATGCCGTCATAGAATATAGTCCCGCGGAAGACCACTAACTTTTTTTTAATAATCACCGCTTTTGTGCCGTCGGCCTCCTAGCTGCAATTCACCTTCACGGATGTATTCTTCATTCGCCACGTTAACTTTATTATCGCCAAAAAGACCGATGTCTATGTTGAAGTCCAGAGTGAGTAAAATAAAATAAATGTTTTTTCTAACGGTTGATCGAAGAGAATTAGTTCGAAAATATTTTAAAGCTTCAAGGTAATGTAGACAGCTTTTTGAATTTAGCGGTACTTGTTTGATACTGAGGCTGAGAATTTGTTTGTCGGTGACGTATTATTTATCTGGGCTATTATTGGTTCTGGTATGGCCAATGTGTTTTTGATCACTTCGGCTTTATCTGCGGACCTACACACAGTTCACTAAATTTGCCAGATAAAATGATTAAGTTTTCTCAAGAATAGTATAAACGTACTTAACGTAGTTCAATCCTATCATTTTATTTGAAGTTAGATTAGTAAGTTAGTTTCAGTCAGATGTTCTAATTTTGGTAAAGCGCTAGTTTTATATTGTTTCTTTACAGTTTATGAACTCTGAAGCCTACATCAAGTCAGTTTCAGCTTAGGATGTAGGTAGACCTCCTATTTGTTTTCAAGAAGAAACATTTAGGTACTTCTTCACATTCTGTGAGAGGGGTCTCCGAGAAACTGGCACGAGTTCAAGGTTATAATACAACATCATGTAAACAGTTAGTCAAGTTTAGAGAATTCATTCAATCTACATACTAGACATTGTCCATATTGTACGAAACCTAGAGGGTTTCTGGCATACGTATTGTGTCATGTCATCAGACATATTATTTCCCATGTAATGCATAAATTGTTGACTCTCAAGTCACGACAATTGCAAGATGCATTTGGTCGAGAATCTCTGATAGAGATTAGTTAAAGAGTGTTGTGTTTTGTGATGTATAGTTTTCTGTATTTTTGCAATAAACGGGTCGCGCACAAGCCATCCAATTGTAATTCAGGTGTTATGTAAGGTCTGGTGAATGGAGTTGCATTGCTTTAAAAAATATTATCAAGTAATATGTGACAGTTAAAATGTGTCGCCGGTCATGTACCATGACTAAATAAAAGCATAATGAAAGGTGGCATATGATATCTTTACAGGCCATCAAATTGGCTTATGATGAGGACCCGTCTCGCTTGCACCATGGTAACCTATTGATGGTTATTTATTAGAAAGACGACGAAGAGGAAGATGAAAATGGTGAGTAGGAGGGGAATTGAAAAAGGTAGAATCGTGGCATTTCACTTCACCAAATAGTTCAGTTAACACATTTTACAATATTTACTTAGGCTTCTTGATTGCCTAAAAACAATTTCTGCGGTTGTCCAGTTGATCCCATCCATAAGTCCCATGTTATGTTTTATGTTAAGTAGATTCATACATTTTGTAAAAATATACGTGTATATTTCTCCACCTTCTTTGAATGGATAACTTGACCACCTGTTTTAAATTCCTCGGAAAGAATACAAGGCATTTAAAATAACAACAAGTAGTATTTGTCTTCATCTGGTGATAAATCTTCATTATCAATTATCATAAATGATATACACGGTGCCCATGTCAAGCTTTCGCGCCTACTTAGGCGCGCAGTTTGTTTCGATCACAAACTGCGTGCCTAACAACATTGCATCATTTAAGTTGGAGTCTGTATTTTGAAACGTAATTTAAAGACATTTATCCTGCATTGTTTTCTTGTTCAATGCGTTCATTCTGTGGCTAATATACGAATCTTGCAAATACTAGCAAAAAGTATGTGCAAATGAATCTAAGTTTTAAAACATAAGCAGATTAATGGCATTTTCGTCACTGATTTAACGGGAATTTATACGTAAATCGATCTAGCACTTGAAACATAAATGACAAATACTTTAGACTCGTTTCATATTTAATTCCATACGCATTTATCATGTATAATTCAAAATATTTCGAGAATAAACAGATAATCAGAAGATTAAAAAGAAATAAAGCACAAACTGCGCGCCTATTTTAGCCAGAAATTACAAACTGTGCGCATACACTATTAAAACTACATATTATCATTGGAATTTCTGCAGAGGCACTTGTAGGTGTTTTTGTATAGCTTTGGAATTTTTGCTTTATCGTCAGATTTTATGATATTTTCATATTGGAAGTCAAAATGTATGATAGAAGTGACTATTAAGTTGGGAACGAAAAAACTTTTATTTTCAGATCACCATCTTGGTGGATGGACTCTCATAGTGTTTCAATTATGGGGTTCTACTATTAGACACATATGTGCCTTACATATGGCGCTTACGTTTCCTAATAATACAAAACAAGCTTGGATAGGCAAGCAGTTTGGAAATATTTGGCATGCAGTTTGGGAAATACATGTGAATATAGGCGCGCAGTTTGACAAGAAAAATGTTTAAATCACGTGTATGGCGTATTATCGTTTTGAACACAAACTATGCTGCTTTAATCACAAGTTCATCTATCTTTAGAACGAGACTAGCCTTGTAATTTTCTCTTTCTATTTTAGCTCTTTTTGGGAGTCGTGTATTGTATTGTATTGTATATTCTTTATTTCCTCCATTAAATGAAGATTACAATTTAACATTTTAACTTAACTCAAAATTAAGGAAAAATAAAATAATAATAATAAAATGTACATTATTTACAAATATTCCAGGTATTTACATATTTAAATGTAGTACAGCATGGTTTAGCAAATAATCTATTTTCACCGCAGATACTATTAAAAACTGTTGCCAAATGCAATCATTACAATCAAATAACATATCTGTTCTGCTACCTAAAATAGTTTCAAGAAATATCTCATCATCAGTATTAAATAACGCCACAGAGTCAACAACTCCTAATGTATCAACAACAGCATTAAATAGATTATCTCTTTCTTGAAATAGTACTTGACATTGTAATAATATATGTTTTGTGATGTCATTCGTCACACTATTGCAAAGAGGACAGCATCTATCAGTTTCTGAGTTCAGTATTAATAAGGATAAAAGCTGTCCCAATTTCCAAGTGTGAGATGGATAAATAATTCCCAATTTCCAATGTATTATTGGTTCGTACACTGTATGACTATTTCTAAAGCGATATAGAGAGGCATCCTGATTCAGCATGTGGTGCCATAATTGCTGTTGTTTTGAAAAGATTTGTGCGTTTACTATCATTTTCCATTTGGATTTATGCATTACAACAGTAGTTTTAATATAACGTTCAAACTCAGTATATAAAATAGGATAAGAATCTTTAAGTTGCAGAATATCAGCCAAAAAGCCCATTTGTTTGAGGTGTAAAACGTCTCTAACCAGCAAGCTAGATATTCTAATTAGTAAAATCTGTTTTTGAACATATAGATTATCAGTTCTCAGTAGTCTGCCAAGAAACAGGAATTTCATTTTATTGATGTAACTCTCAACGGACAATAGACCAAGCGTGCTCAAGACTATAGCACTAGGTGTTCTTATAGGGAAACCTTGGATTCTTTTGGCAACCTGTCGTTGAGCACGCTCGAGCTTTTCCATTTCATTTCGTTTAATATTGAACCAAAGTTCACACCCATAAAATGCAGAAGGCATTATAATATTTTTCCATATTTTGGCACTAGTTAGAGGGTTGAGACCATTACGGTACATACCAATAAAACACAAAGAGTTAAAAGTACGTGTTGCTTTAAGACAAGCTTCCGTTATAGCTGCCTTAGAGCTTACATGAGTATTAGAGTCAATGATATTGCCTACGTATATTTGTTGGTGTCTAGTTGGAAGGGATTCACGTCCAAGGTGCCAACGTGTTTCATCATATCGTTTTAAATGCAAATCATATATTAATATGGCACTTTTACATTTATCTAAGGGAAAACCTGCATGGTATACTAGACGCCAGCGACAGCTGTAATTATATACAATATCTAATAATTTTTGTAGTTCATTAGGCGTAGTTCCTAACACGGTAGTATCATCCGCTACTAGGATACATGGTATTATTAAGTCATCGCTAAGTGCGACTCCAAGGCCAGAATCACATAATTCTTTTATAAGGTCATCAATATATAACATGAACCAGAGCGATGAGCAAATTCTACCTTGACCACAGCCCTGATTAATAGTAATTTCACGGGAGTATGACCCATCATATAGAATTCTAGCTTTCGTGTCGCTATACGATTTGACAAAGAGTCTCCAAGCTTTTGAGTTAATTCCAAGTTTATATAATTTTACAAAAAGTCCATTTCTGTACAATAAATCAAAAGCTTGGAGATTATCAAGCATGGCTGTGAAAATGGGAGAGTTTCTCTCTTGGAAATGAGCTACTATTTCTTTAAAAACGAATGTGGCCATTTGACTCCCGCCATTATGGGCAAATTGCAATTTGTGCGGAACATTTGCACATTTCAAGATATGCATATTCCTTTCCAAGAGAATAGTATCCCAAAGTTTGTTAATAACAGAGGTGAGTGTAAGTCCTCTATAGTTTGTCTTGATTAATTTATCTTTTTTCTTGCCCTTGTACAATGAAATAATCACGCCAATTTTTGGGTTTTGCGGGACATATTCTAGCCTAATCATTGCATTGAATAGGTCAGTGATCACCTTAACTAACATGCTACCGCCGTTTTTAAGATGTTCATTAGTTACCATATCTAAACCAGGAGCTTTGTTATTAGGACTCTGTACAATAATATCATGTATTTCCTGAGTAACGATAGGATTAATTAAGGTAGTATCATGGTTTGAAAATGATTCTTTGTAATTGCGTTGAAACTCAGTTTCAATATTTCGCATAAAGTCATTATCAAAATGTGGAAACTGTTTGGGAGTCCCTAACATCTCAAAATGATCTGCCCATGCGTCCCTAATTAGACATGGATCTCTAATTATTGTTCCATCAACTAGTAATTCGTGCGAATTTGTTTTAAGTTTTCTGGATTTCCTAACCAGACGATAGAAATCATTTATGTTGAGCTCAGCAGCTTTGTCAAATTTAGAATCAAGATTACGTTCATAATTTATTTTAGCCTTCCGCAGTTCTGCACGAAAGAGACGTTTTGCATTTTTATATTGTGTTAAAGCTACATTGTTATGATTTCTTGGTCGTCCTGCGGAGATCCAAATGCGTCTAAACTGTCGCATTGATACATGAAGATTTTTAACTGCACCATATTTCCAAAAAGGATTCAAAAAGTGGTGAAATTGAGATTTAGGTATCGCAAGGTCTGCTGCATCATTTAAACAATCGACAATTTCATGTGTCAACTTTTCCAGATCAGACGGATTATGTGCATTCGAAACGTTAATTTCTTTTAGTTTACTCTTAACAATATTACGATATCTAGTGAGCTGGTCTTCGTTAGCATTATTCCATCTTAGAACACTTTTATAGCTAGTTTCGAAACACCTACTTTCTAATTCAAATTGCATATATATCGGATTATGATTGGATAGAATCAAGTCATGATCATTAAGAACTGCACATTGTTTCACACAATCCAGTTTAGAAGCAGGTATTATGATAAAGTCAATGCATGATTGATGTTCAAAATCAGAGCTACAATACGTATACACAGGGCCTGTCGTCAGGTTTTGTGCATTAGCACATACCAGATTAGAATCAAAAATAAAATTCTCGATACATTTTCCTCTATCGTTAATAGCACCAATAGAGCGTGGCCCTATATTAGAGGATAGGTGGGCATTAAAGTCCCCTGCAACTATAACAGTACCCTTACTATTGTACATATCAAAAATATCCATCAAATTTTGAACATACTCACGGTACTCAAAAATCGACGTATTACTACAGGGTAAATAAACCCCTATTATATACAATGGTTCATTTTCTAGACCTATCTTTATTCCACAGATTCTGTCATTTTCAATGTCTAATTCCGAAACATTTTTAATTGAATTTCTGTATAATATCCCGACGCCACCTTGGCCGCGTCGTTTATTTACTATATCGATAGGAAGTGATTTATCACAGACAGCAACACTAGAGAAATGCGAATCAATGGAATTAAGATAATTAACATTGCAAGGATAAAGCCAATGCTCTTGTATAACACAAACATCAATGTCAGATAACTTCTGACATAAATATGGCGTACTGTACATGACGCCTTGTACATTCCATGACATTAAGTTAAGTTTAGCAGTCATAGAAAAAATGACAAATATATATACAATAACACTTGAACTAATCAAAGTCTTCATATACAGTTTTGTTCTTATTAATCCACTCTTTCGAAATTATACCTTTAGGCCAAAAGGCAGGATCATCAATTATATATTGAAAGTGTTTTGCTACAACATTTAGCCTCAAGGAATAAGCTGTGGTGATAGGAGAGTGATATTCCTTCAGGAGTCGAACAAAGGTAACAGTGACACCTTTGTTTCGTGCATACAGTTTCAGTTTGTTGCTCAATTCTTCAAAGGGGAGTTGAGATCTAACACGTGATATGAATAGGCGTTTAATATTTTGTCGACTATGTACACCTGTGAATCCAATATCGTCCGGGTTGTTAAAGGTGGATACACTATCAGAGTTAGATGATCTCGAAGAAATAGGAATGGTAGGAATAGGTAGTGAAGCACTGGGGGCACTGTTACTGTTAACAGGTGTTGTAACATTAGCTGCAGCAATCTTGTTTGATTTAACAGTGGATTTGTTAATCGCTTGTGGAGATCTAGTACAGGTTGTTTTGGGCGGTGTAATTGCTGCTTTTAGACAGAAAGTATGGGCACAATCACTAGAATTAGTTGCTGATGTTAAGTGAGAAGAAGTAGTAACATCAGAGAGTACATTAGTTGCCATCGCAGCACTATTTGTCGTGACACTGTTGTCTTCAGCATCTTGATCAGCAGTTGTAGTTATGGTGGACTTGGCTATGTCGGTAGCATTATGTTCAGGTAGGTCAGTACTCTGGAGCGGTGAGGAGGAACTGTGTTGCATTATTGGTGATGGATCAGTGACGACAGGTGAATTCCTATTTGCAGTATATGAGTGGTTGCTCCTTGGGGAGTTATCAGAAGATGTCATCACCAATTTACTAGTTTCATTAACTCGATTTAAGGTGATGTTCGTGTTGACACAATTTTTATGGACAGTAGCTAATTTGCCCTCAATTATGTTCAGTTTTGTTTTCAATTCATTTTCGCATAAAGACAATTTTGATTTCAAAAGAAGAATCTCATTGTTCTTATCTTTGATTGTAGAGTTTATCTGTTTTAAGTCATTTTTTGCTCTAAATTCCGAATCTCTCAATTGTTGTTCATTGCGTTTCAACGCTTCATTTTCATTTTGAATTTGTTTTATTTGAAGTTTCTGTTCATCCAGTGTTTGAGAGATGTTTGCACATGTCTCTTTAATAGATAATAGATGATTCATCATCGATTCTAACACAGGTGATGGGACTAATGTCGTATTCTCTGTTGGATCAACAGGTTTTGCCTGTTTAGAAGTAGTTAAGCGGACTTTCCGTGGGTTTACCATAGCTTTAATATCGCTGATATTTCCAGCTCCCTCGATGAAAAGAAATAAGTGATAAATATCAGTAGCGAGTTTTTCATTCGCACTGGAACTGGCTTTTTTCTTTCTACTTGGGAGACGGCGCACGAGAGCACCTTTAGGCATCGCATCTTTCTTGTGGATTCTTGCATAGTCGAATAAAGCTTCACGTGTAGCTACCAATCCATCTGTATCTTGGTTATCACAAAGATGAAATGGGCATCGTGATATAAATTATCACACTACATCGCATCTAGGTGATAAAAAACGTCAACGTAAATTTGCAGTAGTTTGGCTAAGATACTCATGTCTGGGTTATACTCATGATATACAATAGGGCTAGATGCCGAAACGAACCGTTTCGGTAACCAGCTTAATCGAGTGGATCACCAGTGAACCGCAAGCTTGTGTGGAAGAACAAAAGCTTATATAGGCACACCGTGGAAAAAGAAAGATTTGAGAGTATGCTCTCAAAGATACAAATCCCGAACATCTCTAACATCTCTAACAGTGTTCCACGTCTTTAATTTTCAGCTAAGATGTCTATTTGTTGGATTAAACGTCTGTCTACATGTTGTTCAATCATACAGTATACTAGTTTAGTTAATGATAACCTTACAAATGAGAGCCCTCATTAAGTTAGTATAAAGTATATCCATGCATTTTCTAAACAGTGCAATGAATAATTTTAGTTTTCCTTCTTTTTGATATGCATATATTCGTAAGGGAGCACTGTACGAGGGGTGATCAATAAGTAATGGACGCTTTTTTACACAGATGCTTTTTATAGACCAATCCCTTTGATTTTCTTACCATCGATACATCATTCAATTATCTATCAACTCTGAAGATTTGAAGATAAAATATATAATACATGTTGATATATCCTCATTTCCGTGAAGGAGGTACGGGTACCCCGGGACCGACATTTACGTCACATATTCTGAAGCTATTTTAGCTTGTTTAACATGCAATGCAGTTGAATGCAGGCTGAACAAAACAAACCATTATGGTCATGAATTACCCCATTTTGTTATGCCATAGTTGCTTTTGAATATTTTATCATCACTATGTGGTATTCATGCCATATTTATTCCACAGGGCCCTCTAAATAGGTTCCATCAAGTGCTACATGTACACAATTCCTCATCCTCTTAACTCAAGATTGTGAGACAAGGCTGAATCCATTCTCTGACATGGTAGCAAGATACAGTTGCATCGGTTGTTTTATTTAATCAATGTTAATAAACCTGCGTCCTTTCTCTATAGAAATAAGTAGTATAGAATTAAACAAGTCACATGTAAGCAGATGGGGACAATACAGTGCATTGGCCAACGGCTCAATTTTGAGGTCCAGGGATATTGTTTTCTGAACATTTTGAGATATGTGGGCAGGTGCATTGACCATATGGAGTAGGGTGTTCCCTTCTCTCACCACCCCTTTCTTACACAATGCTTTCTCAAATTGACCTGCAAACCCCTTCCATACAACACTCTGACATTACAATTATTTCTGTTTATGCGTTACCAGTCAGCAAAAAATTTCAAACAATACAACACTTCTTGCATATAAAAAGTTCAAATCTAACTCAAATTTACCAAACTGGCTAAAAACTGAATATGTGACGTAAATGTCGGTCCCGGGGTACCTGTACCTCCTTCACGGAAATAAGGATATATCAACATGTATTATATATTTTGTCTCCAAATCTTCAGAATTGATAGATAATTGAATTATGTATCACTGGTAGGAAAATCAAAGGGATTGGTCAATAAAAAGTATCTGTGTAAAAAAGCGTCCATAATTACTTATTGATCACCCCTCGTATGATACACATAGGGCAGTAAAGTATATCAATAATAGTCTCAGACAACCTCTTGACCTTTAACTATAAATTGGAAACAAATTCACCGACGAAAAATATTCAAAGACTTCAATTTGCCAAACTTGTGAGCTATAAGAACATTATATATCCTACATTCTATATTAATTTCGGCATTGGTCCTTAGGTATAATTCAATGACCAAAGACGCATCGTACGTGAACTATGAATACCACTATGGTACATAAAAAATATTTCCTATCTCATTGAATTAGCTTTATTGGTAAATTATAAAGGAGTTGTTTCTTACGTGGGTCTCTTTCACCATAGAATATTCTGAAAGAGTAAGATTTATTTTTCATTTGGGAATCTTGATCCATCAGTGTGTCATCGGTCATAAAAGACCCCTCGAATTCAGCTACATGGTAATGCCTATCAGTTGCTGCCGCTACATCATCCTCTACGGCGTGGTGTTTGATACCTATGGTATCTGGATCAGCATTAGGTTGATTTGACATAATACCAAGGATGTCTCCCTTTGTAACCTATTTGCGAAAAACATAAAAAGGTTAAAGGACGTTAACAATAATTGAGTTATTTTGGCATATTGGATATTCCCGTATTATGCGTACCTGTACTCTCCCTAAATAAAATCTACAGCCTGGTTGGTCGAGCTAGTAATAAGCGCCTCTTAATTGATAATTTCACCCCAAGAATAGGTGGTATTCTGCTATAGAACTAGCGATTAGCCTCTGCAACGGAGGATTGGTTTCTAGGGTTCCACTTAATAAGGAGTTATGTCGTGATTAAAAATTTCAAAATCAATCATCTGCCATTTTTTTCACTTCAGAATTTGAATCGCAAGTTTACTAACATAAAACAAGGAGTGATTACGATATTAGTTCAAAAATTTGGGTTGGATTTATTGCCAGTTACAATGTCAAATAATAATGACGATATTTTCATGCGTTCTTTGCAGTAGAGTTGGGACCTCGAGATCCAATCCTCCTTTGACTATATATGGTATTGGCGTTTGTAACACATTTAAATATCTATATGTCATTATTATATATATTTAATCGAAATGAACGCCAGCGGGATATAACCATATGAAATTAAGATCCTTGGCAGGCGTTCACATTTCAAAGTTTTATAAACATGTGCGTCAACGGGATGTAACAAATGAGACAGAAAAAGTGATCGCAACTCCACATTGAGAGGTGTTCGGATGTGCAGGTATCACTGTATACACAATCAATTTTTTTACACATTTTTCACATATTCACATTTCCAATGGTATATTCAAGGGAAAAAAGCTTTATTTTTGACGCTCGATTTGGGAGATCAACTTTTTTGAAAAATGTACTTTATTTCAAAATCTCAAAATCAATTCTATTTTACTCACTTTGATATTCAAAGCAATGCGATTGTATCCAGGTGCATTTGGAAATATAGAATTGAATCCCGATAATGAATAAACGCCATTGTCTTCTTCATGAAAACTTCCAATCCTGAATGGAGTTTTTGTAGACGCATAAAAGTCAATTGTGATCAGTCGCCCATTACAAGGAAACACAAAGTCTGTCAGGATGTCTACTGAGACCTCTGTTCCATCGCATTCTGGTTGTTCTGTTATGTAGCCACTGGACTTTGGACAAACTGAAAATAATTTATATATTCTGCAAATGACATGACCTTACCCCTTCCATATTATCAAAGGAATATTTTCTTTCTTCACTTTGAAAAACTTTTTCGCCACACATAAAGTAGAGGCCCATTTCTTTATAAAATGAAGCCCGTTTTCTTAAGAATGACCATTTTTCAGTAGACCCTTTTAAAACTTTAAAAAAGCGAGACCCAATCGAAAAAATATACCCACTCCCTAAGACCACATGACATGTAAGAGATAGTTCGTCAATATATTCAGAAAGCATTTCTTTAAGAATTCTCAACGTAGGCGACAAAGGATGATTTTCATTTTTTCTTTTACATACAGTTTAAGCTATGTATAAACGTTGAACTAATTTTAGTATTTAGTCCAAATGAATTAATGATTTAAACACAGTGTACTTATTTTCAAAATATCCCAAATACATGATATACAGAATATAATATAGGAATATAATCTTACCTTCTTTTATATTTGGTGACACATTTGGTATATGAGCTGTCCAAAATCCAAGGAGGAAAATCCACATTTCGGATGAGTTTTCCATTTTTCAACTCAATTATCGTTTTCCATTTTTATGTGCTATATTGTAGTATTTAAAGTTTCTAAATTTAATTTGATTTTTGATCCATTTGAATTAATTTGTTCAGTTGACTCATCTTGTTATGTTTGATGCTGGCGTTCCAATACTCTGTGTGATTTTATTCATATTTTCCGATCCGATATTAAGCCTTTGTTTCCCAAAAGTAAAATTTCAAGGTCCTCGTGTGATAAAACATGTACAAAGAGAGGAATTTGCGAAAAATTAAAAGCAGAAGTGGTGAAAAATAAGAAAGCGTATACTAGCATATGCTACACTTAAAATTGCACTGACCCTTTCTGTATTCTAATCTGAAAATGAAACCTCGTGGAATAAGCGTATGAGGAACGGGACAAAAAAGATGAGTCTGTCAGATGGTATTCTATGTTAAAAACAGGTTATAGTAAAGTGTTTCAGTTCACATTGCTACTCACTGTCAAGATTAATATCATCCGCAGTATCATGGGCGGGGCAATCAGGAATGCTACAGGCGGAGCAACTGGTTTTCCCAAAAATACACATCGAGGCGTGTCTCAAATAAAACTGTGAAGAAGTCAAATGGTAGTAAAATACCTCAGGTAGCCTAAATTCATTGTATATCATGATCACGTTCCTGGATTCGTTGTTAACTGATTTGATAGATTCTTGATTCCAAATGGTATCAATTTTAAAAATCCATTTCGTCAGCATTCAAAAAGTTGTGTTCTAGCCAAAGAAAGCTTTATATATTATGTCGGAGGGATGCACTTAATGTGATGAATACCATATGGATTATATCTACGGTGTCACATTCGCCCCATATCAATGCATTCTTTCTAACTTCTGATTAACAACTCCCATTTTCATGTTTCTATGTCATGTATGTATGTTTGTGTGTACGTATCAGGATATACATGTAATATGCCGGATGGTCCAAAAAGTGAACACCTGCAATAGGCTATATTTTCCTTAATACATGCACGAATTGGCTCATAACTAAACAAACATGCCTGAACATAAGATATTGTGCAAAATTTTACAAATGTGATTTAAGCACACAGGATGATCTTAAAAAGCTTCCGTTAAGAGATATACGTTTTAAACCCTACCATATGACAAATGGGACACTATTTGCCCAAAAAACACATATCACACTTTCATTAACCAATTTGAAGCAGTTTAACATCAGTCAAGGGGCATGTTACCTACACAATACGGTTACAGGGGTTGGCAAAGTTGCCGCCTGTGACCCAGAATCTGAGAAGCCCTTCATATGAATACCTTACTCATGCAATATTTTCAGCCATATTTCATTAAAATTGATCCATGATTAATGAAGATATTGACATTTTAAGACCACAATAGGGGTATGTTGTGATTTCAATGGAAAATATTTTCGTCTATGGAAACTTAGAACATTTCTTTGGACCACAATAACTTTGCAACTAACGGAGGTAGGACGCTAGTTTTTACACCATACTGTGTGAGATTCAACACGTAATAAAATCAGAAACTATGAAGACTTTCAGACATGGTCTAAAAATTGTTAGGGGAGTGTGTTGAAGGGTTGACGAATCGCAGATGTTGAAGTTCACATTTTATCCATTTTCAGTAATATTTGGTTAGGGCTTATAATTTCTGCAAATTGCACGACTAAGAAAAATGTATGGTACCAACAAAAACTTTATACCTTCCTCTACAACATGTGAAAATATGTAATTATTCCTGCAGGTAATAAGGGAAATATAGCCCGTTTCAGCGGCTTACTTTATAGACTACCCTGTACTTATATTGACTTTGCTTCTCAGTAACTCTCGATTTAAATGTTCCTCATTCTAAAGGATGACAGACATAATATCATGACATATTTCTCGGGAGTATATTTTATTGATAAACGTATCTATTATTCATGCGATTCTTCCACAACGTGCTTTGCCGTTATGACTACAGTACAGTATGTATATAAATGATATGTATACCTGAGGGTTTTTGCTCGGCATCACCAATCCAATTAAATTATTTCTATCAAATAGTTGGTTGGACTTGAAGAGTAATCCCATGTGTGACTAAAAAGTAAGACACACCAAACAACTCAAACATAGGCCAACGGTACCATAATTGATAATTGAAACATATGATATGTTTACAGGGTGTCCCGAAAGTATGCCCCCCCCCCCCCTAGGCAGACATATACCAGTGTCGTCATAGGATGTGTCATATATTATTTTAAAGCTTATCCAAAGTTACATTGATTCGCCAAGTATCATGGTTCAACTCTCAAATGTGAGAAAATTACAGGCATTTCAAAATTTAGTGTTTGGTCAAAATTAAGTTCAATTTTACACCAAATCAATAGTCAATGTGTCCTCCTGGGCCATCTTAACAGCAGCAATTCTTTTCGGGTCGGATAGATATTGAGTTGGAAAAAGAGAACGGTGAGGGTAGAAACTCTAAGGAAACTCTTCTAAAGTGCCTTAACAGGTTTTAAGAAGGTTATAAAATTCCACACCCCTATTTGAAGGGCTTTTAAGGTCATATCTGAAAATAATTGCTGCTGTTAACATGACCAAGGGGGGACTCATTGATTAGTAATTTGGTGTAAAATTGAACTTTATTTTGACAAAACACTAACTTTTAAAATGACTGTAACTTTTTCCAATTTGGGAGTTAAACCATGATACCTGGAAAATCAATGTAACTTTGGATAAGCTTTAAAATGATATATGACACATACTATGAGGACACTGGAATATGTCTGCCTAGGGGGGGGCATACTTTCAGGACACCCTGTAGTTGACTATTCCCATACCACTGTGTCCTTCTTATGTATACTTACCAGCTTCTGGACCTAACATCATCAATTACCATCAATTACCGGGGTTTTCTGAGCCTAGGAAGTACATGCATGCTCATTTGTAATCTTTACAATCGATATGTAAAATGGTTTGCCGAGATGTTATTCGGTTTGGTTCTTTTTTGCCACACATAATAGCAGCAATACAATTCTTTTCCAAAAGGAGATATAATCATGTTAACCAATCTTCAAAAGCACCGAAGCCTTGGGGGTCTAGTTGGAATAAATTACTTTTCTTGAAGATGGAACTCTCTTTCAAAGAGAGTAAAAGTAAACTATATTTACAAGGACACAGACGTGTGAAAAATGTCCCCGTCAATGGGTGATCCTATAGATATACGTTTTTCATCCTGAATGCCCAGTACTAAACAGTTGAAGAAGTAAGATCTCTCAAACGGTTCGCCTGGCTAGAAACGCGTAGACAAGTCTTTACACTTACCGAAAATTTGAAATCGATCAGTCAAATTGTTTTCTTGGAAATACGTGGACATACAGACAAGATTTTCCGTAGGAATATACAAAAATGGCCGACAATAAAGAAACAGATATAAGTTTTTGCCGTTTTTCAAATACGAACTATTTCACTTTGTCAATATTTACACCATTGATTTTTATATGTGTAATGGTCGGTTATAGCATATTATATAATTGGATCATATTAAAGATGATCACATGAATTCGTTATTCAAATATAAAATCTTATTTCCAGAAAACTTCATTTTGGTCAACTAACTGGAAAGGATTTTAAATGTAAAATACCATTCATGAACATTTCAATTGTATATTGTATCACTACTTGTTAAATTCATAAAAGTGTCGTCGGAAAACTTCGACACTTTCCGCGATCGGCGAAAATATTGTTTAAACCACTAGTAGTATACTGTAAGATAATGAATAAAAACATAGCCGAATAAAATATCCTAATAAAAAATATGTATTACTTCTTGTTGGCCATATTGTTTTCATCCCGGAATACAATTTGTTACTCCAAACGTTTCAATCCAGCTAAATAATTACAAAGCAAAAGAGAATAAAAAACATTGTTTGAATTATACTTAATATGATAGGTAAATGTATGTTCTGTGAACATCAAAAATGAGATCAAACATCCCGATCGAAATTAATTATTTGTTTTTGCGTCTGGATTGCATACTTCATATACGTTATTAAAATCATATTTCTACTCATTAATGTATGTGTTTTATGCTACTTGCTGATTCAATAGAATTAAACCTTTCTATAGAAAACACTATGGAAATATGATGTTTAGAAGAAAGGTGGCAGCAATGGGTAACAACAATGCTTATACAATGAAGAGCCCTACCAATAGAAACATATTTGTGAGACTACATTCAATTTGGTTATATTTAATTATCTTCAAAGAATCTGTCAACGATTACCAGACTATGAACTTATTTAATGTAATCTGTCAACGATGCTTAATAACAAAATATTCCAATCTATACCTCTCGATAACATTGAAGTCGTAGGGAGAGATGTTCAAATGACAAAACAAAAGTATAACATAAACTCAGATATAAAAAATACTGAATAGCGCTACAATTACAAATGACTTCCTCACTAAAAACCGCTCAAATCCTAATAAGAATTTTAGTACCTGTATCATAGCTTTAACATGACAGTGGTCAATTTTGAAATATGTGTACCACTTATTGTAAATCAAAAGTACATGCATGTATATATTCACCAGAGAACGGGGGGGGGGTATTAAAACGCATTTCCAACAAGGCATGATATAATTTAGGGTTCACGCCATCTAAAAAACGTTTAATGTTACGGAAGCTACATCTAAAGTAATTGTAAATGTTCATTTTTCTCTAATTGTGGCGAGTAACGAATTGAAAACAATGCTTTCATCTTTAAGATGTTTTGCGTGTTTGATTAGTGTTATATGTGATAAGATGCATTTGTTAATTCAACCCCTGGTCAACTATTCAATTGAAATATAGAGCAGAACGTTGTAAATTCTCCAATTTTATATTTTATCGGTGATTCAGAGCAACTCATTTTGGCCGAGAAGAATTTTTGTGACTATGTATATTCTCTGGCTCGGATAGAATAGCTAAATAACAATTAAATTATTTGCAAGTATGGTAACATACTTCAAAAAGTCTGATGTACTCGCCAATAGCATGAATGTATTACGATTCATGATAAGGGTGTATACAATTAGTACACAATGGAGTGATGATAAAACATATGAAGCAATTTTACACAAAACAATCAATGACGCGATGTATAAAGGGCACTTGAACATTGAAAATTAATATTTGAAATGAATGCGACTGTATCATCTCGTATGTTATAATGAACTGCATTATACTATACTTTTTACGGTGAAAATATCTTGATTAATTGATTGTTTAACACGATTGCATAAAAACGTAGGCACGCCTAACCATCGCAGGTACAGTGACAAAATATACCGTACACTTTAGATACAGTCACTATTTAACCAATTTGAAGCAAAGACAATGATGCAGGCGTGATGTAGGTTTTAAAAAATTAATCTTGGGAATACTTGAAAGATTTCATGTTTGATTTCGTGTGTATTCGTTTAGGAAGACATATAACTTTATAATAACGTTAAAATATTTTCGAACAGTGCTCGACTTTTTTCGTAGTCAATCTACCCATGAAAATTGATCGGTTGGAAAATGTTGGGTTTTTCACATTTCCTTTGATCATTTATTCCCCTGTTGCCTAAGAGTGTCAATTATTTTAATGAGAATATGTTTCTCTATACTACACAATTTAGGACGGGTGGAGATTAATAAATATTCAAGTATTTATTGTAATTTTTAAAAATCAGAAATGTGCGCTGTCAACTCGAATGTACGTTTGTGAAAGCCCAAGTATTCTTAGCTACCCATCTATTCTGATTCTTGCCGAAGTATACTGACCTGACCCAAGTATTCTTGGTTTACTTATTTTTTCGAATACACTCGATAGATGTCCGCGTTAGTTTTTTAATCATTTGTCTATGGATTCATGTATATTCAAAAGATGGCTCCTGAAATTAATTTGGAAACCACTAATGTTTTTATAAATGATATAGATGACTACCTCCGATCGGTATGTAAAACGTACTATCATTGATTTAAGAAAAATTACAAGGGCGGAGGACCCAATTTTTGAATATGCGTGTTGTATCATACTTAAGGTAAAACGCAATGGCCGATCTGGCGGAGGGAAGGGGCTCGCCCCTCCCCTTTAGAGGGCCCCAAAAAGTGAGGGCCGAAAAACGTATAGGGCAAAAAATCTTCTCTCCACATAAATTGAGCAATTAAGGTAACAAGTCGGCATTACTGGGCATGATTTATTTTCATTTTGAGCCTGTTTTTATAAACAGTACTCAAATTTTCAGATTTAGGACCCCCTACTCTTGATTTTCAGATCCGCCCCTGGAACGTAGGTATTTTTACAGCCACTGTATATCTTCTGTGCGTTTTTACTTTTTATGTAAATTTGGACCAAAGGATCTAGTGCACTCTCCATTATGATTTCCCCATGAACAAAATGAATCATTTTTAGGTGTAACATAAAGAATACAATGTCACATAATACTTTGGAAAATATCTAAGCATTTGGACCCACATGGGCTGAGGTTGAGGTCATTGAATTCAGCAAGGCTGTATTGACAGAGGATGTGTTCCATTGACTTACCATGTGGATATCATCAGATTCCAATAAAGGCCATTGGTTTCTATTGATTTTCACAAAAATACCTAAAATACACTATGACCTGAATCGATTGCAAATTAAATAATTTCACAATATGACACAACTGGTATATCACATCAGATGTGCAAACATAAGGTTTGCAATCGATTCAGGTCATACTTCAAATTAAAAGATTATACAATTTTTCATCATTTTTTCCTACAAAATGGCTATAGAAAAATGCTTCAAAAGCAACTTTTACACTTATGAAACGCCATATAACTTTGTAAATCCAAAGATTATACTGTTATGTTTCATTAATTCATAACATATTTGGATAAGATTTAGGGATGTGTAGGATGCAAATGATTTTTGACAGACACAAAAATACTTCCTTGTTTGGCATCTCTACCCCTGTACACTTTATGATTGAATATTGGCCCTAATTCATCAATACAGTGCTGAATATAGGTCAACAAGATTCTAGTGTACATATAAATGTAATAATAAAAGCAGTATATTCATTTTGAAAAATCAGATGAATTAATTTTTGTTCATGGGGAGATCATAATGGAGGGCGCACTAGATCCTTTATTCGTGTAAATAAACATGAGTGTATTCCTGAAAACAAAAGTCCAATAGTAATAAAATTATTTTCTCGTTATGATTTTATGACATCTTTGCAAGTGACAGTGACAGTAACATATTTTAACTAGGCATTAACATGCACAATTTTGTCCCTGCCATTTGTTACAGACGCCGAACGTCAACCACAGAATTCCGTCCACAAAAAGTTGGAGACTATAACAATATGTCACCACTTGTAGACTTCCACTCCTTGATGCGTATCAATTAAACCTTTAACCATAACGTGCACCTATTCGCTTGCATTTAGCGAATAATTCGTAAACTTTCTCGTGGCAAAATGGATCTGTTTTTCTAGGAGAAGTCGGCTGAGCTTGTCAAAAACATCAAACCTGAGAAGGTCAGAGTCGACAAAAAAAATATTCAATCAGCGTTGAATTTTTCAGATAAAATATGTTTGAATTTCAGTAAAAGTAGCTACATGAATTTTCAATATTTAAATCTTGGTCACTATATCAGCCTACTCAGCGCTCTTTATGTAGTTTAGATTTTTCAATACACCCAATGAATTCATCTGTATCTATGTTAGAAGTATCTTAATTACCCTTCTAAAACATAGTTGAAAACATGTTAATGTCTGTTTAATAGATCAAGATTTTTTGTAACTGGAAACATGAGACACAAGATCTAAGGTCATGTGTAATATGAGAAACCTGTGCTGCATAGCAAGACCGAGGAGGCTGATTGTGCAAAGTTACAAACCACAATAAAAAACAAGACATCTATCGAGTGTATTTGAAAAAATTAGCAAACTCGGAATACTTGGGTAAGGTAAGAACACTTCGGCAAGAGTCGGAATAGTTGGGTAGCCAAGTATACTTGGGCTTCCACATACGTTGTTCCTGTAATTGAAATTCATGAGATACACGTAATATTAAACAATGTAATGATTTCATTTCAATGAAAGTATTGTTGTGGTGGTGGTTAATTTGTGCCCATTTAGTGTTAGCTTCCAGCCCAAACTCCCATCAAGTGTCTCGGAATAGAATATGTTGAAGATTAGCACTGCCACGGAGTCTGCTTCCAGCCTGTATGATTATTTGGCGTCTGTACCTTACGTTTTGTTAGTTACATTGATAGATAGATCTACTGATCTACTGATCTATCTATCAAATAGATCTACTGATCTATCTATCAAATATGACTTTTTAAAATCTCGTTTATGATATAAAAAGGAAAGTTGAAATGACCCGAGGGCGCCCCAGGGGAACGACTAACTAACGAGCATAGTGTAACAAGCCAGATAAAGAAATTGAAAGAAAGTGTCTAAATTCAATGCCAAGCGTGGGAATCGAACCTAGGACCCTTGGATCCGAAGTCTGATGCTCTACCGACTGGGCTATAAAGGCTTAAACCACTACAGCTGGGCTGTAGTAGCAACTTGGTAGCAAGGGTCGTTACACCATCCCCCCCTTGAAAGGACCACGCCCTCGTGGTCAGCCCTGCTTTCCTAGCAGTGACTACCACACACGGGCGCAAAGGATGCAACCAATGCTCTGAACCCACTTCTGACACAAATGTAATGACCCTTGATAGCAAGTTGCTACTACCACTGTGGCTAGTCGATCTATGTGGATGCAGTCATTTATATGCAATGTATCGTGGGTGCTCGCCTCTGTACTTTTCAATGGAAGAATTTTGCACTTCTGTTTAAATAATCTATATTTACTCATCCGTGTATATCATACTTCATTGATTTACAAAACCAAAACTACGCTATAAACACACATTCTCTGATATTTTTACGGAGAATAGATAACTCAAACGAGTTCACTCGACCAGTTTTATCATCTCGCTCATAGCTGTGAGAAGGTATGTATAATTTGCCATAGGTTTACCTTATAATGGGGAATAAAAAATTCAAGTAATATAATTATTTCATGTACACAAATATGTCTGTGTGAAGTAAAATAGAAATACAATGCGTTTTATAATATTTTTGAAGTTATGGTATGAAATATCCGCTTTAAAAAGCAATTTAATTATGATGTATCATGTGGATTAGTAGACGTTCTTAATGGATTCAATGAACAGGCTGGCTAGGTTTTAACCAGAACAACGGCAACGCCAAAGCGTAGCGAATCCCATCGAACAGAAATGGCTGGCATTTTTACAAACGAATAGCAAATATCATAAAACAACACACCAGAAAGGCCACCATTTTCAAAATGGTTGCTCACTAGCCAAGTTGTCATCAGAAGAAATAATATGCTTTTCAGTAGCCACCTCTAAAATTTTTGAAAAATCGCACACGTACTTGTAAAATAACACACATAAAAATGGTGGCCATTTTTCAAAATGGCCGACTACTCCCCAAAGTTTTATTAGACAATGTGCCATGCTTAAAGTATTCACATATCAAATATGAACAAAATTGCTCCACTACTTTTCGAGTTATAGTAAAATACGTTAAAATGGCGGCCATTTTTCAAAAAAAATTCAAAATGGCCGCCTTCTACCAAAAGTGTCATAGGACAATATGCCATGCTTATAGTATTCACATACCAAATATGAACAAAATCGCTCCACTACTTTTCGAGTTATCGTAAAATACGTTAAAATGGCAGCCATTTTTCAAAATGGCCGCCTTCTACCAAAAGTGTTTAGACAGTGTACAATGCTTATAGTATTCACATACCAAATATGAACAAAATCGCTCCACTATTTTTTGAGTTATAGCAAAAATCGTAAAATGACGAGTAAAGGCCGCCATTTTTCAAGATGGCTGCCATGTGCTTCTTTAATATCTACATTTGTAGCATTATTAATGTTCTTTATAATTTTTTTACATTTAAAACATATTGATATAACAGTTTTACATATTGCACCTAAATTACTGTAAAATCGGCACTAAAATGGCCGCCATTTTGAAATGAGCGGCCATTTTGAAAATCGGCTTTCGAGCAGAACTTCTAGCCCCATAAGGTATATGTGTACAAAATATGAACAAAATCGGGCCAACGGTATTTGAGTTATTGCCCGGACGGACGGACGGACGGACAGACGGACGGACGTACGTACGTACGTACGTACGTACGGACGGACGGACGGACGGACGGACGGACGGAGGCGTTCCCTATATCCCTCCGAACTTCGTTCGATGGGATAATTAAATCATTTTGAATGTGTGTATTTTTAATATTTTAATCCACAGTGTCCAAAAACAATAATAATGCTATATTGGTAATTGGAAAGATTCCACTTACCACGATTTCAAAAAAATTTGAAATAGATAATATTATTCTTGTATTTGGGTCATTTGTTTCAAGGAATCGGTAGGCTCGTTCAGCTGAGCTGATCAAGATTTACGGATGGTCCATCTGTTGGCTGCTCATTGTCACTTTTAAGAAATGTTAATGGCTCTGAAACTTGTAGCCTTGCCCAAGTCGGTATTTATTTACTTATCTGATCTTGAATTATTACCACCTTGTACAATCCAATGCATCATCGCTGATATTATGCTAAGTTATTCAGCGGTTCAGAGATTCCCATAATACCTACGCTACCTAAGGGTATCGCGAAACCGTATTGATTGACAAGATCGCATGGACACGACGTGTGACTTCAGGCTGATTGACCAATCAAAACGTTATATGATCTGATCGAGTGTTTCTTGAGGGTTACAATATATTATGTTATTAAATGTACATCGGAATGTAAGCAGTCATTAATACTCGTATAAATGAAATCATGCAATTCAATGTTGATTCAAAATAAAAACTGAATTCGCGATGGAAATGCACGAAGACCTAGTCCGTCGATGTAGGGCCGTCGTTGATTGGTCAAATTTTACCGACAAAAACATTGGGTCGGTAAAGCACGTAGCTTTCTCTTGGGTACAAGGCGGTCATAATAGAACTCAAGATAAATAAAAGAGACTTGGGCAAGGCTATGAAACTTGATTTGTGGGTATTCCAGTGGGTTGATGGGTCTTTGGCTCTGAATTCACTTTATTGGCGTACCTAATTTCAACATTTTCATTGTCATCATTACATGTTATGGACCCGTTGTTCAAATTAACAGTATTAGGGATAAACCATAGTTTTTTCGTCTGTAATGGCATTTTCCAGTTGATGGGTTTATATATAGTATTTTCAATTCTTCATGAGGGTGTCTTGTAATGGTGTGGCTAATTACTTTACTTAATGAGGAATGTTTATCCAAACAATGAATACAAAGAAAATCTGGCCAGTTGTCCATCAGTAAATAAATCATCATGATAAAAGTATAATTTATTATAGCATCCATTTGTTACCGTTCTGAATCCAAATGATACATAGTGGCATCAATTTTATACATATATGTTGACGTTTACGAAATGTTTTTCAAATATCTTCCCTATAACAGGAATATGGTGGCTGAAACTTTCACACATTGTGATATTATGCATATTGAATATGTATGCAAGATTTCAAGTCACAATGTTAGTAGAAACTCTGCGATCACTTACCTCAATTTGCTGTCATATTTTTGCAATGATCCCATTCCCTATAATGTACGCGAGCACCCACAATAATTGCATATAAATGACTGCATCCACATAGATCGACTAGCCACAGTGACTACGGCCTAGCCGTAATGTAGTCGCTTAAGCCTTTATAGCTCAGTCGATAGAGCATCAGACCTCGGATCCAAGGGTCCCAGGTTCGATTCCCATGCTGGGCATTGAATTTAGCACACTTTCTTTCAATTTCTTCATCTGGCTTGTTACACTATGCTCGTTAGTTAGTCATTCCCTGGGACGCCCTCGGGTCATTACAAAATTGAAGTAATTCTGTAATTGTTCTGTTTCAATTTTAAATGCATCTGTCCCCCCTGTCTGTGAGTGTTATGAAAAATACGTTGTCTGCATAAGGGTTAACTGTGAATTGAATAAGTTCGATGGGACAACGTACATTCGAGTGACAACATACACTTATCATTTTTTAAAGTATAGCCAAAATGTTAATTTTACATCGTGTTATATTTTACATTCGTTTCCACATATTTTGATGTTTCAGTCGATGATAGCGCACTGGTGGTTTATGTGTACCAAAGTTAAGGGAATCATATTCACCAACAGCATTAACTGGTATTAAATAACCGTCATCTTGTTTTACAGAGGGCGATGTACACGTAGAAGTATTGCATGTTGCAAATGGATTCGTATTTTCAAATACAAGTACAGCATTACCAGGTGTTATATAACAGTAGCCTTGTTGTTCAGAGGACAATGTAATCCTTGAAACATTGGAGGATGTAGACGTATTCCTATTTCTATCAACCATTCTTTCTGGAGAATGATTTGGAATGTGATCTATGTAAGTGTACAAATGATTAGGCTTGTATTCATCTTCACTCCTAGCTGCTCCATCAGGACTTATTTGTTCAAGTTCCATCAATTGTTGATTACTTGGAGGACCTTCATCATTTTCCTCTTTAAATCTGCATTGGAGGTAAAAGTTCATGTTTTATGATAGATCTGAATTGGAAAGCATTATATTCTGATTCATCAAAGGAAAAATGTTTTAAAACATGGTACTTTCCAAATATTACTTTGAAAGAAAATTATCCATCATCTAGGTGTTTATGTTTATGTTTATTTATTATTTGAAATACACACAAAATACAATATATGAACTGGGTGACACTTTAAAAAGTGTATATTCCCAATATTAGACAAAATAATACATGTGTGTTGTCATACCTATTTAATGCAGTTGGGGACCTGCCTATGTATTCATCTATTTGAACGAAAGTATTGGTTTGTCACATCATTATAGACCAAATATGAGGTAAAGTTTTGGCATAATGTCAAAAGTGTTCTTGAATACAATTACCCCAATGAGTGCATATATACTTACAATATAGTTTGAATATTATTTGGAACAGAGGCAAAATCAGGGGGTACAGCAGAGCTTATAGGAAATATAAGTCAGTTTAGTAAAAAACAAACAACAACAAAAAACAAAAAAAACACACAAAACAGCATAACTGTATGTGATTGAAATGTGTGATGTTTTACCATAGGACTTTAAGTGGAAGGTCAAATTGAAATCGAAGGTCAATGTTGCATGCGTGTGCGCATATGTATTGTGTAAGAGAAGTGGGTGTTAATGCCAAGTTTCTAGCAACGTGATATGTTACCTCTTATTGCCCCTGCGTTTATAGCGATACTTGTACCACAGTCCCAACAGGGTGAATGCAACGACAACAATAACGAATGCTGGGACCACTACGTAGAGCAACAGTGGGATATTTAGACCTGGTTAAGTAAAATAAAATAGGTAAATTAACTCTTTTGTATATGGATGTGATAATAAAGATACGAAAACAAGACTAACAAGAGATAAAAGGAATGGTATCGATATGGTGAACCCACGTTTCTCTTAAACCAGTCATAAAAAATCTAAAAATTTAACACATCGTCAATCTAATGGTCATCTTTTGAATGGTAATAATATAATTTGAAATATACACTTTCATCTATGTTGTTTTAGAAAACACGTCAAACACTTGTTTTGTTTTTGGTATCATGTTTCCAGAGTGAAATGAAACATCTTTCCGAACCTCATTGGAACATAACGACATAAAACAGGATCTTAAGAGGTTCTGGACAAATCATGATCATTTGATTCTGGACTTGTCATATTTTTTTTTCAACGAAATCACATCCAAGGGTTGAATTTTTATTAGCTATTTAGAGAGTTATTCCTGCCTAGTATTAATTTCAATAAAAAAGTTAAAATAGAACCCTATTTGAGAGTCAATCTAATACTTACATTACATTGATTAAGGCAAATCCTGAAATATTTTTAAAGTGCATTTTTTATGAAATATTATCCAGCAAGTATTTAGATGAAACGGTCTTATTTAAATACAAATTATACATGATGATATTTTTCATGAAACATTTTTCCTTTTTAATTTAGGTGAAAACCCTTACATGATGATGTGTTTTCATAACTTCTTTCATAAAATTCCATCAAGGGGTGAAGATAAAATGGTCGAATTTAAATGATTTAAGGATCACGAGAATATGTTTTCTTGGATATTTTCTATGAAATCCCATCCAATGGTCAAGGTAACATTTTGATTTTGATTTGGTATTAGGTCACGTGTTCCAAAGATCCATATAAGGCCCATAGAACCATATAGGAACATCATTTTGAATGTCACGTGATATATCCATATAAGGCTTTTAATACCATGTCGGGAAAGATGAGGGGAAGCCCCTGACACCTGTTTCACGATTTTATCCAATCATTTCGGTTTTAATGCACTTCATTATTGTACCGAAGTTTGCCGATTCGATTCGTCGTATTTCGGAATCCTGGTGACAATTTTAAACTCCAATTGGAGTATTTTTGATATACTTCTTATGACGAAAATTCCCGACCCTTGTTCGGATAAATCCGGTTTTCTGACCTACTTTATCTACCGAGATTTCACGAGTTAACATTCGTCTCATTTCGGAATCCTGGTGACAATTTTATACTCCATTGGAGTATTTTTGATCTACTTTTTCTGATTTTGCCCTACTTATTATATCTTGACAAAAATCAAATCAAAAAGTTCGACATGAACGGGTCTCGATCAACTAACCTAGAGCGTTAAAGCCAGGCACGCTAGCCATGAGGCCAACGTGCTACCGATATGAAAGAACAAAAGTATTATATTTATACCGAGCGTCAATTCAAAATGATCCTCACTTTTGACTCCGCTTAAATAAGACTCGTCAGTTGTATCCAGAATAGGTGAACGCCTATGGCGCTAGTGAATAACCAAGTCCCAGGTGAGTGGTTCGTATCCCGGCCTCCGTGATATACTATTTTTGTTTTATTAAATACAACAGAAAGGAGCAAGGTGTAGGTTGAAAACAAGACGTTAGTTTGTTTCAAAACAGTTTGGAAACATTAATCTCTGATAATTTAAAGATACTCTATTGAGACTGCTCTGTGGCATTTTTTCTTTATTCCTTTTTGTTTTGAATTTTTAACACCATAACATTAACTAACTACTCAATATGCAACTTTTCACCACGTAGAATTTTAAAATATTAAGTTTGAAAATTCCATTTTTATAATGGAGCTCAATGGGAAAAACTACATAATTTGAATTATTTTCAAACCTAGCGGCGCGATTTTGATAAAATTGACAGATATAATAAATATTGGTAAGACGAAATGTTTGATGAAAAATGAAGAAAATTCACCGTCCTGGTTACGCAAACTATAGAAAAATCTGAAATAATCATAAAAACCTGTAAAAATAGATTGAAGGGGGTGATATTCATTTCTAATGTGCCTTTCACTACTACAGGGTAACCATAATTTTGGTACTGATTTGATTTTTCAATGAAAATCATTTCTATAGTGTATAATGTTTAAATAACACAATTGCTATATTTCTTTACTGAACAGTGCAATCATTTATTTATTTATCAACAGTAATGCAAACTACATATTATACAGTTAGTAAAATATTAAAATAATTCTATTAAAATTAAAGCATTGAGATGATACTTAAATAATTACATATTATATTGATAGGCATATTATATTATAGGATTTAAGCCAATGACTCAATGCATTGTAGATGATTAAATTTAACATATGTCCTGATTCTAGACTATGAACGAGGGTGGTAGTCCAAATTCAAAGCCTAGACTAGAAGACATAAGTGAATTGAAGCATCCACTATTCATTGAATCATGTGCTTTAATTCAATTTCACACATTGCAAAATATTTTTTACAATTTCACTTAACAGAATGATATTTTTTCAAAGATATGTTGTACTTTTAGAATCATTTGCTTCAAAGAATTGAACTATGGCGGCCTTTACTCGTTATTTTACGATTTTTGCTGTAACTCGAAAAGTAGTCGAGCGATTTTGTTCATATTTGGTATATGAATACTATAAGCATGGCACACTGTTTAATGACACTTTTGGTAGAAGGCAGCCATTTTGAAAAATGGCCGTCCTTTTAACGTATTTTACTATAACTCGAAAAGTAGTAGAGCGATTTTGTTCATATTTGATGCGTGAATACTATAAGCGTGGCACACTGTCTAATGACACTTTTGGAAGAAGGTGGCCATTTTGAAAAATGGCTGCCATTTTTGCTGTATACTTTGTTTGTAAAAAAAATGCCAGCCATGGCTGTTCGATGGGATTTGCTACACTTTGGTGTTGCTGTTGTCTAGTTGAAGGATGGATGGACGGACAAATGGAGGGGTCTCTTAGCTTATCCCCTAATCTTCGTTGGATTGAACAATTGTGAATATGGTTTGTTGGACAAATAAAACTGATTGAATGTCTAAAAGCAAATAATGAAGTGGTAATTTATTTAAAATCATTAAAATCTCAAACATGCTTGCTTTGGTCTAGTCACTTAATTCCTAAATGTCCCGTAATTAGTATCTATATACCTTATTAGATGCAGTGAAGGAGTTAAATCATTGGGATATGAATAAATCATGCAAAACATATTTTGTACATATTTCTCATCATTTAGGGTTACCCAGTAGTTTACAAGCTGACCTTTGCAAAATATATTTCACTTACTATCCTCATTCGCTATCACGCTATCTAGTTTCTTTCCAAATTGGCCTGAATTGCCTGGTTTATTGGTTTTAGCGAACCGTCCGTTTCGTCGAACCATCATTTTGCTAAGGTTGTTTGTGATGAATATACAATATTCAGTTACATATAACTGTACAGCAACTTTATGCAAGGGAAGGTAATTGTGTGAGAGCACATAAAGTACACGAAGTATTGACCCACTTGTCTCAGTGAATCTTATAAACAGTGCATAAAGTTTTTTCTATGCAATGATTGGCTCACAGTTACTTATAGTGTAAGTTATTTTATTTCTATACAGTGTGGAATAGAGTGTATAAACTTTTACAGTTTCAAGCAGGTTTTAGTGTTTTCTGACCAATGATATATTCAGACTTATTCATTTCACGATTATGTAATACTGACCTACATATCTGTATAGCATATCTTTAAGGTTTTCCACTCCTGAAGGGCCTCTAGATCTATGAAATTCATTAATCAAGACAGTGTAAAATTTTTAGATATATGTAATACATTTTCATACTTTAGCCTGTGGAATCAACTAAATATTACATTTTGGATTTCATTGATATCCTGTCATAGTCCTAATTTTTTTTTCTGGAACATTATTTTTTCAACACTGATACAAATTTCCCTGATATTTCCCTGACATATCTACCGTTTCAAAATTCCCGGTCATCTTTGGCCCTTTTGACCTAATTCTAAAATTACCTGACATTTCCAGCACTTGGAAAATTAAGTCAATTTCCCTGACATTTGCAGGTGTGTACGAACCCTGGAAATATCCCAATGGCTCGCCCTATGAATCGCTAGCACAGATTGGATTGATTAGTGTTTCAAAATGGTGGACGAAGTGTTTGATTAGATAATTTACATATTGAGCTTCTTAAAGGGGCAACAAGGCCTGTACATAGAAAATTCGAAATTTTTTACATTTTCTGAATTTTTAGGGCAACATTTGGCTTAACATCTTTTTTTATACATTTTTTCTTAAAATGTATGGATAAACAATAAAATTTCAGCATTAAGCAGTGCAAATTCAGTTCAAAGCTTCTATAAAGGGAGTCCAACTTATAGATTTTGAAGATCCGACTCGTTTAAAGAAGAATATCAGCAGCTTAAATCACGCCCGGTGATCATACAAAATGGATGGAGGGGGGGAGTAGGCGATTTCTGCAAGAAAACTCAACAAATTTGGAAGATTTATTTTTTTCAAGATAAAATTTACAACTGAATTGCCAAATGATGTAAGGTCTTCTAGTATTTTTTTGAACTGATACGCTTCTAAGATATGAGATCTGTTATAAAAGGCGCATCATCATCATCATCATCATCATCAACGTGCAAGGTCAATGTTTTTGCTATAAATCAGGCAACAATGGTCTACACGACCTGTAATAGATAGGTATGAGGGGCGTTATTATCACAACACTGACATTGCTCACTTTTTAAAGTTGTTTCAATGCGTTATACAAAAAAAATAACCCCATTGTTACAAAATCACAAAAAGTGAAATATCTATTCTTGTATTGCACTTTCTTTCACTGGACATATTTTAATTTGCATTGCTATTAGATACATTTTAAGGGTGATATGAAAATTGAACCACGAAAAACAGATGTACTTTAAGTTTATGTCTAACAACAAAACAATCAATTAGAAACAAGAAAATATGAATATATTTAACTCTGCATCCAAATATATACAATCAACTATTAATTGGCTTTATTCCCTATGCCTCAAAAGAATGTTCATTGAAAAATGATAGCGAAGTCACCGTTGTGACGCAATTGCGTATATGCATAAGTCATTAAGTGGTATTAACTTAGGAGACAATCGGTGCTAGAGTTGAGACCATGCGCGGGGTCCTCCAGCCAGCTCTGAAAGACTCCCTTATAAGCATTAGAAAGTATAAACAATGTGACTTGTAGATCGTGAGAGCTGTTTTTACGTACCATGAAGAAGCTAATTTTTTATAGATACGATAAAAATTAAAGGTGCAACAATTAATGCTGACCGATCAAGGACCAGACTAAAAGATATTCCAGTTTGGATATTTCATGAAGACTAACTTATACTTTCATAATCCCCAAGGAAAACCCTGGATGAACATTATTTTAGCTGATTTCCCTCTTGAAAACATCATGGTAGATGTTAAAATCTATAGGTGGGACTTCTTTTATAGAAGCCCTGAACTGAAGTTACACTCCCTAATGCTGAAAATGATAGCTTATCAATAAATTTACGAAAATAGGTATCCCAATTGAAATGTTAAGCCAAACGTTGCCCTGCTAGCTCCATAAGAAAAGAAAAGGTTTCTCTCTACAGGCCTTGTTGTCCCTTTAATGCAATCAATCGTTCATCGGAGTGCTTTGGAAACTGGCTCCAAATGGTACCCTGCGCGCAGAATCTAGTTATAATCTAGGAAGATCTCTTTCAAGAAGTGAAGTCGAACGAATGTAAAGGGTATTCAAATGGATGCACTTATAACCGAAAGACTCCCTTATAAGCATAAGCATAAGCTGCTGGTTGTGTGTATCTGAATATGAGTACTTAGTTATAAGTATCGCATCTTGATCATAATCTTCACAATTATTTATAATAGATGCACGTACTATTCAAATAGACTCATTTTATACGGGGATCAAATGCAAATTCTGAAAATCCGTGAATATTTACACTTTAGAACATAAGTATAGTAAAATATAACATGGAGTATGGGGTATGTAGACCATGTTTGAACGATAGTACGTAAATATTGTCAACATGCTAGAATGACATTACCTGAGTTATAAATTATATCTTTGTTGGAGGGCCTGTCATAGTTTCTCACGTGGTGACTTGGTGTCATATGGTTAGTATTATTATAGCCCCAAACAGTAGCTCCTTGGTTCTGAGGTATGTTCTGTGATGACGTGTACTAGGTTATGCCGTGATATCAGCCGCTTCATCATAAGTCTTGGAAGCAAGCGCGACATTCGTTTCTCGAGGTTCTTCATTTCCAACTGATGTGCTATGAGCGGTAATATCATAACCATCGTCCCGAATTTGTTCAACAACGTCGTTTTTGTTAAACGTGAGAGAAACCTATATCCCAGCATCTTCACGGACTCGTCTGCTATTTGTTTGTTATGCATAGTATTTCTATGACTTCTATTTGTTTATAAGTGATAATACTTGAACTGCAAATGTAGACCAACGTGTATTCAGCTTGGTTACATTTGAAAGAAGAAATAACTTTACAAATATAGCTCTAATAATACGTGTGCATCCGTGTGCAACCACAACATGTCAAACAAGTCACGCCAAACTCTATATAAGGTTAGGCAGGCGTGGTTTATTTCGTTATCCATAAACTAAACTTATTAAAATAAGTTAAAATTAAAGGGAATTTTCTTCCATACCCGCCATGCTATCTGACCCGAACGAGCCACCTTGTGGTGAGACTGGTAACTACCTTCTCGCATCTGCGTTATTACGCAGAGACATAAACGTATACACAAGGAAACGATAGGAGCTAACCTATTTTATCTCTGTATACATTTTAACTTTTATACATCTTTACAAAAAATACAAAATACCCGTTACTTGATTTTTTGACCTTGACCGATTCTTGAATTGAATCGAATTTGTCCAAAGGTCTTGAAACGTAAAACACCTAAATATTTGTCTTTGACCTTGGGATGACCCTGTACAAGAAACATTAATGTTGACCTCGGTTCATCTAATCATAATTCGCCAAGGGCCATAGTATCATCAAACGCAAAATACCTAGACATTGATCGTTTACCTTTGAATGAACTTAACTCTGACGTTCGGAGACCAAAATACTAAGGTTAAATGGTGTAGAAGGAGATGTCCCGACAGACAGACAAAATGACAGACAGACCGAACATGCTTTATAGTAGGTCTCGACATCTCCTTTTGCCCTCATACTTGATCAGTGAGCGTTCTACTAAGGTCAGAGGTCAAAGTCATTCTAGGTTAAAGGCAGAATCAGATATATGGAGGTGACAAAATTACAAGCAACATGTACAACTGACGTACCAATCAATTCCTTACAATCTCAAATACAATATCTCACAAAATATTTACGATATGTTAGAAATTGATGAAGTTATAATAGATTAAAAGTGCAAAATTGTAAATAATAAGTAACCATTCTTATAGAAGAAATATACAAAAGTCATTGTTGTAAACTCTTTAGTTTTCCTGAAATAAAGTGTGCACTTTTGGGATTTTTAGAAAATAGACATGAAAAGGAATGACATAAGCCAGAAATATTCTAAAATTGAAACAATTTTTTTGTTAGACTGCTTGCTAGATCCGATTCTCTCTTTAAAATGTCAATATCTAGGTTTACGCGTTTTTTACCCTTGGTCTGAGATTCGACCCTTGATGAGGCATGATTAGGTGACCTGAAGTCAAGGTCATTCCTATGTAAAATATCAATATCTAGGTATTTGGTGATTTAAAGTCCTTTGGGCTGCTGTGACCCTTGGCAACCAACGATTAGGTGAACTTAGTTCAAGGCCAATGTTACTGGGTCAAGTTTGTTTCAAGATCAAACATTAATATCTAAGTATTTGGCGTTGTAAGGACCTTGAGGGCTACAATGACCCTTGACGACACATGATAAGGTGACTTAAGGTCAAAGTCAATGTGTATTGGCCAACGTTATTTCAAGGTCACATCTAGGTACTATCTAGTATCTGGCGTTTCACGAGGTTTCAACAAGTTCAACTCAATTCAAAAGTCAGTCAAAGTCAAGTTATCAATACAGGTATTTTGCATTTTATGGAGACTGCTGCTATGTGGACACCCTTCGTGATCCACTCGAACATGTAGATTTCTAGTATTTGTAAAGATGTATAAAAGTTAAAATGTATACTTTCCATGAGCTCCTATCGTTGGATTTAAATAAGGAGTATGATTTTAAAATTGGCTTGGTCGTGGTTATGCAACAATAGTATGTTCGAAATACCGCTGTGTAATGCCTGGATCACATTTGCTGCGAGTATTTTGTTCAAAATTGAATACATTTCTGAACACAATACTCAATCGGCCGGGCGCCGTAGTGAAAATCGGAGCAAATGTGACCAAGAAACAAAACAAAACAACAAAAACAATTGAATAATACACAACTGTATCAGTTTCACATTTACCGCGGTCAAAAGCATTTACAAAAATACCGCCAGAGTTGGCAATCATATAAATGAAACCAATCCCGCTGTGATTCATAGAAATAACTAATTTACTGAATTGAGTTCAATGTTATAACCATGTCGATTTACATGAGTGTCCGATTCATTGTACCAAATTTAAACCTTGACTGTTCTCCAGAAAGCAATACGCTGACATATATCATAATGTCCTCTTCATCTGAAGTTAAATCAATATCTCATGGAATACCCCAAGGGTCGGTTCTAGGGCCACTCTTATTCATCTTATATATAAATGATATGTATTTGGCATCTCCCACTTTGAAATCAGTTTTATTTGCTGATGACACCAACATTCTTGCACATAACTCTAATATAGACCTACTTGTTAATAACCTTAATCGAGAACTTTTATCCCTGGATGATTGGTTTAGATCAAATAAACTATCACTCAACTATGATAAAACCAAATACATAATTTTCACAAAGAAGAAAAAGCAAATTAATACAAATGTGAATTTAAAAATTAATAATACCAATATTGAAAGGGTAAAATCAATTAACTTTCTTGGTGTTCAAATTGATGAATATCTTGACTGGAAACAACATACTAAGAATCTTGAAACAAAATTATCTTGTACAATTGGAATTCTATACAAATGCAGATATCTATTAAATGTACCAAGTATGTTGGCAATCTACAACTCATTGATATACTCTTATCTCAACTATTGTATTATAATATGGGGCAGCAATTATAAAACTGCACTTGATAAACTTTTTAAAATTCAAAAAAGCTTTTTGAGATTGCTTGCTTTCAAAGATAGAAGAGCCCATACAGCTCCACTTTTTAAACAATTTAAAGTTTTGGATATTTTCAATATCCACCTTTTTAACGTCGCCCAATTTGTATACAAATGGTACAACCGATTAACAGTGTCTCCACAACTTTTTGGTGATTTTTCCCAAATAAATGTTAACATTCACAATTATCATACTCGTCATTGTCAGGATCTACATGCTTTTGGATATTACACCAAAGTGGGAATTTTTCTATTAAGATTCAAGGTCAATGGATATGGAACAGTATTGAAAGGCCAATAAGAGAAAGTTCTTCTTTGAATATTTTTAAGATAAGATACAAAAAGTATTTGATAGATAAAATTTCTTTAGATTAGACTCTATATCACCAAATATATCATTCTTGGTCTTAAATGCATTTAATCACAATTAATCATTTCCAGCAGTATTTGTCCTAATATTATCATCATGCTATCATACTCTACTTCATTTTGACTGTCACTCCCCCCTGCTCCTACCCAACAACTATTGATGTGCTCTTATTTATACTTATTTATTTATTTGCGCTATTATTATATTCAATACTCCTATTCGCGATAAGAGTTCAGGTGGTAATTTACATAAATATCTCCCATGATGCATCGCTTTGGAAGGGACAAATTTTCATTGGCCCGCCGAACGAGTCTATACTCTGAACGTTTCTCAGCTTCTGATCTTCCATCAGCCCTCAAGCATAGTTATATGATCCAATCTATTGAATAATCAGATAGATAATCGGAGATTCGAAGTAACATTATTGATATTTTTTCGATCTTCGATGAAGTTTGAGCAATTTGGGAAATCAGTGACGTCACTAAAATTGGACGGCATTTTCAACTACAGATCTCTTCGGATTTGGGGATTACAGTTCAAAAAGCCTTGTTATATATCTTAATTACATACATACCTATTATTTCTGCAAATGCAACTCTACATAAATGTTTAATAAAGTCGCAGTGCGGCATTGAAAATAGCACCCCTGTGTAATCCAATGGGAAAGAACCCGGATGTAGACGATGTTGTACCGTACATGAGAGCTCTTCAAACGAGAGTTAACTAAACTGAACGAAAACTAAACGTTATCGCGTATTGATATATTTATGTTTATCAAGCAGTATATACACCTATTTAAGGTGTCCACTGTAAGTAATTTGTATTTTGATTTATTGTTATAATATGAAGGAAATAAGAAATAAAAAAATTAAAAAAATAAATAAAATAAATATTTTACATTTTAATACAACTGAAAAGATAATAAATGTTTTAATATAAAGTTGACGTAGTTATAAATGTTTTCAGCGTAAAATCAAAGCACAACCATATAATTAAAAAAATACAAAAAAAATACGCTGGGATTCCAACTGGATACAACTGACGAAATGTATTTAAGGTGGCCTTAAGTGCTGCCACTCAGTACAATTACGATTTCTCTGCACCCTGATGTTCAATCAACATCATTCGAGTATCTATATGTTCCTGACACGTTCGGGCATCCGGTTATGACATCGTCTACCCAATGTTTGCACGAGAAATTGACGTAATTCATGACTGAAATCGGGAAGACAAAAATATGTGATATTCTTTCAGAATTGTTTATAATAACTATTTACAAAAACGTTCCCGAGACACAATCCATTTAGGTAGGGTTTGTTTTAAAGTCGAAAATCCCCAATAAGACAATACAAACCCAGATTAAACCCGGAAGAATGCAGATTTCATGTAATGATTTACGTTCATGTAAACAAGTAAAGTACATATAATCCCCATATAAAACACTGGCCTACGTGACATGTAATAACTACAGGTTCAAATTGAAATATAGAAAATGTTCAACATAACATTTGCTTCCGTGTTCTGTATGCCCCTCTACCTGCTTAATAAGGCAATGTATCTTCAAATAAAACCTTGGCCAAGTAGATTAGAGTCTCTGGAACACTTTTGTAAATAGTTTTCACAAGCAATTTTGTTTGTGAATCTCAAATTTTGTCTTCCCGATTTCAGTCATGAATTACGTCAATTTCGCGTGCAAACTATGTGTAGACCTTGCTATTCCCGGACGCCCAAACGTGTCAGGAACACATATATATTTGAATGATCTTGATAGGACATCAGGTTGCAGAGAAATTGTAGTTTTACTGAGTGGATTAATGAATTTCATAGATCTAGAGGCCCTTCAGGAGTGGAAAACCTTAAATTATCAGAGATTAATGTTTCCAAACTGTTTTGAAACAAACTAACGTCTTGTTTTCAACCTGCACCTTGCTCCTTTCTGTCGTATTTAATAAAACAAAAATAGTATATCACGGAGGCCGGGATACGAACCACTCACCTGGGACTTGGTTATTCACAAGCGCCATAGGCGTTCACCTATTCTTGATACAACTGACGAGTCGTATTTAAGTGGAGTCAAAAGTGAGGATCATTTTGAATTGACGCTTGGTATAAATATATAATACTTTTGTTCTTTCATATCGGTAGCACGTTGGCCTCATGGTTAGCGTGCCTGGCTTCCACGCTCTAGGTTAGTTGATCGAGACCCGTTCATGTCGAACTTTTTGATTTGCTTGTTGTCAAGATATAATAAGTAGGGTAAAATCCAGAAAAAGTAGATCAAAAATACTCCAATGGAGTATAAAATTGTCACCAGGATTCCGAAATGAGACGAATGTTAACTCGTGAAATCTTGGTAGATAAAGTAGGTCAGAAAATCCGGATTAATCCGAACAAGGGTCGGGAATTTTCGTCATAAGAAGTAGATCAAAAAATACTCCAATTGGAGTATAAAATTGTCACCAGGATTCCGAAATACGACGAATCGAATCGGCAAACTTCGGTACAATAATGAAGTACATAAAAACCGAAATGATCCGAACAACGTTCGGATAAAATCGTGAAACGGGTTTCAGGGGCTTCCCCTCATCTTTCCCGACATGGTTCTAAAAGCCTTATATGGATCTATCACGTGACATTCAAAATGACGTTCCTATATGGTGTATGGGCCTTATATGGATCTTTGGAACACGTGACCTAATACCAAATCAAAATCAAAATTTTACCTTGACCATTGGATGGAATTTCATAGAAAATATCCAAGAAAACATATTCTCGTGATCCTTAAATCACTTAAATTCGATCATTTTATCTTCACCCCTTGATGGAATTTTATGGAAGAAGTTATGAAAACACATCATCATGTAAGGGTTTTCACCTAAATTAAAAATGAAAAATGTTTCATGAAAAATATCATCATGTTATGATTTGTATTTAAATAAGACCGTTTCATCTAAATACTTGCTGGATAATATTTCATAAAAAATGCACTTTAAAAATATTTCAGGATTTGCCTTAATTTATCAATGTAATGTAAGTATTAGATTGACTCTCAAATAGGGTTCTATTTTAACTTTTTTATTGAAATTAATACTAGGCAGGACTCACTCTCTAAATAGCTAATAAAAATTCAACCCTTGGATGTGATTTCGTTGAAAACAAATATGACAAGTCCAGAATTGAATAATTTGTCCAGAACCTCTTAAGATCCTGTTATAAACACAACATGTGTACGTCTCTCAATATTGTAACTGTACAAAGGAAGCTTTAGTTGATTATAAAAAAGTATCTTGTTCATGAAATAATGAAATGAAATATCTATTTTGGGGGGATTTTGTTTAACTATAATATTGAGATATCTAGAAAAACGTTGTTTATGCTATTTTGTCCCAACAAGCTTCGGAAAGACATTTTATTTTATTCTCAAGGATTGGTAGAAAGGAGCAAAAACAATTGCACTAAAAAACAAAAAATGTTAACAAAAACAGTTATATTAAAATATTTCTAAATAATTTTCGCATTAAATTGTTGTCAATCAGTCAACATTACATAAAATACCGTGTTTTTACAGAATGTTTTTAATAATTGGTTCAAAAAAAAACATTGTTGAATTTAGTTCACCATATCGATACTTATATTATCCTTTGTGAGAAATAAATGTCTGAAAAGCAGAGCACTTCTTCATAAAATAAAATAGCAATTATGGTGAACACATGTTGTACATGAAGATTTTATGAAAATAAACCTTTATGTAAAATAATTAAAAACTAACTAAGTTAAAAATTGGAGATGGAAATGGAGCTAGCAAAAGTTAAAGTTAAAGTTGAAATATCTTAATTATGTATTGTTGGATGTACGTTTGGCTTTAAGGCATCAGTACAAATAAATAAATCCTATATAGTCATGAAGGGAAATCATATCTAAAACTATATTCTCTATACTTTTTAATTAGTTCGAGTCATTTAATTGTTTAAAATATGGTCATAATTTTGGTCACCTTTGTAGCAATATTTGATATTGAATTTGATCACCATCTAAGTAAGGATGAAATGATAAGCGGCCTACCTGAACTGGCATGTGCATCTGCAGTAACATTAGTAGTCTGGCTGGTGGTGGTTGGTAATGCTGTGGTTGTCGTTGTTGAAGTGGTAGTAGTAGGGATGGGATAACATATGAAGCAGACTTCTTGATATGTTGTGGGATGATATACGGACCTTCCACTCTCATCGAATGTTGTGCAGTTTTCACCCTGGCCATCTTCAAAGGTCTTGTTTGGTAATGTACACTTTGTTTTATTATTGCATTTTGTTTTGATGTTTCTAGGGTATCGGATCGGAGCCTCACATATAAATGTCTCATTGCAGTTGTTTCGAGCAGCATTCGCCACTCTTGCTATTCGAATCATGTTATCTACTGGACATTCTATGGTTGATGTTTCATTATCTCCACATGCTAAGTTAACACATTCTAAAATATGGTTCAAACAGAGTGTAGGTAATTTTTGTGAAGACAATAGGATTCTGATATTATCTTGTGTGCAAGCTGTTGCAATAAGAAATATAAAATCATAATTCTGAAAAACTTAATGCTCCTGTTTACTCACCTGGTGCTCTTTGGAAGCATATTTGAGAAGACGAATTATCATAGCAACAGTTGTAGTACTCACATTCACTGGACGATATATTGCTGCCATATGGACATGGTAACTTTGTTGTTGAACCTTGACATTGGACATCTAAAATAAGATATTATGTATCGAGTATTATTTATACAATTCAACAGCGTGGGCCGTAAAACGACTGCATTGTAATTTGCTTTTTGTTAACTTTTATTAACTTTTTTACGTTATTAAGTTTTTATAATACATATTTTTCAATAATATTTTCGCCTTGGGTGCAGCAATCGATTATGCAATCCCTGTGAAAATGCTGTTACGCGGTAAACACGATACGAAAATATGTCATATTCCGCAACGAATATGGCATATTCACTTGCGGTGTATGACAGATTCACCTGCGGTATATGGCATACAAACTAACCGATGAGAACGTGATACTGAATTGCGCAATTGTCAATTGCATCGATTGAACGAAATAGTAAAACGGTATTAATTATTGTAATGATTACTGAATCAACACTACTGTGATATAACTTAATAATAAACTTACTCAATCAATCCAGGATTCATATATTAGTACTCGACGCACTAACTATAATGGTAATACAGCGTAGCTTTACATTTAGAGTCGATTCTCGCAACCAATCAAATCAAGGGTTTCTGTATCACGTTTTCACCTGCGGTATATGTCATATTCACCTGCGGTATATGGCATATTCCGCAACTGAGTATGACATATTCCACAGGTGAGTATCGGGTATTCACTAAAATCAATGTATCGCATATTCACTGCAGAATATCGCATACTCACCTGCGGAATATGCCATATACCGCAGTTGAATGGCATATTCACCCGTATCACAAATACCGCGCAACCATGAATGTATGCCATATACCGCGTAACAAATGGCGTTACTAAATCAATACTGGTATTGAAATGTTCAATGCTTAACATTGGTATTGATGTGAATCCAATTGCTTGAATAAAGGACCATTTGAGGTATGGCAAGTGCTTTTAGACGGTCATTTCTTTCACCATGAGTACCCTTTGGCCATAAATATAGTGATTTCAAGTGAATTCTCAATGAAGGTAAAATATCAATCAAACTCTCTGAAAAATTAACCTCCACCTTGGCACTTTTTAAAAAATGTTAGGTTTATTTTCTAAAAAGAGGATCTTGTTTTTCTCAATTTTAACATATCATAAGTTTCTTCTACACTTTATCAACAATTTCTGAAAAGGAAAAGTGTATTGAAATGCGCTAATGTTAAAAAAACCATATCTCATGTTATTTCAAACTCATGCTATCCATTGTTTTCAGCCATATATTTGTCATCGAAAATATCTTCTTTTGAGTAAGTTCAACATCTTTAAAAGAATTTTGACATGGTTCATTTTAACGCACTGAACGAACTATCGCTCAATTGTTTGGAAGAAATCTTTTTTTTATATTCTACTCCTTGAATTTTCTAAATCATTTACTTGCGTATGCGCGGCTCTAAGCTAATGTGTGCTTGCGTTTGTTCATTTGATCATTTCTCATTTTTTATGAATAAAGATCATATCTGTTGCTTGTGTGAGGTAATACATCGACGTGAATGCCTACTAACTCTGCTAAACGTGGACTATATAATGTGTACAAAAACTTCAATTGAACGTTTCAGAGATATTTTTTCAAAATGAATACACAATGATCAAGTCGGGTATGTAAGAAACAGATATATGGGACAAAGTAATAGACTCATGTATGATATGCTAGATTACACAAAAACAAGCAATAAGAAACCAGTGGACAGCACTGACATGAAGTTTACGATAAAAACATTCGAAAAATTTAATTTTGGGGAAACACTAATAAATTATGTCAAAGCTATATATGCAAAACCAAAGAGCTGTGTTATAAATTATGACATTTTCTGAAACTGATAAAAATGCCTATTTTTCACAGGAAGTGATATACATGATCTACCAACTAATTTAATCCAAAACATTTATCTATGCAGATGATACTTCAATTTCTAGCCCCTATCCAAAAGATCAGCCACAAAATTGTCTTGATTAACAACAAGATCTTCATGAAATATATAACTGGGCCCAAACATGACGATATAGTCTCAGATATGAGCTGTCTATTGTGTAAAAATGATTTTAGCTTTGGTCTCGCACCTTTGTTGTTGATTCTGATGATATTTTAAGTGCATCCAAAGAATCTTCAAAAGTGTGTTACAGTAGTGAGCTACATGTATATTATATTCTACTATATTCACCTATAGTTTAATTTGTAATGTATGCTTGCTGTATATGTTGAGCTATTCTTTATTAGAGATCTTAGGTCAAGGTCACAATGACATTATACACTGTATCTTGTAAACAAAACTAAACTGAATGACTCATTAACCCTTGACCATCCAGATAGTTCTAGAAATTATAACCATTCATTAAAATTTAATCATGTCACTAAAGATGTCCAATCAAGATGTAGTTCCAGAAGATTCGTTTCTGGATCATTCTTTCACATAATAAAAAGAACAGCACAGTGACTCTCATTAGCAGATAATTAAGTAATCATAACTGGACATCTCAAAGGAACTAAATAAAGCAGAATTTCAAAGTTGATCAAAGGACATCTTCTTAGCGGAATATTACAGACACCTACTGTGGGAACATTTATAACACTACAAACACACAACCTGAGGACTTTATATGGACATATATTACAACATACACTATATACGGATTATCATATACATTCGTGGATTATCATAAACATTTGTGGATTATCATCAAACATTATTGGATACAAACATTATAGGATTACAACAAATATTATTGGATTATTACAAACGTTGGAGAACTATTAACGATTATTGAAACATTTCGTGATCTGGAACATTCTCAAGGATCGTCAACGACATCTATCAACATCAAGAATAAGCCGTATCATTGATTGGACATCACTTAAGTATTAAACCTCCTTTATATTATTGTTATATTATTTAGTTTTCAAAATATAAATATATTGTTATCATATTTTAATTGCTGTTTTTACTTTCTGTTATTTTCGAACGTAACAGAAATTGGGGGCTCGTCCGGGATACAACTACAACAAGCTAGAATACAAATATTTTAAAATTCAAAATCCAACACTTGTATATTTAAACTGTGAAGACAGCAATTAATTGAAAATGAGTTTTGAGGTTGAGACATTTTTAGAAGCGCCCTCTTTGGAGGAATTTGACGATTTGAAGAAAACTGAACTTCTGGCAATTGCAAAACATGTTGGCCTGTCAGTCAAAAGCTCATACAAAAAGGATACTATTAAAAACTTTGTACTTCAATATTTGGTCGCAGAATCACTTCTGCCTGAGCAGCCAGCCCAACATGTTGACCCTGTTGATCCTATTAAGCTTAAAGAGCTTGAAATAAGAGAAAAAGAATTAGAAATTCAAAAAGAAAGAGAAATCAGAGAATTGAGAGAAAAAGAATTAGAAATTCAAAATGAAAGAGAAAAAAGAGAAAGTGAAAAAGAAATAAGATTAAGAGAAAATGAAAGACAAATGAGAGAACAAGAAATTCAAAGAGAAATTGAATTAAAACGCCTTGAGATAGAAGCTCAATCAAAAACTGATGAACATGCTACTATGCATCAACATTTTGAAAATAGGTTTGACGCTTCAAAATTTCTCAAATTTGTACCTAAATTTCAGGAGAAAAATGTTGATAAATACTTTACGCATTTTGAAAAAGTCGCTCAAAGCCTCGATTGGCCTAAATCTGCATGGCCAGTTATGCTCCAGAGTGTATTTATTGGTAAAGCAAGTGAAATATTTGCCTCTCTCTCTGGAGAAGTATGCTCTGATTATGACCTAGTTAAAAATGCAATTCTTAAAGCTTATGAACTAGTACCAGAAGCTTACAGACAAAAATTTAGAAATGCCCACAAACAGAGTGACCAAACCCATGTTGAGTTTGCTCGAGAGCAAGAGCAGCTTTTTGACAGGTGGCTTGTCTCTAAAGATGTATCTGAAGAGTTTAAGAAGCTCAGAGAGCTAATGCTTATAGAACAATTTAAAAACTGTGTTCAGTATCACATTAGAACTTACTTAGATGAACACAAGGTAGAAACTTTGAGTCAAGCTGCCACCCTGTCTGATGATTATGCTCTTACTCATAAGGGTAGTTTTATCAAGGGCAATCCTAACTATAGGGGTTATCAGGGTAACAAACCTTCATATGACTCTAAATCAAATCAGTCCTCATCATCAAATACATCAAACAAAGCAAAAGACCAGTCTAATTCATCACAGAGTTTTAGCTCAAAATCTGATCAATCAAATTCTTCAGGTCCAAAATCAAATGTCACCTGTAATTATTGTAAAAAGCCTGGTCATCTTATTTCTGAATGCTATAGGATTAAGAATAGAAGAGAGATGTCTGGTTCTGCTCATTCAAATGGTTGTGCTACTGTTCCCATTTCAAGAAAGCCCATTGTTTGGGATTCATATACTCATACTGAGAAATCTACTCATAGTGATATTATGGAGGATTATAAGCCTTTCATGTCGGAAGGATCTGTGTCACTGTCAAGTGATGATACCAATTCAAAGCCTGTTAAGATTCTTAGAGACACGGGTGCATCTCAGACTTTGTTGTTAGAAGGTGTCCTTCCTTTATCTGAGGAGTCATTCACAGGTACCCATATTTTGATGCAAGGCATTGAATTAGGATTTACTAAAGTTCCCCTCCATCGTATTCATATCACATCAGAGTTAGTCAAAGGGCCAGTTATTGTTGGTGTTAGGTCACAACTTCCTGTTGAAGGAGTCGCATTGCTTTTAGGCAATGATTTAGCTGGGGGTAAGGTATCATTAGACCCCATTGTTTCTGATCAGCCTTGTTCTATTGAGGATTCTGTCCAAGAGGACTCTGATATATATCCTGCTTGTGCTGTTACTAGGGCTATGGCTAAAAAGTTAGCCAATAGCGGGGATTCGTCTGTGGGAGATGACTTTGATAGTGGGTTTTTAAGCTCCTTGTTTGATGATGAATGTCACTCACCACTTGTTAAAGATGATCCTTATCCTATTTTAAAGGCAAATTCTTCATTGAAACAGCCTTCTGTTCAAGCCAAGCAGTCATCTATTGAGGCAAATTCTTCATTGAAAAAGCCTATTGCCAGAGGTGATTCACCTTCTGAGCAGGATCACTATTTTAATGCGGTTCCGCCCGCTCTTGCTAGTCCTGATGAAGTTTCATCTTCTTCTGCTAGTGTTCATGAGGTTTCATCCCCTCCTTGTTCTGAGGTTTCATCCTCTTCTAGTTCTGAGGTTTCATCCTCTATTTCTGATAGTGATTCTTTGAAAAATGATCCTCATTCTAAACACATGTTAATTTATGAACAAGAGCATGATCCATCACTCATTGATCTTCATAAAAGATGTCTTACTATTGATGAAGCTGATAAGGTCCCTGTTTGTTTCTACAAAAAGGATGGCATATTAATGCGAAAGTGGAGACCTCCTGAAGCTTCCCCTGAAGATGATTGGGCAATTGTACATCAAATTGTTGTCCCAAATTCATATCATAAGGAAATCTTGAGTCTAGCTCATGATTCTCCCATGGCAGGTCATTTAGGAGTAACTAAAACATATCATAAAATACTCAATCATTTCTATTGGCCCAAATTAAAACAAGATGTCCAAGAGTATTGTAGGTCTTGTCATACATGTCAAATGGTAGGGAAACCTAACCAGAAAACCTCAGTTGCTCCTTTACAACTTATACCTGCATTTGATGAACCATTCAGTAAGGTTCTTATTGACTGTGTTGGTCCACTACCAAAAACAAAATCTGATAATCAATATCTGCTCACTATTCTGTCTATGGCCACACAGTTTCTAGAAATAAAATCACTCCTCATGCTTAGAAATAGCAAAACCAAGTATATTGTGGAATCACAAATCAACAATTTCACATTAGTTGGGCTACCAAAGGAGCTTATATCTGACTTACAATCTGACTCAGTGCTGAATGATTTCATTGGCATTGATAAAGCTACCCCTGTGAGGTGTAGAGAGCTACACATGATGAAAAAGTATGTTGAGCGTGATAAAATTTCTTTACTCAACATGTGCTTGTGCTCTTAGCTCATAGGCCAAACTTGTATGTCAATGACAACTATACATGTATGTTATTCAAGAGTCAGATATTGTAAATTATAATGATTAACTCATGAAGATTATATTATATGGTAGGCAAATTAGAGATTTGTGATAACTGTCACTTTATTTTAACAATATATAAAAACATTTGCCTAAATAGTGAAATTGATATTATATGAACTACAAGAATGTTTCTAGATTATGTGAGCATTATAGGTAATCTTTAAATAGTGTCACAAGATTACTTGATAACATCAGAGTGTACTATTAGAAATACTTACATAAGATCATGTGATAATTTAAAACATTGTACTAGTTTAGTGTTTGTCAGACTCAAAAAGTATGCTATTGTACATGTTATATGATCTATTGCGTGTATTGTATTTATGACTTAATGCATAACTTATGTAGATATTATTGTAGTATGTGATTATAAGATCATATTATTAGTTTGTACTCACACTGTAACGATAGAAAGTATTATATACTTGTAAACATACTGCACATAAAAAGACTATTGTAAACAAATATTATGAAAGTCTCAACCTCACTTTTAAAAATTGTAACGCTCGCAACTCAAGATATTATTGTAAAAGTTTTTCATTGCATTCAAAACTTTTCTTTTAAGGAGGGAGGTGTTACAGTAGTGAGCTACATGTATATTATATTCTACTATATTCACCTATAGTTTAATTTGTAATGTATGCTTGCTGTATATGTTGAGCTATTCTTTATTAGAGATCTTAGGTCAAGGTCACAATGACATTATACACTGTATCTTGTAAACAAAACTAAACTGAATGACTCATTAACCCTTGACCATCCAGATAGTTCTAGAAATTATAACCATTCATTAAAATTTAATCATGTCACTAAAGATGTCCAATCAAGATGTAGTTCCAGAAGATTCGTTTCTGGATCATTCTTTCACATAATAAAAAGAACAGCACAGTGACTCTCATTAGCAGATAATTAAGTAATCATAACTGGACATCTCAAAGGAACTAAATAAAGCAGAATTTCAAAGTTGATCAAAGGACATCTTCTTAGCGGAATATTACAGACACCTACTGTGGGAACATTTATAACACTACAAACACACAACCTGAGGACTTTATATGGACATATATTACAACATACACTATATACGGATTATCATATACATTCGTGGATTATCATAAACATTTGTGGATTATCATCAAACATTATTGGATACAAACATTATAGGATTACAACAAATATTATTGGATTATTACAAACGTTGGAGAACTATTAACGATTATTGAAACATTTCGTGATCTGGAACATTCTCAAGGATCGTCAACGACATCTATCAACATCAAGAATAAGCCGTATCATTGATTGGACATCACTTAAGTATTAAACCTCCTTTATATTATTGTTATATTATTTAGTTTTCAAAATATAAATATATTGTTATCATATTTTAATTGCTGTTTTTACTTTCTGTTATTTTCGAACGTAACAAGTGATGATAACACTGAGGATTGAATCGAATGTGTAAGATGATTTTAAAATACCTAATTTTCTGAGTTTTTCTCGCATTTTTCTTTTGGTTCTATTTCAAGTATTCAAATAATCTTCAAAAGCGATGTTTAAACTGATAATTGAATGTGTTAAACGTACTTCTTCATCTCATCCTTATGTCCATAAACCGGAGTCATCATCACTTCCCTTCAATGCAAAACTTTAACTCACAGGTACGTACCTCAATTTGTAAAAAATGCCCAAAAGTAATATAAAAAAATTACCTTGATGTTTTGAAATAACAACATAATTCAGTCCAAGGAAAAGCAGAGGCCACAATGTACCCAGTTGTCTAATGTAGTTGTGTTGAAAGTTATATATCAACATTTTGTCGGTTCGTTCTTCCAACAATTGTCAAACTAAGAGAGTAAATCTTTTTAAAACTTTTTAAAAGCAAGCTGATAGTTTGTTTTTGTGGTTTTAAGTCAACAAGTCTCACTCGATACCAAAACGAAACCAAAAACTATATATTATTTTTATCTAAGTTATAAATCCTATCGTAATATGTCTATTTTAAATTAACAATTTACACGAATGGTGTTACAATGATCGGGTGTTTAAAGGTACAAGTGCTTCAATTGCGTTAATAGGGCTTAATCAAATCGGAAAAGATCGTCGAACCGAATACATTTTCCAAAGTGAATTTTGACTAAATGTCACTAAACAATTCAAAGATCACAATCTGTATTAAGAGTCTTAATAGTTCAAGAGTCCAACTAACATGATACGTAGCCTGGTGATCTCACTCAGTCTTGATCTTTGGTCATGTATAGGAATAGACTAGATGCGTGTAGAAATAATCTTGATTCACGTCATGTCATTAATCATCCTACACTTAGTCTACTAAATGTATAATAACATTAAAAAAATAAATTTGATATTTATTGGCAAAATGAATATCCGGAGGATATCGTAACGATATACTCCGGGCGGAGGATATCGTGACGATATACTCCGGAAAACCCAATATGCGGAGGATATTGTGACGATATACTCCGCTTGTTGATTTCCCGCCAAATTGACTCTATTTGGCATGGAATTCATTTTGCAATGATAGTATACATTTAGTACACTCCTTGTAAGTGTAGGATAATAAGAACATCCTATGATTTTTTTCAGAATATCATTTTAATCTACTCGGTGATATTGATATATGCACTCGTTCGCTTCGCTCTCTCGTGCAGATATCAATATCACCTCGTAGATAAAAATGATATTCCTCAAAATCATAGGATATCCTATAAATATTCAAATTCAGCCAAAGTGATATCATATTTGAAATCGACATGTAAAAGTACACCTAGAAATATGGTTTCGAAAATTGTTTATCAACTTGTGACTTCTAGTTCGGGTTGATTCCCCATAGACCCCATGTGACAACATTTTATTTTACTGGACATATTTTTATTTGCATAAGTATTTACATATTTTTATATGAAAATCGACCACTAAAACAGAGGGTAATTTAAGTTAAAGGGAATTTTCTATATTATACCCGCCATGCTATCTTACCCGAACGAGCCACCTGATGGTGAAACTGGTAACTACCTATTCGCATCTGCTTAATTACGGAAGCCCCACGTTCAAACCACAGGTACCATGGTGCTACATGACACTCAGTTCTCAGGTCCAGCCGGTTGCTGCTCTTGGCTAGGGGTTGGGCAGGTTCTTGTCAAGATACATTTGTGAGCCCACTGTTGCGCTATGTTAGAGTCAGGGATTCATACTGTATGGTAGTGAACACCCATCTTCAATAGTAGATCAACACAAATTCGTCTCAGTATGGATGCTTTAAACTCAAGGAAATTATGCCATTCGGGGAAATCCAGATAAAGCATTTTATCTTGGTTTTACTGTTGTTGTTTATGTAATGCTCCTAGTCTCATTTTTGATTTATTTAAATTTTAAAAAAATGAATGTACCCTAGAGAAAAATAACATAAAAGACAAAATCGAACGGCTTTATATTATGATGATTTATGATTGATTGGTTTAAAATGTGACATCTATGTTTTGATCAAATGTCAGTTTTACGAAATTGCATAGTATTTTCAGTAAGTATTTTCATAAATGTCGATGATAATTTCTAACTGCAGTACAATCTTTTTGCCTATTCCAAATTAACTTGATTTCCCTAAAAGACAACAGCCACCGATATTTCTGATCTAACCAACATAAGTGTGCTATTTTATAAGATTCATTTACCACTCGCCTCTGCGTAGGATATCAATAAACTACAGTTTATCAGCCGCATATGTGTATGATAAACAAATTAACTTTCGCTCAATAACATTTGAGCCAGGGCACGGAAAAGGGGTTCTGATCACAGATTTTTTGAATAATTTTCAACGAGCCATGGTTTATGTCTTAACAATTTTTCCTTGTAGATATAGACCAAAAAGAAGGACTTGAATTTGGCGCATTTTCCTCTTAATCTTGTGCACATTTTTTGGCTCTGTAGCACAATTTTGATGTTTATGATAAGGCCTGTTTTCCTGTGTTGAGGCTCATTTTAAGCAACAAATCGATTTTTATCATTGGATAAACCCAATATCAGACAAAACCAAGCCAAGTGTACATTTTTTAAACCAATAGAAAAATGGTGCACTTTCCTTTTGATAAAACCATACATTCTTAAAAAATAAAACACAGCTCAGTCTATTGTGTTGCTAACTAAGTAGAGTTGAAATAAAATAACATTATCCAATGATACTACTACTTCCTGATAAATAACACCGGCAATATTTTGATATTGAAAAAATCGTATTGTCCCGCCTAATCTCGCTCACGAAAATGGTATTTACCCCTGGGAATTTTTGCCGAAAAAAACGTTCTATTTCGTTCGGACCAGTTTGGTCGATGAGAAACGAAATAAAAAATTTGAAACGTAAGAAGTATGAAACTATGAAAGCCTTTTAAATACAGGCGATTTCAAGTTTCGTCAGCATGCTCTGACAGTGACACAGACGGTCAACGTCATGGAAATCTTAGCAACCAAGCAATAGACGAATACCTTGTGATGAGCATTAATACGTATCTTGCAGGTTTCTTGAATTTTTTTTATTTTGATGTGTTTATACAATAAAAATGGTACGGTTCAAAATGTCAGTTCACTCATATTTTGTAGACTGCTTTTGTTTCAAACAGAAATCAGTAATGGTTTTATAAAAAGAGATATGACTATTATGGGATGAAAAGCTTACTTACTGGTCGGGTCCCTAGTTTCAGCTCGTAACAACATGATATTTCCCTCTGCCCCCCCCCCCCCCCCCCGGGTACGCGGGAAATATCATATTGTCCCATCTTGAACCCCTCTCAGTAAATATCCCCTATTTATACACGATGGAGTCCATTTTTAATAAAAGAACACTTGGCAAATCCAACTTTTTTATACTTGCAATGCAAAGTAACTTTAATTTCATTTCCTGATGATACTTTTATGTACAGAGCAGTCATAGAATGTATAAGGTCTAAATGTATTATCAAAAGCTATTCTTTTCTGAGCATTTTTTTAAATCTACGCTTTAAAGGGTTCCGATAAGCTTCCCGTATAAAAACAATATGGTGGTTCCAGGCGAGTCAATTGGATCAGTCCATTTTTAAGATAAAAGGGGAATTTATAAAATCCAGTTCATTAAAATTGTCTCAGAGATAAAGTAATCCGTTTATAATGATTCTGGCAACATTATTGAGAGAGTGATTGTTCAAAGAATGCATGTACAACAATCAATATAAATCCTTGTATTAAAACTGCTTTGTTTCATTTGGAGAATATTTCATATGCCAAGCTGTGTACTACAATACGTTATGAGAAAATTTATATGTCAATTTTTCCTTATAATACACAAATAGAAGATCCTGAAACTTCACCCATAAATGTCAAATTGATTTGTCAAAATAAAAATCTCCCTTTACTAAATGTGTGACGATCTATATTGTACTAATGCTACATAACAGTGAGAGGTGTTGACACATCGACCTCGAGCTGTGAACCCCTCAGTATATTTCCGGGATCGGGCCTTTTATACTAAACGGTGAGCAACGCCAGAAACAAGCGTTCGATTTGCTAAACGATATGCGCCACCCTTTAAGACTATGAAGAGTTTTCATGGTTCATCACCATTGATAGTATCTCATTTAATATTTTTCAACAGGGAGAACTTTATTGTTTCTGCTACAGATACATTTCCAATTTGATGATCCACATAATACAAAACGTACCACTTTCTTGTATCCCCGTCTGAAATAACAGTTTACAAAGACATAACTGAAGCAATCAACACCAGTGGCGACTAAAATGAAGAACGCCCAAATATCGCGCCCATAACTAAGTACATGGTGATGAAGAACGCCCAAATATCGCGCCCATAACTAAGTACATGGTGCGACAGCATAACGACGGTTAGTGGGAGCCATAACAAAAAAGTCACGCCAAATAGGCTAGCAGTCATTTTGACTGACATCTCCGGTTCGTTTAACTCCATCAGAAGTTGTTTGGATTTGATGTATGTGTTCTCTGTTAGAATCGAGAACGATTGGCATCATTAAATCAATTTCCGACCCAACAGTTGCTTGCCGTCTTGATGCCCAATTCTTAAAATCGCGGATTCGGTAGTATTGAATCTCTAATAAAGATGGCGCGAAAGTTTTTCCTTATAAGGTCAAAATATTTCCCATGATGCAGTTCGCGGGGGAACAAAATTTTTCTACCTTGTTTTTCCCCGTTGGTTTAACATGGGGATTTTCATACCCATTTTTCAAGCGATATTTTCGATCGAATCTCCATGCGATCGGAGAAAACAAACTATCAGAAACAATTAGTCTTTTAATAATCTTTATATAACATATATTTTTTTTCATTTTATTGGCTCCTAACGGGGTGAAAACAATGATTGAAAATGGGAGTATATTCCGGAAGAGAAGAAGTCACGTGACTAGTCGCCATATTGGAAAAAGCAATTCCATTCGACTTTCAACACGTTCATGCCAATATTACCGCACTACAAACTGTAACATCGATGCAACAACTGAATAAAAGTACTCATCTTCATATTACATTATAGAGTTACGTTGAAAACCCACAAACAACTGAGCATTTGACCAAAGAAGACACGTCGCTATTATCTAGGTCAAGTTTAGTGGTTCGAAAGCAAATCTTACATACTCGTTTCCGAATTTTGTTGTTAATTGTATAATCTTTTATTGATTAAATCTGGTATACTGACTATTAATTCAATGACAAAGAAGAAGAATTCCGATGGTGTCATTTTTTTATTTAGCTTGCGGGTGTAAAAACAAAATTGCGTAATTAATTTGATTTAGAACTTTCGGGTCTCACAAATAGCTACACGAAATGCATCGTTGAAAAATATTGACCAATCAAATTTTGTCCTTTTTGAGTACATATATGCACCATATATGCGAACGTTCTGATTCAAAGAGCGAACAGCGAAATGGAGAATTAAGTGGTTATTCCAATCGTCTAAATATTTCCAGAAACGCTTTTACAGTTCCTTAGATTATTGGTTATGAATTTTCGTCTAATTCTAAAATTACAAATTTCCCACGTTTACCTTCATCAAATATGAAACAGTTGCGTGACTTGAGTTTATAACGCACAGCTGGGTTGCCTGTATTTTCACCAGCACTGTCGTTTTGTTGTAAAAAGGGCGATGTACACATAGGAGAATTGGAGGATGCAGATGGATTCCTATTTTCAGGATAACCAGGTGTTATATAACAGTCCTCGTCTTCTTCAATTGTAAATGTATGCATAGGAGCATTAGAGGCTGTAGAGGGATTTTTATTTTTATCAATCATTCTTTCTGGAAAATGATTTAAGACGGGATCTATACCAGTTGATGATGTACTCATATTTTGTGTAGATGGTCCGAAGTTTCTCGTTGGAAGTGATGGGGCCATCTTATCAAGTATATATTCATATTTGTGAAACTTATTCGGTACATGTTCATCTTCATTTCCAGTTGTTAGATTAGGACTTATTTCTTCAAGTTCCATCAATTGTTGGTTGCTTGGAGGACCATCATCACCATGTTTTGTCACCTTACAACTGCAGAGGAGATAAAAAAGTAAGAAAGCATTAACAGAAAATATATATTTTAAAAGACGGTACTTTCTAAAAAAATAATTTTGAAAGACAAATATCCATCATTTAGTACTACGAATTCATGTTGACCAAAAGCTAATAAATGAAAGGTCAAATTGAAACTGAATCCCACGGTCACATGTGTACATGCTAGAATTAGAAACAAGTAGATGAGTAGGTGTTAGTTCTGAGACTCTAGCCACATGGTTCATTACCTCTTGTTGCCATTTCGTTTATAGTTATACTTGTACCACAGTCCCAACATAGTGAATACAGCGACAACAACAACGATAGCTGGGACCACAATGAAGAGCATCAGTGGAATATTAAGACCTGGATAAGTAAAATCAAATAGGTCAACAAACTTTTCTGTTAACTGATGTGAAAATAAAGATACGAATAAAATATATATCATGAAAAAATAGCAATTTTAATTGGTGAATGTTGTAAAATGAAGATATCATAGAAATGAGGATCTTGAATATAAACCTTTGTGTGAAGAAATAAGCCGAAACAACAACGTAGAAGGTGGGTCAAGAAAAGTGTCATCAGCATTCTAAATATCTTATTCATATGCAAAATGGTCAAAACTACCACCATATATGACATGATAAGTGAATCATCAATATTCGAGCGGTAAATAGTATTTGCTATATATTGGTACATGTACACTGTATACTACCACGTTGTTCTTTTGGTATACTGAATAATCAACTTACCTTTAAATCAAAAACCAATCGTTTTTATTGAGACATTTACTGTGTGTCATTAAAGATTCTCTAAATTTCCTCTGGGTATACAAAATGGTTGAAAATATTGGGAATTAAGCTATATCGTTTATACTTGCAAGTTCGATCCATACATTTTTTTAAATGTGTTTATACTTTTGGCCCACTTTGTAGAATATCTGATATTGAATTATGTCACCATCTGTACAAGGATGAAATAACAAGCAATCTACCTGAACTGGCATGTGCATCTGCAGTAACATTAGTAGTCTGGCTGGTTGTGGTTGGTAATGCTGTGGTTGTTGTTGTTGAAGTGGTAGTAGTTGGGATGGGATAACATCTGAAGCAGACTATTTGAGATGTTGTGGGATGATATACGAACTTTCCTCTCTCATCCATTGTCGCACAGTTTTCACCCTGACCATTTTCATAGGTCTTGTTTGGTAATGCACATTTTGTTTTGTTATTGCATTTTGTTTTGATGTTTCTAGGGTATCGAATCGGAGCTTCGCATATATCCATCCCGTAGCAAGTGGTTCGAGCAGTATTCGTCACTCTTGCTATTCGAATCATGTTATCTACTGGACATTCTATGGTTGTTATATATCCACAGGCCAAGTTAACACATTCTGAAATATGGTTCAAACAAGGGTAGGTAATTTATGTGAAGAAAATCGGATTCCAATATTATCTTCACGTGAAAGATGTTGCAATAAGAAATATAAAATCATAATTTTGAAAAACTTAATGCTCCTGTCTACTCACCTGGTGCTCTTTGGTAGCATATTGGAGAAGACGAATTGTCATAGCAACAGTTGTAGTACTCACATTCACTGGACGATATATTGCTGCCATATGGACATGGTAACTTTGTTGTTGAGCCTTGACATTGGACATCTAAAATAAGATATTATGTATCGAGTATTATTTATACAATTCAACAGCGTGGGCCGCAAAACGACTGCATCGTAATTTGCTTTTTGTTAACTTTTATTAACTTTTTTACATTATTAAGTTTTTATAATACATATTTTTCAATAATATTTTCGCCTTGGGTGCAGCAATCAATTATGCAATCCCTGTGAAAATGGCGTTACTAAATCAAAAATGGATAGGGTGAAACATGAATAATGTTCAGTTGTTGGTCAGAAAGACAAGCAAAATAGTTATCAGAGTTCTAAAAACTTTAAAAAGCAAGTTTTATTGTTTAGTTTAGTTTAGCTTTATTGTGATTTACAGTGGTAGGTTGACATCAGTTAATACAGTACAATACAAAAGTAATAAAATAACAACCCAGCCCACATGGGCTTATCAACCAATAAAAGTAAAGATACTTGTTTATAAATATTACATATTTTTGACACAAGTATAATTCATTTAATATTATAAATTGCATTTCTTCTTTTAAAATAGCAAAATTTAACAAAATGAGCAGCATGCCGAGGCATTTTTTACTGAAACCTCAGTTCTTTAGTTGATTCTCTTTCTTCAAAAATTTGATGATTTTGAAAATATTTTTCCTTTATAAAATGTGCAATGAAAAATAAAATGTTCCCCGTCCTCAATGTTGCCAGATTTACATAAAGTACATTTTCTATTTTCCAATTTTTCATTTCTAAATCTACCCCGTTTCAATTTCGAGTGGCAAAATTCCCATGCGAATTGTGCAATTAAAGATCTTTCAAACTTAGATTTTAGTTATAAATATGACTCAGTTTTGTATATTTTTGTATAAGTATCAGTTTTATAATGTGTTGTCTCAACCTAGCACTTACTTTTTTATTTACTCAATTTATTTATATAAATATAATAAATTACGAAAATAGCACGTAACTGATCTTTCTAACCATAAGTAAAATATTATAATAATTTTCCATGTACAGGTTGATCGCCCTTTTTCTTGAATGCAGAATCAGTTTTTTCATATCTTACTCATTTCTCATCATATTTTTAATATTGTATTTTACCCTTTCTGCTAATGTAACAATTCAACGAGCCCCTCATAACATTTCAAAAACTCTATGACGGATCATTAAAATTGCTAAATCAACCAAAGAGGATTGCCTCCCAGGATTACTTGTCGATCCTCTTGCGATCATTGCGTTGAGTGATCGATTTTGACACACCCCTAAACATGATCAGCCAACCAATACGGTTAGATTCATCATCATGAATTTCGTGTGATAAGAATACCACTATTCTTCAAAGAGTTTTTTCAACATTTCCACGAGATGCGCAGCATCGAGTATAAGGTAATTGAAATGACGCCTTGGTGGAATGAATCAGCCACAATGCATCAAATCTTGGGCTAATTAAGTTATTTTCACACATTGCAAAATACATGAAATCACCTAAAAGATACGAAATCACTAAAAGAACATATTTTCGATGAAACGTTTTGCAAGGGTCAAGTTGGCAAAGCATCAATTTCAATCTGCAGAGCCAAGTTGTTACCTTGACAACCATAAAATGAATGACATTGGGTGCGGTTGTTGGTTATTTAATGCAGTGTAGTTATATGAAATACATGCACTGTGTCCGGATTCAGTCAATATGGTACAACGAAAATGGGACTTCTGCGCATGTTAAAATTTTTCGTCAAAACTCAACTTTTGTTCAAGTTGATACGATTGTCTTTCGAACTAGAGACTAACCTCATTCGAAAGATCATAAAAGACTTTATCTATACTGAAAATCTTAGATCCAAACATAGTAGAATACGCCGTCAGTCCGCATTTGATTTTTTGAAGTGAGTTTCGTAGATCGTCAGATTTCTCCGACTGATATCGGGTTATCTCAAACTGGTTCGTTTATAAATACGAATTTTTTTACCGTTGTAAGGCGCATGCGCAAAATTGATTTATAAACCTTATTGGTTGATGATTTTTCTCCTGCGCATGCGTGAAGTCTGATGAACACTTATGACGAAGACCGGAGCAAACATTACTAGCTCTCGAACGAAATTCCAAGATTCAGGTCATTTCGCCGTGTTTGCTAAGCGTGTATACGTGAATGACAAGCTGTTTTGAGTAGATCGGGTACCTGTTTTAGACACAACATTGATTTAGCTTGACATTGATGTGCACATTGGCACTTTTGAGCATGTTAATACAAGTTTTTACACTCTTAGCACGAGACGGGTTTTCGAAAAATCTGTTATCTGATTCACTCGATTATCGTATGGATATGTATTTCTGCTGACATTTCAACACCACATCACATAGAATATATTACGATGCAGAATGATAATAAAACACAAAACAACTACTAAATTCCACTTGTTATTTCACAGGAGGTAAAAATGCAAACTGCCTAGATTCCTTGTAAGGGTCGTCAGACATCGGATTGGCCGCCATATTTGAAATGAAAATATCACTAAATAGAGGTCTGCGCATGCCTCAACATTTCGACTGGATTGGCTGGAATCAGAAACACACCTTACCTAGCTATATGTGATACAAAATTGAACCGCCATTATTGTTTGACTTTAGTTTCGGATTCTATCATTGAGTTTTCATCGTATTGCCTAACAAAGCTATTACCTAAAAACAATCGAGAGGTGATCAAAGCATTACTTCAATTATTTGGGTTTGCTTTAGTAAAATTATGTAAAGTTAAGTATGTTTTCAGGTAATACCATAAACAATTCTTTTGCCATTGCTTTGACACACTGAACGAACTATCGCTCTAGGATTGGGAATGAACCTCGGTTGGTCATTATACAGCACAAGCGAATCACTCCAGTTCGTTGGTTAATAGTTAACACTACTGAGATTTGGAATTCAGACGCATGGACTCGAAGAATGGTAGAAAGGTTTGTGTAGAAAACAGGTGTGATTAGGTAATCAGGTACCGAACACTTAAATAGGGTTAACAAAATTGAAATTCATATTTCTTTGCCAAAGTATAAAGTCTGATTTTGATTTTTATGCACCGATAATAAAAGGTTGCAAATTGAAAAAAACGAAGAGGGGAATTTTCAAGCTTCTATATATTCAGATGAGGATGTTGATGTCCCAATCTATTGATTGTTTAGAAATGGAATTTAAAATGATTTCTAATATCTAAATTCTTAAGGTATAGTTTCACCCTATGCAGACAGAGCCTGTGGGAAATATTGGGTGCGGCGCAAATGAGCGGAGAGTGCGGAGCTAACGGTCATTTTTGAATTTAAAATTGGGATATTTCTGAAACTAAGCCGTTTTGGGACTTCAAATATACCAAGATATGTGTATTTGACACCAAATATCAATACAATTGTGAAAATAGTAGTGCAATTCATTTTATAGCGACGCAGTATGCCTTAAACATTTCCCAGACCTATATATTTTGAGACTATCCTTTTAATACTGCGTCCCCAGCATTCATAAAAAATGGTGTTCAAGATACACTACCCATGCAAATTATTTTTGCATCTTGGAAGCCAGGCAGTATCTGTGTGATTTTATTAAAAATTCGGAAATGTTCTTCAGATATGAGCCCCTCTAAATATTGGGTGCGGAGCTACGTTTATGGAGCTGCTCCGCACCCAATATTTAGAGGGGGCTCATATCTGAAAAAATTTCCGAATTTTTATAAAATCACACAGATACTGCCTGGCTTCCAAGATGCAAAAATAATTTGTATAGATAGTGCACCTTTAACACCATTTTTTATGAATGCTGGGGACTCAGTATTAAAAGGATAATTTCAAAATATATAGGTCTGGGAAAGGTTTAAGGCACACTGCGTCGCTATAGAATGAATTGCGCTACTATTTTCACAATTGTATTGATATTTGGTGTCAAATACACATATCTTGGTATATTTGAAGTCCCAAAACGGCTTAGTTTCAGAAATATCCCAAATTTAAATTCAAAAATAACCGTTAGCTCCGCACCCTCCGCTCATTTGCTCCGCACCCAATATTTCCCACAGGCTCTGTCTGCATAGGGTGAGTTTAGACTTGCACAGAGGGTTGATAAATGCACTTTTTCATTTCATTTTTGTTTCGATAAGCCGGAAGTAAATCCTCTTCTCATTGCAATAGTAAAACTCTCTTCTCATTGCAATATTCATATATGTGCTAATACACATACTTCAATTTCGCCATACAGCCAAACGTGATATATAAGAATTACCTTGATGTCTTGATATAACACCAGAATTTAGTCCGAGGAGAAGCAGAAGCCATAGTGTACACAAATGTCTTACGTAGTTGTGTTGAAAGTTAACTTTCAACATTTCCTGGGTTCTTTAAAAATTTCTCCCAATAATATATTGCCAAACTAGTTACTGAATTTCTTCAACTGCAGTCCTTTCACAGAGAGTTGATAGTTTGTTATTTAGTCTTAAGTCAAGATGTTTCACTCAATACCAAAAAGAAACCAAAGATTCACGTTCATATCAGTGACCACTTTAATATGTCTCATAATAAAGACTACAAATCGTATCATAATGAGTCTGTAATTACCTTCGATAACAAGTCGCTACTACCAGTCTCGGCTGAAGTGGCTTGAGCCATTTATCCGAATTCATAGAGCGTCTGCCTCGCGGAAGTTCCTAGGTTCGATTCCCGCACTGGGCATTGAATTTAGCACACTCCCTTTCGGGTCTAGTATCTGGCTCGTTTTGCTAAAGCTCCACGACGGATGTGCCCAAGGGTCGTTACAGTGGAGTCAGATGTGGGATTGCCCTTGTGAATCAGTTTCGACGGGACGTTGTCTTCCAGGAGGGTTGGCGTAATAACCTTCGATGACAAGTCGCTTCTGCAGTCTCGGCTGAAGTTGCTTGCGCCATTTAGCCGAATCCGTAGAATCCTATTTTGTCCTAGGTTCGATTCCCGCACTTGGCATTGAATTACACATTCCCTTTCTGGCTCGTTACATTACAGCTTCCCGACGGACGTGCCCAAGGGTCGTTACAAGTCCATCGATATAAAAATTATGTAAATGGTCTACCAATGATCCAGATGTAAAAAGTTACAAGTCCTTAACTGAAACAAGCCAATACGGCGAAACGAATTCAGATGTTTTTTTTAACTGATAATGTTAACTAACAAGACCTCCCAAGACCCAGTATAAGTTACAGGGTGATCAATAAATAAGGTAAAAGTATCTGGCATTTTGGGAATATTGGTCCAAACATCCTGAAATTGGGTCAGAATATACCTTGTGCATTTCTTAATTAGAGCATATATATAACTTCTGACATCTGATTGGTTATATTATAGTTACCATGGCAATTGGAGTCAGGGTACCAAAATGAAAAAAATGATAAAAAGCACCTCTTTTTCAAACTGAAAAGAAATAAACCTGAATTTATTTTTTTTAAATTTGTTTCCATTGTTACATATTTTCTTGCAAAGGAGCATGTGGGTTATCGCAAACAATTTCAGAAGGTTATATCTTGGATTATGACTATTTTCTGACAATATCACTTAGGTCTGATTAACTAAAAAATTATCATTATATATAGTTTTCTTGAAGATAATGAATGGATCTAAAAGATACGCCCATGTTCATGATCAGAGAATATTCATAATTCAAGTTACAATCGTTTGAAATTGTTTGCGATAACCTACGTGCCCCTTTGTGATGTCACAGAATGAAAACTTATGTGGTCTTAAAACTTCCAATTACTTAACAGATACTGTTTAGACTGACTTCAGCTTTTTTCAAAATAACCTGCAAGTTATCAAAAGACTTTCAAAAGGCCTTCTCAATGCCAAAAAAGGCTAAAAAGGTATTTTTTCAACTTGCTTCAAATCACGGACCTGAAAGTCCATGTTCAAATTGACCAATTTTTTTTTCAAAATCACCTACAAATTATTAAAAGTTCAAATCTGACTTTAGATTGAACTAATAATATGAGCAACTAGGTGGTGACATTTTGTCATGTTAATGCCTTGTTTTAATTCGACGTGACTATCCATGAAACATACACGGATACATGAATTGTCACTGAAGATGAGAGCCGTGTGGAAGGGAAGTGGAAGAAGACTGAAGCGGCATTCAAGTCCCCTCATCACTACTTTTTCAGTTAAGACCCCAACACTGATATAGACAAAGGCAACCATCATGGCAGCTTAGAAATTGATCCTGTACGTGGATCTGATGATGGGGTATAACTGCCGTCAATATCTCACTCACAAACAGCAAATATTTAGGCAAATTTGGGATCATAAATTCCCTTCAATAAGATTTGTAACTGTAAGTTGTCATTATATAGCATCACTCTACAATACCTAATCCCTAGAAATGCATAAGATACTCGGTTTGTTTAATTGTATCGTCTAGTATATTTTGCAAGTACCTTATTATTATCTAACAGTCTTCCGATAAACCATTCATAAGGAACAAACAAATAAAAACAAATAACATAATCATTACTATTAAGCCAAATGGGTTGCTCATGAACACTAAATGCAAGGTATAGTAGAGTGAGCATATTAAAGCTTGTCAGTTTTTGAATCTAAATTGTTTTCGTTAATTCGTATGATCGGATATTTATGACGCTGTTAATATTTTTTAAATCGCAATAAAGGCTTTGATATACAAGTTATCCAAATGGGGACTTCTGGTCACAAAACTTGTATAGGGAGCACTATATGGGAGTATTCACCAGCTGACGAAAGAGGCATGTTCTATTCATATTTAAATGAGTTGCCCATAGAATAGAAGGTTAATCCGGTAGCCGACAGCCGTTATTTGCATTTGCCAATTAAAGCTTCATTTCACAGTATTTTTCTCAAATCACTACATGTGTTATCAGAATGAAAACACCGTAGTCAGTTGGACGGCACATTGCCTTAACCCATCAGCTTTATGACGTGCACTTCCGCGTGGGACTATATCTTTACAACGGGAATTTCACGTTTTTGTCAGTGTAGACATAAAAAGTTGCGGTCCTCTTACTCGCGCAGTTTTTAATATTTTCATTTGAAACTTGCAGGAACGGTGCTTTGAATCTAGCTCTCTACTCTTTGAAAACGTCATGTAGAATCAAAACAGTTGAACTATTTATTTTTTGTCGTGAAAATATTATTTTTTTAGTTTATTTTTATTTTACAACTTTTTGGGAAAAAATGTAACAAATTTTTATTTCTTGTCATATTTATCCGATATTTTGTCATCATGAAATTCGAGATTCCTTTTAATGATGGTGCAAATTTCATAACAATTGATGAATTTCTATTATCAGTGTTATGTTTTCCAAAAACGGTGTACCACTGTGCATGTTTCTTTAATTGACGGCACATTTGGCGAACGTACAGGTCCCGACGCAATAAGCTTTATTTGATTTAATACACTCAAAAATAAAGTTTGCTATCAAATCAGAATGTTCATAAAACATAAACCTTGCCTTTGTTTTCCCAATTTTAAAAGCAGGCCAAATAAACTATGATAATCGTTTGACTCTCGAGACTACAGAACTTGAATTTGAACATGCTAAAATCGAAGTTACCTATAGTTACGCTTGTAAAGTTATTTATATGTTTAACGGCGTGCTGAGCGAATGTATCTAATCAAATTTGTGACATACCCATAAGATCGTAGATCACAATTCTAAGTTTAATATGTAATTTGGATTCGTAAGAAGTATTTCTGTTTTAAACTTACCTTTGCTGTCTGAAAAAGATCAATATTCATAGACGGGGATGTTGAGACCTAAATTTCCTTTGAATGACCTGCATTTGTACTACGAAATGATCCTGTGGAGAAAAGTTGATGAATTCCAAACAGCTAGTTCTTGCAAATCTACTATACTAGTATAAGCTTACTTTCTAAAAGTATTTCAATGTTAAAAATATCTATTGATATGTTTCATTTTTAAAATGATCTTTTGCTTCCCTTAACTTATATGTGTGACTTAATGAAGAATGCTGTTTACCACATCAAACTTAAGACGTAAACTTGGCACTAGATACATGTTATAACGCGATTTTCTTTCATTTTCTACAAAAATGGTATGTTTTCGAACGGTCACTTATGTTAATCTATGACCATGGTATGATTGAAAATGAAAGAACTGAACCAAGTATTGTCGACTCGGTTGAATCATAAGTTTATCTTGATTGATTGAATCTCTTCTTGAATTTTAAAACCTTTGTCCGAATTACATCTGCTATGGAATTAAAGTTCAAATATACCTCAGAATTGCTTATTGAATTAACCAAGCAATTAATTTGAAAATAATTCTTTACATAGGTTATATATCATAGATCATAGATATGTAAAAAATAAAAATGTGTTTTGAAAGATGAATTGGTAACAAACGTTTTCGTACACGTGCCATTCTTCACCTTCAGCCCACTTAAAGCACGAAATCCCGTATGACGTAATATAACGAAAATACGCAGATAATTGATATTTTTTTAATTTTAATTCAACTCACATTGGCCTTTCTTATTTAGAACGTGTTTAAAGTTCTCATGTTAAGAAAATAAATATGTGGAAAGGCAATGGTTTAAAGCTTATGAAAATGTCAAAATCATAATTCAGTTTTTAAAATGAGATATTGACATGCATTCACGCACATGTGACATTATCTCTTTTTGTGCGATTCAAACATAAAAATCTCATTACAGTTATACATATGAACCAATCTTAGCCATGCCCTTCTAATAGAAGGGACTAAATTTGAATCAAAAAATAATTCTGTGTAAAGATGATTCCCCATAGATATAATAAATGTCAAAAATGTCAAAAAAATTATCAAAAATTACTTTTTCCAGTTTTGCTCATTTCATTTACCTTGAAAACCAAGGAGACCGAACGCAATTGCTATATACAACCTTGATACGTGTACCAGGTCTATAATTGCATTTTCTCATGGAAGGAACCAAGCAAAAATTATAAAAATAATTCTGCGTAGAGGTGATGCTTCACAAATAATATTAATGTCAAAAAATTAATTCATTTCTTCAAAATTAAATAATGACACGCATTTACGCACACATGACCTTTTCCAGTTTTGCTTATTTCATTTACCTTGAAAACCAAAGAGACTGGACGCAATTGCCAAATACTTCTTTGATACGCGTGCCAGGTCTATAATTGCATGTTCTCATGGAAGGAACCAAGCAAAAATTATAAAATAATTCTATGTTAAGGTGATGCTTCACAAATAATATTAATGTCAAAACTTTAAATTATTTCTTCAAATCCAAATACTGACACGCTTTTACGCACACGTGACCTTTTCTCCTTTTGCTCATTTTATTCATCCTAAAAATCAGTGAGCCTTAATACATTGTCCGATACTTCTTTAATACATGTCGGGTCTAAAATTGCAGTTTATCATGAAAGAAATCGAACAATTATTATAAAAATAATTATGTGTAAAGGTGATGTTCTTCAGATCATATAAACATCAAAATTGTAATTCATTTATTGAAAGTTTAATATCCACATGCTTTACCGCACACATAACCCTTTCCCTTTTTTGTTCATTTCATCTATCTTAAAAATCAGTGAGCCTGAACTCATTGCTAAATAATTTTTGATATGAGTCAGCTGCAGGTCTAAAATTGCATTTTATCATGGAACAAAACGAGCAATCATTATGAAAATAATTCTGTGTAGAGGCGATGTTCCAAAGACAATATATATGTCAATTTGATAATTCAGTTACTCAAAATGAAATATCCACATGCTTTTACGCACACATGATAATTTTCTGAATGACTCTACTTTTTGGATTCAACCATGCATATAACGTCGTAAAATACACATTTCTACCGAAATTCTGCCCAACCGTTTTCGCAGAAAATGTAACAAATGAAGGCATTTTATCGGAACTGATTGATATTTGGAACTTATAAAATATCGTATTGACTTTAACTTTTAAGCGATTCAGACATTTAAAAAAAACGATGTTTAATCAATGCTAATTTCGCACGAATATAGGGTACAAAATGAGTGAAAGTCTCACGTGTTTGATTGCATTTTACTCCCATTCATGTGCATTTTTCTAACATTAAAATGAGATAGTTCGAAAGAAGAGATTAGTAGAATTCTATCCGTCACTTTCATTTTCAAATGTTTAAATGTTTACCATTTCAATGGACCTCATAAAGATGGTAGCCAACGGACCAGAAACAAGTAGTGCGATGACGTCATATATCGCTACACCACTTTGATATAAAGTTTGGTAAACAACAATGGTTTTTTTCAATGTGCCGTCCTACTGAGTCATATTTCTGATATTACGAGATCTGGTCATATTTTCTAAGAGTCGTTTGTCGCAAACCCGTGCGTACATTTAAGCTCAGTTTATCAGGCGCAGATGCGTATGATAAAATTTACTTTCGCTCTATAATATTTTTAATTTGTGCAAATCAAAGCAACAATTCGATCATAATCATGGGTAAATCCAATGTTAGATTAAACATGAAACTCCTGATATTATTTTTCTCATTCGCCTGGCTCAATTTTTTTATACTTATGGCGCTAATTGCATTGGCCCCATCGTTTACACTCTATATATCCAATTCAAGGCAATTGGGTCGTCTTTGTCATAGTACAGTATGTGTAGCTATATTTTTATCGCAATTAAGTCACGTATATGGATCCCTAAAATACATAAAGTATAGTATGCATCAAAACACATGGCAAATACAATTTTTGGAACTTGCATTGTAACTCCATTTGCTAATGATAATTTTATGTACTGTACATATGATTTTCATAGAATTCGTAATTAGACCTAAATGTATTCTATGTATTCTAACAAGCTTTTGAGCTTTGCAAGGATTTTATTGAAGTCTGCGCTCTAAGTCTATGAGCAGCGTTCCTAGGTTTATAATTACTGGCAGTAGTCCATTTTCATTATTTTTCAACAGGGGGAACTTTAACTGCTACATATACATTTCCCATTTGACCATCCACAGAATACAAAACATACCACGTTTTTGTATCCCCGTCTGAAATAACGGTTCACAAAGACATAACAGAAGCAATCAACACCAGGCTGTAAATGGGCGACTAAAAGGGAGAAGGCCCAAATATCGCGCCCATAATTAAGTGCATGGTGCGACAGCATAACGACGGTTAGTGGGAGCCATAACAAAAAGGTCACGCCAAATAGGCTGGCAATCATTTTGACTGACATCGCAGCGTCCCTTAATTCCTTCAGAAGTTGTTTGGCTTTACTTTTGTCTTCATTGTCAGAGACAAAAGCGGTTGACTCCATCACATCGACTTCCGGACCAACAACTGCAAACTGTAAAAAGACAGAAAATCAAAAATTACATTTACTCACAATGTTATCTCACAACTTCATATTGGCTTGGTTTTGAATAAAAAACCTCGTACCCAGTTACCCACGTAGGTAGGGCGTGATACAATCTTTGAAGGGGATCAATTTTTTAAATATTTAGATTATTCAATCTCCTGTGCTGAAATTGTAAATGCATTGATTCACTTGTAGGCCTACATGTACACTCCTCTCAATAAGTTTGGCAACCTTAGCTCCCTCATTGAACTACGTGTAAAAGCCTCTTCATGTTTGAATTTTTATTTCTATTACATAACATGCGAAGAAAATGCGTATAATATTGATGGGAGTGTAACCTGACTTCATTTCCAATGCCTCCAAATGTTCCCAATTTTCCCTCAATTACAATAGGTCGAAAATTGATGATAAATTTGATGAATTTTTGAAAATCGACATTCCCATGTAAACCAATGAGAAATGGTAAATTTGCTGCAAGTCATCGAATTCATCCATCCGAGTTCTTGCAAAAAATACAAGTTAGATAGTCAATTGAATTTGCTAACTTTATCTAATAAACAATTGATACGTTTTTTCAGGTTTAATAAAGTTATAGGTCTTCAAAGTCAAAATTATTTTTCAAAAAACTCCTCCCCTTGAAATAACACAGGAGGCGAAAAAGATTTTCAAAATGTCTCTGTAACTTTAGTATTCATAAAGTAAACTGAACACTTAGCTTACAAAAAAGGTTAGACAAATCAATTTCTATATAAAATATTTTTGGGGAATCTTTTCTGGATAGATATCCTAAAATTAGATTTGCCCCGAACCCACCATTTGCGATTGGTTTACATGGGAATGACGATTTTCAAAAATTCATCAAAATCATCATTTCCGACTTAGTGTAATTGAGGAAAAATTGGGAAGATTTGGAGGCATTGGAAATGACGTCAAGTTACATTCCCAATAATATAAAGTATTTTCTTCACAGGTTATGTAAATAAAAATTCAAACATAAAGAGGCGTTCAATGAGGGAGCTAAGATTGCCAAACCTATGGAGGGGAGTGTATGTCTTACAGATCAAACATTTATCTAGTCATAAAATAAGGCCAGAATCGCAAAATTGCTTATCTTTGCTATTTTATCCTTCATGAAAATTGTGCAATTGAAATACTCGTTCACTATAAAAGCAATCTACACCAAAATAGTTTTGTATTTGCTGGGGAATTCCACAGAGTCTTGTGTTGGGCTGAATTTGAGATTCCTGAGACTAAAATCATCGTCACTAATGCAGTAATTGAAAAAAAACAGAATTCCATTTAGCAAATCCCCAGTATATTAAAAACTAATTTAGTGTAGATTTTTTAGTTTAGTTTATTTACTAGTTTATCATTGTTGTTGCTCTTTTAAGTACATTAAGACGATTGTTACTTTTTTTTAAAAAAAAGTGTGTGTATATGCACGGTCGATTTCAGATACAGGCTTTATTCCTCTTGAAACACGTGTTTCACTCTCAGAACATATTGCACCGCCAATACATTAAAATACAGCGTACATGTACTTACCTGACGACGTTTAGAATTCATCTTTATGGCGGTCAATACCAATGTTACAAACGTAATTGATGATGGAATGGCATTAGCAAGAACTATAAACGTATTATAATGCAGAGTGTCGACATCAACCATGCACACCATCATCTCAGGGTCGAACTCAAGCACACTCCATCCAAATAAAGCAGGGCTCACTACACAGAAACCGATGACGTAACAAAACATGGATAGTGCAGGCGTCGTCCTCCAAGTAAGAATTGCGCGTGATTTTAGGGGAAACCATGTTAGAAACAATCTGGAAAAGATAATAAAATGGAGATATTTTGAGTTGCAGGGTTTGTATATTGTATAATTCTCATATTGTCTATCCCAAATCATTTGAGACTGAATGTTTTATTTTGTATTAAACCCCACTTGGGTAATAACTAAGAGGAGTGCATTATTTTGCTATTTGCTTTTAAATAATGTAGACTTGGCAAGCTATCCAAAACCAGCTGTGTGGCACAAAAGATGATGACTGTCACAAGCAGTGTACTAAAGCTGAACTAATTATACCCCATTCCACTCTTTCAATATCTGAATAGTTAACACATTAGAGATCAAACTGTTACACACAGTGCACTGAAGCTGAACTAATCACATCCACTCATTTCTTAATACAATTACCTCATAGTCGATACAATAGATTTTTCCTAAAATCGGATCATGGGCCATTTACCTTTAATAAGATTCAGTGCCTAGTGTGTGGTTTGTGTGTGTGGCATCGGGGCTATCGCCCTTTTGGCCATTATTTTTCCTAATACCCAAGACTCATCGTTTATCCATGACTGAATACTAAATTTAGAGGAAATGTAGAATGTCACTCCACTATTGCAATATTGGTGCTTTTGAACTGATGTCTGCACATCACAGGTCAAAATCAACTTCTATTTAGTAATATGACCATATTTTAATTTGCCGCACTGGCCTTTTATTGTTTCTAAAAAAACATATTCATTCAAAATCAGGAAATTACGTGACGAGCAGGGAAATTCTGTAGGGAATTTCAGTCACAAAAAGTAACAAGTGACAATTTACACTTCCTCCGATTGTGGTGTCTACTACTATTTTTGATGTTTTGAGTATTTAGTGTTATGAATATTTTTTTATTCTTCTAAGTATCACTTCAGTATGAATGAATTGTTCTTTGACGATGGTCTCGGATTGTGATATCTGTACCTGAATGGGGGATGGGGTATTTGACACGTTGGATTATGATTTGGGATAGCTGAGGTTTGTTTTCCTAAATGCCTGTGTATCGCAGCTTGGTATACTCTTTTAAGATGTTTTCTTTTTCTTACTGTGTTCTGTAATCACTTTTGGTTCTTTCCCGTTTGCACTTGCGCATACATATTCAGCAAAAACGTTTCTATATTCCTCTCGACCACTCTCGGGTCATTCTCAGAAATTGGGGAGTTTAAGCTTGCAATGTTTTTCAAAACCTAATCGTGAACGGAAAACATTTAAGCGATGCATTTGTATGGGTGGTTGGTCATAAGCATAGGTTGGCGTTTCGATTTTATATGCAAGCTTAAACTCCCTTTTATTAGACTAGGACGTACATGTATATTTTACGTATACCTGTTAACAGACAAAGATGCGAGCGTCCACCAGTTACAGAAGCAGACCAAGCAGCAGATTCCAGCAAGGGCCTTACATAGAGTGGCCCTTTGGTGGTAGTAGGCTTCTCCTTTCACAACACCTAATCATAAATCAATAATTCAACAAATGCATCACTATTTGGTAAAGGTGAGCTTTAACAGGTGATGATATCAACATCAACTGGTCCACAGCAAGATGATACAGGATCACTTTGAGGATGGTACTAACGTATGGTGGACAAAATTCGATTTCGATAAACCTCGTTTTTTACCAATAGCAAAATGTAAGTACAAGTTTAGTTGTCCTGGCTTAAATTCTAAGTATATATGTAGTGTTTAATCGTGTTCTTGAACAGTCGGTGTATTTTTCAGAACATGAAACAATTAAAAAACGTTCAGTGTAAAATGTAATTAAAATGCTGTACCAATAGAGTACAAGCAAATAAAATGGGAATAAAAAATTGTTTACCTTCGTCGAGAAGGCACATTCATTTACAACAATTAAAAATCGATGGAAGAATTTTATAAGAATACACGCAGCAGACAGTACTATTTGATTAAAAATCATTCATTGAGTGAAAAATAATCGTACTGCAGTACTGTGTACTTTGTAAAAAATAAATTGCTTTTATTTTAGGTCATATTTAAAATGTTGTAATCTTGTAAGTATGAATAACAACAGCTCATTGTCAATCTCTATTGAGTTATTTTCCCTAATGGTGAATATCATATTAAGTTAATTATCATCCATTTGAGTTAGTATCACCCTTTACAAACAATCTGAAATTTCGGTGACGTTTGAGCATCCCATTGAAGTAATTTACAACCGACTGTTTACAAACGAAATATTCGACTTAGCTGAAATCAAAGATTTGTTGATATCGAAAGAATTCTGACCACCATCTTTGATGATACTAACTCCAATGAGTATAGGGATATTGCTGCATAAAAGAAATAAGGTGGTTATTGTACTATGGGCATAGGGTTGTTTATGATCACCTCACCTGCTATGGTAAGTGGTAGAATCATTCCAGCTAAAATTATATCTGATATGGCTCGAGATATGATGAAGCAATTTTCAGGAACCCTAAGAACCTGTAACATAATTTTTTTCATAAATACTTTTTTTATTTCAAAAACTGGCCCATATGGCCATTTTAAAATGTTCAAAATGTTACATCATATATTAGTCAATATGATATTTCCCTCGGTAACTTATTTTCGCTCGTTATAAACCCATATTCAATTTCCTCTTATTCATAACCTCTTTAAATCATTCAGACAACCCCCTCGTACTCCCTCGATTTTTCAATCGGGTCAATGCCCCTAGACACAGGCATATTCATAAGACGTTCAAAAGACACCATGCTAAGTTACAATAGTAACCTCTTTGTTTTGTAAGAACATGTTTCTTTTACTAACCTTTAAGGTCAAATACATTAGATGAAGAAAAAATCGCATCTGGAAAGGGAAGTATATGCCCGATAGTCGACAGACCTCGAGTAATAATTTACTAAGCTACTGACACTACCATTGCCGTGTGAATGTCGCCGGGTTTTAACGTACCTCTTCTTTGACAATCGAAATGATAGTCAGAACGTTGCCGAAAACTCCCAAAAAACAGAACGTTGCAGCAAACAAGACAAGAACTGCGAATTTTCCAGGACTTTCTTCAATGTAGGGTTTGTATGTGAATTGCAATATTTCCACGGAACTATTAGTAGTATTCAGTTTCCAGTTTAAATTTTCCGTTGAGTTTTCCATTTTCCGCTCTTCTGCCTAATGTGATTCGATATAATGTCCTATAGAAGTCGACCTTGTTTAGCTCAAAGGGCTCAGCTCATGTCTTGTAATATTTCGGTTTAATGTGTTCAAGTTCATTTTACCTGAACTTTTTGGTATAAATACTTCATATTTGAAAGCAAATCTCAAAGAACGTCGTCTGGTGTGCAAAGGTGCGCAACCAAATGTTTTTTTCCATTTCTCATTTATTCCATATATAATATATAAAAATACAATACAATATTATTGCCTACGTTTTTCAACATTGTCGGCAATATACAAAACATGTCAAGCTGGAAATACTGGAAATACAATAGATTTGGTCCGCAATGTGGATGGTGAAAAATGTTAGAGGCCTTTGGGGGGGTTGAGTTGCAATGGTGGACTTTTGTCCAAATAAGGTTTACTTATCCATGGTTGATGTGATAAAATAAGGTTGACTTGATCAAGTGTGGCTGACTGTTTCCTCTTATTTATAGGAACATCAACCCTGGGGAAGATATATATCTCCTTTTAGTTGAAGGAGAGGAACAATGGATTTAATATAGGTGGTCTTTATCGTTGTTTATTCTGCATTTAGTGATTTCACATTGGAAGTTGAATATTATCCATGCATGTACTATTTGCTGTCTTATAAGCCGGCATCTGCTCAGGGAAGCATTGTTTTTAAAAATGTATTTTAATATTATATTATTGCTTGAGACACAGAATTGAACTCTATGTTTATTAAAGGAATATTCCTTGCCAGACCCTTTCTCTCTTGATATGGTAGCTATAATCATATATATAGTTTCCAAATTTAGCAAAACATGGGAAAATGTTTTAATATGGTCAATATTGATCATTTAAAAATCTAGTGCTTATTTCCAGTGAGCTGCCATCTTTTAAGATTTCTTGCAGGAAGTGATGTCATCAACTCTCAAAAGTAGCACAAAATCACTTCTAGACAAGTGATCATTACTTTCTGTGCAAAAATATTTTCAGGGCTTGTCAACTAAGAATAAAAGAAGAGATTTTCAGAAGGATTAAATAAGATACAAAGTTGAAAAAGAATATTTAGCTGGTTTTGTAATTCTTAATAGCTCCTCACCTAAATCTATATACAAAGTTGAGAGTCGATGACATCACTTCCTGTGTGAAATTTTAAAAGATGGCAGCTAACTGGAATTGAGCATCACATTTCTAAGTGATCAAATTTGACCATATCAAAACATTTTTGCGTGTTCTGCTAAACATGGCAAGCATATATATGGTTATAGCTACCATTACCATATGAGGAGAGAGGTGGTTTGGCAAGGAATATTCCTTTAAGCTAGACAAACTGAACTGTATAATCAACCTACTCAAAATTAGATTATTGAGTTGACTATCTAGGTTTTCTAGATCTTGATCTACTATGACTGACTTGATCAAATATAGTTGACTTAACCAGTTAAGATTGACTTGACCAAATATTGTTAACGTGAACAAATACAGATACATTTCATTTGACCAAATAAGGTTGACGGTCAAATTGCCTTGATTTGATTCCTGGGATTTGAATAATTAGGGTTGACTAATCAACAAGGTTGAATTGAGCATGGACTAGAAATCTGAATTATAGTTACAAGCCATAGGATAAGCAAGTGGGTAAGACCCGGGGTAAGACCATAGGCTAAGGTCGATAGAAATAATTTTTAAATAAAGATGGCATGGTAATCGATCTGTGTTTATTGGGTAAGACCAACTCGATCTGCTACTCAGACTCAACAAAACTTACTAAAGTCCGAAAGATTACAGGCCAAACAATTCATAGATTACTGGATGCAGAGACATTATATGTTTTATATGTCTCTACTGGATGCCCAGGGCTGGATGGAATTAATTAGTATGTTCATATTCTTCGTCAATCGTGGAGATACCTTCAAACTAAACAGATTATCTTAAATAAGCTAATTTTTTGCAACCTCATTGAAGTTCAAAAACATTCAAAAAATTATTTTTGCATGCCATTAATTTCATTTGATGTTTTATATTTAGGCAGAGACATATAAAACATTGTTTTATATGTCTCACTTGGGTTTATACGCGAAGTTCGCTTTCATTAACATGTCATTATTTTTTAAATTAGCCTATAAAAATAAAATAAATAAATAAATAAATCTGAGACATTAATTTATGTCATAAAATGCGTTATGTCTCTGAATAAAAGAATCCTATTCGACGGCGTTATTGAACAAAAGACACCACTGCATTCAGCTATTTGTGAACTATAAAATAGGTTTGAAAATCGAGCAAACGTTCTGGAACGTAGACTCTCAAAGATTTCACGAAAGACTAAAGATTCCGTAAGAAATGTTACGCGGTATATGGCATACATTTATGATTGCGCGGTATTTGTGATACAAGTGAATATGGCATACCCCACCTGCGGTATCTGACATATTCCACAAGTGAGTATGGCATATTCCGCATTGAAATATGATATGATGAATATCTCATATTCACCTGCGTAATATGACATATTCACTTGGAGAATATGACATACACGTTGCGGAATATTGGGTTTACTGCGCGGTGAACGTCATACAAAATTCCATTGATTTGATTGGTTTAGAGAATCAAGACTAAAGTAAAACTATAATGGATTACCATTGTTTTTATCGCTTCGAGCACTTAACTATAAATCTTGGAGTGATTGCGTAAGTTCATTACGTTTGATCGGTAAATGATACTTCTGAAAGTATCAGCAATGCATTAACCGCCATCAAATACTCGCGTTTTCAGGTTTTTATCTGGTCTTTGTAAACTGTTGATTTGGTTGTAAAAGACACACCTAAGCTTCACGAACGTAGGTTGGTTTATTTGTAATTTATATTCGGTTGAGTTTACGAATTTAGAATATAAATAATTTCTATAGTTTTTGTGGGGTGCAGTTCATGTATGTGTCGTTGAAATCGAAGGCGATTTTCACTGATATAGCTGTATGGTGAATAGCTGTTTGGTGAATAGCTGTTTGGTAAATAAGGCTGTTCATTCTGGCTTTTGGCGCCGCATGATAAACTCCATCAAAAAGCTATTATTTTTAAAGGAACATCACTTTCGCAAAGTCGATAGGTTGAAGAGTTGTTGCATACCTTTTAGGCCTCACATTAGGAGGTTCTCAAAATTTTGAGGTTTTAATGGTGTTAATAACTCTGAGAATCAATCGACCCAACCAGAAAAACGTTATTAAGTGCTAGTTATAAGTTTTTACTTATATTCGCCATTTATCAAGTTAACATTGTATTTCATCTAGGTATTGTGTGTATGTTATAGCAGTTACAACACGTTGCAATAAACTGCAGCCACAAGCCTCCTTTTCTTGTAATCAAGTGGTGTGTTTATCTGAACGTAACCTGATAATTGGTATAGGACTATGTGCCCGACTATGTGTAATAATGTTTCCCTTGAAGTGTGTGTTTGCGTGTAACACATAGTCGAATCGACGTAATTGACAATTGTTTACTTCCATATCGCGTTCTCATTGGTTAATGTGTATGCCATATACCGCAGGTGAATCTGTCATACAAGTGAATATGCCATATTCGTTGCGGATTAAGACATATATTTGTACAGAGACATATATCTCGCTGAACAGTTCTCCCGAAAGGCCCAACAAGCCGATCGCGAATCTGAGTATTGGGATGATGTGTTCAAGGAGCTCGATACACACAGACCAGATAACGTATGGAAAACTATTAACAAATCTCAAAATAAAAGAAAAAAATAGTCCAACCTATACTATCTAAAGATGTCAATACCATCTATTCTACGGACCAGGATATACCTCAAGCAATGGTAGCTCAGTATGGAAAACAACAACTACCAGTCCAACAGTTTAGCACATGGTTCACATTCGTAACCAACAAAGTCACTTAAATCATAAATAAAGAAAGGGATATTATTGCATCTCCGGATTATAACAACTCATGCACTCCGGAAAATAAAGACATTGACCTCTCTGAGGTAATCTCGGCCATTCAAAATACTCCAACTATAACGACATCTAGCTCAAGGGAAAAGATTATGAGTGTTTTCATAAAAAAGGCGGATGTACACTTCACAAAGCTCTTTGGTTCTTATCCCCAAAATGCTGGGAACAGGAGAGGCTAGCTACCATTAGAGTATAAAGTAGATCCCAAAATTATGCTCAATAAACCAAACAAAACCAACTACAACTCAGACCGAGCCTACCGCCCTATCACACTTGAAGCCCTCATAGGGAAAATACTCCAAAGGATTATTAACCCCCGTCTCTCTTGGGAAAATGAAATAACCAATTCATATTCCATTTTCCAGGACACTTTTAGAGAACATCACTCCTGCTCCCAAACAGTGCTCCGACTAATAAAATCCATCCAACAAGCCTGGGGAAGAGGAGAAACCGTGAAGCAGTCCTGGATTATGAAAGTTGTTTTGAACAAATTTGGCGAGAGGTACTCATATACAAACTGTTTAACAAAGGCATCAAAGGCAGAATGCTTGTATATTTACATGAATACCTTAACAACCGACAATTCTCAATCACAACCAATGACTTTACCACACCACTAATGATATCAAAAGTGGGTATCCCTCAGGGGTCAATTCTCAGTCCATCCCTCTCTATACTGAAGACTCTATGACCTCTGTGAAATCCGCCACAGCAGGATTCGCAGATAATATCATATGGGCGCATGGTAAAGTTATCAACACAAATCAACGAAGAACTTAACCAAATAGCTGTTTCTTGGTGTGGAAAATGGAACATGGAAATTGCTCCTGAAAAAACTGAAGTTCTAATCTTCACTCCACCAAACAGACCTTCCCCGGTGGTTAAAACATCCACATCGGCGGAAAAAAGCTGGACATAGTGACACATAAGAAAATACTTGGCTGCAATATCACACTGAACTAACCTTTAACCAACATATAGTCTTGAAAACAAACACTGAGTGACAATATAGTCACCATACTTTCCTCAAAACCAGATAAAGACACTATAGTATTCATAGGTTCATCACCCAGAGCCAACAGGGGCAGCAGCAATCATCTACCATCAAGGATTGTCTTCCTCCCCAATATGCATCGAATCACCAACCTCTAAGATTGGCAACAACTATATTGGCGAAATTCATGCATTGAAATTGGCACTGGAATTCCTCACCTCAGCCACCACAAGCCCCGATATTACATAATACACTACTATCAGATTGTCAACCGGCAATAATATCAGCCTTCTTAACCACAAACAAAGGAATTACAACAACTGATATACTCGAAAATCGCAAAGCCTGTAAAACCCTTATACATCAACATAAGACCATCAAAGTCTACTGGGTACCTGGACACCAGGGCACAGAAGGCAATGAACTTGCAGATAAGATGGCCAAGCAGGCATCTGGAAATGCCAAACAGCTCACGGAGATCAACATCACAAAGGCTACGGCTTATAATAAGATTAAAAATGGCTGCACCCACAAATGGCAGTCCAGATTTGAGAACTCTAGTAAAGTGAGCTTTATTCAAAACCTGGTTCCTAAGATCAAAACCAAAAGTCTGAACAGGTAGGAAACAGGTACAATGGAGTGTTAACCAACCAACTTATGTCTAGGCACACACACTTATTAAACATCTCGTCCCATTATTTCTACATTGTTACAATTGCATTTTCGCTGATATTGAGAAATCAGAGGTTGACGTTTAGGTATTCATAACTTTTGAGTAGAATTTTTTTTAAACTTAATTTTTCGTATAGGTAATTATTTGTATATGAACGCTTTGCAGAGCAAAAATCACTGATTAACAATAAATAAAACACATCTTTTTTATAGTTTCTTGTTTTTGAAATATCAAAATAACCCTGAAAACTGAATTTTTATTCACTTCCATTTTGTTATTGTCTCGTATACAATTATTCTGCCCATCTAATTATAAGGAGTATGGCTCGTGTTCCATTTTGACTGATAAGGTACTGGATGAGCTGTGTCGATGTTTTTGCTTACAGGAATGCATTTCTCTAATTATGTTTATTATGCTTACAAGTCCTTCAACCATAAACTTAAGCACATAATTAAATACTCAAAACGTACACATTATCAAAATAAGTTTGCCGAAGTAAGTGGTAACATTAAAAAGTCTTGGTCTATCATTAATGAACTACTTGGAAAAAACAAAAAAGCTGCATTGCCATCTAAATTCACTATAAATGGAAAGGAAACAACAGATCATGAAATCATTTCCAATGGATTTAATAATTTTTTTACCAATATTGGTAAAAATCTAGCCAAGGAGATTCCAAAATCCAAAAAATGCTTTAATGAATACCTAGCAAGAGCTCAAAAAGTTCAATCATCTATTTATCTCAAAAAGACCTCAAAAACTGAGCTTGAATTAGAAATATGTCTTCTAAAATCTTCCTCGCCTGGACCTGATGGGATTCTACCATCACTTATTAAGTCTGCAAGACAGTTTTTAATTGATCCACTCTTGTATATATTTAACTTATCTTTTAAATCTGGTATTTTCCCAGACGCCCTCAAATTGGCCAAAGTAACACCTGTATTTAAAAAAGGTGTCACTACAAATCCTTCGAACTATAGACCAATTTCAGTTTTATCTGTATTTTCTAAATTGTTAGAAAAGCTCATGCACGCCAAACTCACTGGTTTTTTAGAACGTTTTGAAATTATTTTTACTTATCAATTTGGATTTCAGAAATTCAACTCTACCTACATGGCCATTTTATATTTCATTGAACAAATTCGAAAATCAACTGATTTGGGGAAAACGAGCATTGGCATAACATTAGATTTTTCCAAGGCCTTTGACACAATTAATCATGACATTTTGATACAAAAACTTGAATATAATGGCATCAGAGGAATAGCTAAGTCCTGGTTTGAAAGTTATTTAAAAGACCGCAAACAATATGTCACCATTAACAATTATGAATCTAAACAATCATCTCTAAATTGTGGTGTTCCGCAGGGCTCGGTACTTGGACCACTATTATTTATTCTTTACATAAATGATCTGCCTTTTGTTGCCCCTAATCTAAAATTTATTATGTTTGCTGATGACACCAATCTTCTTGATAGTGATTATGATTTAAATGAACTTATGACTAGAACTAATGCAAACTTGAATTCAATAGATGACTGGATAAAAGCAAACAAACTTTCACTTAATATTGGCAAAACCAATGCTATTCTATTTGGACCCCAAAAAAATCAAACAAATCTGAATCTTAAAATACGCAATGAGAACATAAATTTCCGGGAAAAAATTGACTTTCTTGGAATTATTATTGATAAAAACTTGAAATTTAAAGAGCACATAAAATCTGTTGAAACAAAGATTTCTCGCGTCATTGGTTCTCTTTATCACATTAAACATCTACTTCAAATAGACAGTTTCAAAACAATTTACTACTCATTGATACACTCTCAATTAAATTATTGCAACATAATCTGGGGTAACACATTTAAATCATTTTATGATCGTCTACATAAACTGCAGAAACAATTCTTAAGGCTAGCTTTAAATAAGGATAGACTTTCTCACTCCGCTCCCCTATTTAAAGATCTTAGAATATTAAGTATTTTTGATGTCAACAGATATTGTACTGGTCAGTTCATGTACAAAATCTTTAATAAGCACCCCAGTCTTCCAAAAAATCTATTTCAAGACTTGTTTGATATCAACATTAATATTCATCATCATTACACAAGACAATTGCATTATTTTCATATCCCTAAATGCTCTAAACTTTCCCTTCGCTATCTGGGTCCTAATCTTTGGAATGCTCTACCACATGATATTAAAAAATGCTCCACTCTAAATATTTTCAAATCTTCATATAAAAAACTACTCATCTATCGATAATGTATAACACCAATTCATACTATACTGTTGATTTTATACTGGTACCCGATTTTTGTAACATTTTTACATTGTACATCCTTAGATTAATTGTTAATACCATTTTTATATACCTACATGTAACATAATATAAGTGTTTTCTTCTATATGTAGTCTAGTTGTCATTTTAATGATTTCTGTTAAACCGCAACATATACCCACTAGGGTGTCTAGCGGCTTGTTTTTATAGTGTATATTATATAAGAATTATGAAATAAATAATTGAATTGAATTGAATTGAATTGAAATATATCATTTTTCATTGATTTTGATAATAATAGGGTGTAGTTTTTCAGCATCTGCGAATTATTGCCATTTATACCCCCTGGCTACTTTTATGAGAGGGCACTATGATAATCATCAATAATTTCCGTTATATACAATCACATTCATATTTCTAGGGATTATGTATCTACCTATAATTAGTTGCTATCCCAAGTTTGATCATGATTGGTCAAGTGGTTGCCATAACAACAACTTATGAAAAATCGTTAATATTTTTGATAAATCCACCAGATCTTCAAAAGGTACATGACAAAGGTCTCCCTTGTTAATTAACTGCAAAATATACTAGAAAGAGATCGTCCCATTATTTCCACATTGTTATAACTATTTGTCACATGATCAAAATTATGTATCTGATTGTCTCTGCTGCCTACCCAAATGGATATGACAATGTGGGCCTAAATTTTTTTCCTCATTTTGCACTTCAATGTGGCTCTGGATCTCCAAAAGAAGATGAGATCCATTGAAATGGACCTCAGAAATGAATTCCTCGTGAAAAATTGAGAAAGAGTATACTTATCTCAAAATCTGTAAAAAGTGAGTTATAACAATGTGGAAATAATGGGACGATCTCTCAAAGCTAAACCCTGAGATTAAGTCCCCTAATTGTATTCATTGTATTAGGCCATCAGCCTGGGGGGTTGGTCGGTATCAAATTAGGGGAATAATCGTCATAGTAATTTTTGGGAAGGTTAAGACCTCTTGAGTAAGAAAATATGTGATAGCATTGTAACAGTTGTAGCTAAATGGGTGTTATCACCCATTTTTCAAAATGGCCGCCAGTGCACATGTCACAATATAAGAGTGGGTATATCTAAGCACACTGAGATGCAAAATCCGTGATTTTAGGACCTATGTCTAGGTTTTAGGGGTTAAGGATTTCATTTATATCTAAATCTAAGTCATCAAACAATTGTTTCTCATAGAAATCCAAGATGGCCACCAAAATGGGTGCAAAAACGAATATGTAACTACTGTTAATGCTCAATAAACACTTAAGAACAGTGATTTTGGAGCCCATGTCTACGATTTAGGGGACAAGGATTTGATTTATGTCTAAATCTGAGTCATCAAATAATTACTTTTCATAGAAATCCAAGATGGCCACCAAAGTGGATGCCAAATCGAATATGTAACTATTGATTTAAGCTCAAAGAACAGTTAAGAACAGTGATTTTGGAGACCATATCTAGGTTTTAAGGGTCAAGGATTTGACTTATGTCTAAATCTAAGTCAGCAAACAATTACTTTAAATAAAAATTCCAAGATGGCCACCAAAATGGGTGCCAAATCGAATATGTAACTATTGATTTAAGCTCCAAGAACAGTTAAGAACAGTGATTTTGGAGACCATATCTAGGTTTTAAGGGTCAAGGATTTGACTTATGTCTAAATCTAAGTCATCAAACAATTACTTTAAATAAAAATTCCAAGATGGCCACCAAAATGGGTGCCAAAATGGATATTCAACTATTGATTTAAGCTCAAAGAACAGTTAAGAACAGTGATTTTGGAGCACATGTCTGCTGATTTTATTTATGTCTAAATCTAAGTCATCAAACAATTACTTTATATAGAAAACAAAGATGGCCACCAAAATGGGTGCCAAAATGAATATTTAACTGATTGATTTAAGCTCAAAGCTCAGTTGAGAACAGTGATTGTGGAGACAATGTCTAGGTCTTAGGGGTCAAGGGTTTCATTTATGTCTAAATCCGAGTCAACAAAATAATTGCTTTTCATAGAAATCCAAGATGGTCACCAAAATGGGTGCTTGCAATAACAAGTAAATGTTGATTTAAGCTCAAAGAAGTTTATAACAGTAATTTGAGACCATGTCAAGAATTTTGGCGTCAAGAATTTCAGTTACGTCTAAAACTATAAATAATTCCTTCATTTGGATCCAAGATGACTTCCAACATTGCTGCCGAAGTGAAAATAAGATTTATTATCTTAACATATAGAGGAGTTAGAACATTAATTTTTGATATTTTAAGTTTGTGTGGTCAATGATTTTAATTTTGTCTTTAATAAAATTAAAAACATTTTATTTATATGGATATGCAAGATGGCCTCCAAAATGGCTGCCAAAATGAATTCGTATAACTATCCAGTTAACCACATAGATCACCAAGAACAATAATTTTGTAAGCAATGTTTACTTTAAGGAGGTCAAGAAGTTCAGTTATATAGAGCTATTCCATGAAACAATCTGTGATTAATATCAGAATTAAAGATGGATGCCAAAGTGTTAATATTATAAAAGGTCAAATAAGAAAAAACAATTACATAAACATTTGCGTAATAAAATCTTAGGTATAATCATCCCATTAGCAATGTTACTGTAAGTTGCCTTCCTTTTCCTTAGTTTTGTGGTGGTTCAGTATCATAAACATTGACTATAGAAAGAAGTTGACTGCCTATAGGAAGAAGTAGATTATTGGATGGAGAAGATCAAGCACAAGAAATTCCTCAAAGACAAGTGTATCATACACCAGAAAGAGTTTGATGAAAATAAACATTTTAATCAGTCCTCAAAATCGTGACTGCAGCCATTTTGGTGGCCATCTTGGATATCAAAATAAAGGAATGCCTTAATTATAGACAAAATTAAAATTCTTGACCCTTAAAACCAAGACATGATCTCCAAAATCACTGTTCTTTGAGCTTAAATCAATAGTTACATATTCATTGCAGCACCCATTTTGGTGGCCATCTTGGATTTCTATAAAAACGTAATTATTTGATTACTTATAGATTTAGACATAAATGAAATCCTTGGCCCCTACAAAATAGACAGAGTCTCCAAAATTACTGTTCTTAACTGTTCTTTTAGCTTATTAAATCAATAGTTACATATTCATTTCAGCACCCATTTTGGTGGCCACCTTGGATTTCTATATAAAGAAATTATTTGATTACTAAGGATTTAGACATAAATGAAATCCTTGGCCCCTACAAAATAGACAGAGTCTCCAAAATTACTGTTCTTAACTGTTCTTTTAGCTTAAATCAATAGTTACATATTCATTTTGGCACTCATTTTGGTGGCCATCTTGGATTTCTATAAAAAGTAATAGTTTGATGACTTAGATTTAGACATAAATGGAATCCTTGAACCTTAAAGCCATGACAGGATCTCCAAAATCACTGTTCATTGAGCTTAAATCAATAGTCACATATTCATTTTGGCACCCATTTTGGTGGCCATCTTGTATTTCTATGAAAAGGTAATTATTTGAAGACTCTGATTTAGACATAAATGAAGTCCTTGACTCTAGAACTATGACATGATCTCCAAAATCACTGTTCTTTGAGCTTAAATCAATAGTCACATATTCATTTCAGCACCCATTTTGGTGGCCACCTTGGATTTCTATATAAAGAAATTATTTGATTACTAAGGATTTAGACATAAATGAAATCCTTGGCCCCTACAAAATAGACAGAGTCTCCAAAATTACTGTTCTTAACTGTTCTTTTAGCTTATTAAATCAATAGTTACATATTCATTTCAGCACCCATTTTGGTGGCCACCTTGGATTTCTATATAAAGAAATTATTTGATTACTAAGGATTTAGACATAAATGAAATCCTTGGCCCCTACAAAATAGACAGAGTCTCCAAAATTACTGTTCTTAACTGTTCTTTTAGCTTAAATCAATAGTTACATATTCATTTTGGCACTCATTTTGGTGGCCATCTTGGATTTCTATAAAAAGTAATAGTTTGATGACTTAGATTTAGACATAAATGGAATCCTTGAACCTTAAAGCCATGACAGGATCTCCAAAATCACTGTTCATTGAGCTTAAATCAATAGTCACATATTCATTTTGGCACCCATTTTGGTGGCCATCTTGTATTTCTATGAAAAGGTAATTATTTGAAGACTCTGATTTAGACATAAATGAAGTCCTTGACTCTAGAACTATGACATGATCTCCAAAATCACTGTTCTTTGAGCTTAAATCAATAGTCACATATTCGTTTTGGCACCCATTTTGGTGGCCATCTTGTATTTCTATGAAAAGGTAATTATTTGAAGACTCTGATTTAGACATAAATGAAGTCCTTGACTCTAGAACTATGACATGATCTCCAAAATCACTGTTCTTAACTGTTCTTCGAGCTTAAATCAATGGTTACATAAAGGTGTTCATTTTGGCACCCATTTTGGTGGCCATTTTGGATTTCTATAAGAACTAATTGCTGGATGACTTAGATTTTGGCATGAATGAAATCCTTGACCCCTAAACCTTAACATAGACCCTAAAATCACAGTTTCTGCATCTCAGTGTGCTTAGATATACTCACTCTTATATTGTAACATGTGCACCGGCGGCCATTTTGAAAAATGGGTGATAACACCCATTTAGCTACAATTGTTGCAATGCTATCACATAGTTTCTTACTCTAGAGGTCTTAACCTTCCAAAAAATCACTATGGCGATTATTCCCCTGATTTGATACCGATAACCTAAATTTTGGGGTGAAGCTGATGGCCTATATGGTTCCCGAGTCAATACACCATTTCATATTTGAATGCTCCTTATTCCAGGACCAAAGGGATGAACTAGTACTTGCTCGCATCGACATTATCCTACATGTTAGTACTTACAACTCATACTAGGCCTTAACACAAACATCAGCGGGCCCACCAACAGAATAATTTCAGAAGCGCTGCATCGCTATCTGCAAAATATCAAAAGATGTTAAAGGCCCACTTTGCGAATTTTCAATGTTTTTGGGCAAAATAAAGATTTTTATTTGAATTCTATAAAATGTTCAATGTATTGATAAGAACCCTATCTTTCGTTTGACACCAACCGCAGCTCAAACGGACCACATCAAAGCTTACAATAATTGATCAAAAAATATTTTTCGATCTGTCAAGCTTTATATATCAAGTTTTTCTTTTTTTATCAATGTTATTCACCCTTGGTATACGCAGCTAACGAAAATTGACCGGTACGGGTCAAAAACTGGACCGGTACGGGTTAACGGTTTTATTTGAATTTAAAATAGCCATAACCTGCTCAATATTGACTTCTTCGTGTCTAATTTGAAATATATGATGCCTCCCGATGCTTTTAAGTACCCCATTTTTTTACAGATTTCTAAACGGACCAAAACTCTCTAAATGCGCATTTATGCTCTTTTCTCTCGAGAACGACTGTCTCATTTTCACGATAACTTTTATTTAGTACTTCTAACATATAAGATCTATTTTTCCCCATCAAGGTATGATGTAAATGACATGCTATTTACATCTTGTGAGTTTCAATGACGCACGTTTGATTTTATAAAAAATGCCAAACTTTGTGACAAAGAATATCATCCTGCTTGCAGCGAGAAGACGGACCGGTTCGGGGCAATCTGCTTGCAGCGAGAAGACGGACCGGTTCGGGGCAATAGCTGATGAAATTCTTTGTCACAAAGTTTGGCATTTTTTATAAAAATCAAAGCGCGTCATTGAAACTCACAAGATGTAAATAGCATGTCATTTACATCATACCTTGATGGGGAAAAATAGATCTTATATGTTAAAAGTACTAAATAAAAGTTATCGTGAAAATGAGACAGTCGTTCTCGAGAGAAAAGAGCATAAATGCGCATTTAGAGAGTTTTGGTCCGTTTAAAAATCTGTAAAAAATTGGGGTACTTAAAAGCATCGGGAGGCATCATATATTTCAAATTAGACACGAGGAAGTCAATATTGAGCAAGTTATGGCTGTTTTAAATTCAATAAAACCGTTAACCCGTACCGTTTCAGCTTTTGACCCGTACCGGTCACTTTTCGTTAGCTGCGTATACCAAGGGTGTTATTGAAAGATGGCGAAGTTGTTCGCATTACATGATACATTCATTTTTATAGAAGTGTCGCCATCTTTTAAATCAAAAGTAATTACATGCATGCATGTGTAATGATCTCTGAACTTGAAATGTTTTTTTCTGTGTGATTTTTTCTCGGTTCAATATTAAAGCAAACCAAACTTTTTGTCATATTTGACATTGATATGTTTCATTGATCATTTTTTCTTTTTTCTTCTAAATTAAGTATAGTGGGGCCAACATAATAAGAGACAGTGACTGGCTCTATACTAAACTCATGAGTTCACAATATTGAAAGAACATGTTCTCAGCGCTCTCTCCATCTTAGTAAAGTATAATGAGATATAGTACCAAGGTGAATTACTGAGTAACCAGTGTCCAAAGCAGGCGCGTATCGTGGTCATTTTGCAAGGGTACGCCCCAGTATGTGGATGAATCACCATTGATATACGCAGCTAACGAAAATTGACCGGTACAGGTCAAAAGCTGGACCGGTACGGGTTAACGGTTTTATTTGAATTTAAAACAGCCATAACTTGCTCAATATTGACTTCCTCGTGTCTAATTTGAAATATATGATGCCTCGATCCCGATGCTTTTAAGTACCCCAATTTTTTACAGATTTTTAAACGGACCAAAACTCTCTAAATGCGCATTTATGCTCTTTTCTCTCGAGAACGACTGTCTCATTTTCACGATAACTTTTATTTAGTACTTCTAACATATAAGATCTATTTTTCCCCATCAAGGTATGATGTAAATGACATGCTATTTACATCTTGTGAGTTTCAATGACGCGCGTTTGATTTTATAAAAAATGCCAAACTTTGTGACAAAGAATTTCATCCTGCTTGCAGCGAGAAGACGGACCGGTTCTATTGCTAATACACTCCCTTAATGAATTTGCATCGATAATGTGGTATTAATTAATTGATTAGTAACCCGTGAATTACAGGCCCCCAAAAATAAAAACACTACACCAGACGAAAATAGAGAAAGTCGTCTGCACAAGGTCGTGCGAATTTGGAAATGCTCTACACATAAGGGCTTTTATTGGCTTAATCAATGTAGTTAAAGCTAAATCAACTTATCGTACGGTTTAAATTATTAAATTACTTCTTACATTCAATAATGTCAAGTGATACTCAGGTTTATACGTACTGAATTTGCTGATTTTGAGCGTGTCTGCCTGGATTCGCCATCATACTCTTTGAATCACGAAAAAATTTGAATCACGAAAACAGTGAATGACAATGAGGGAATCGAGAACTTATTGTTAATACACTTGTACAACAAAGGTTTACACATCATCAAAGAAAATAACAGTAAAATACTGAATTTCATGTTTTTTCAAAATATTTTTTCAAATTCAAACAGTACGCCTGGGCGTATTTTGCGTACATGACGATACGCGCCTGCAAAGACAGCATTATAGTGTTTATTGCATCTAGCGGTACATGCTTTTCAAACTTTAGTTACTGATAGATGTCACTTCATGCTTTCAACGGAGCTCAATAAATAATGACGTCACATGTAAACTGAGAAGATGAATAAAATAGAAATCGAAATCGCAGAAAATTCTTGGATATTTATTTAGGATTACGCGTGTTTTACGCAGATTTTCTCCTTCAAACATGGCACAGCAGGAGAAGATGCATATGCTCACAGATTATGTGTATAAGGTGGGTTGAAATTTGTATGACTTTGATCGAATAGCAGTGTTTCCATCGGGTCTTGTCTTGCTGTGTCTGCAATGCAGGAATGCATCCATGGCATTCAAAGAAAATGTTTACTTCGATCATTTTGCCAAGTGTCATCAAATTTGATTTGTTCACATTAACTATTGAACTAAGGACCATGCATCGCACAATTTTAACAGCATGTCTAGTATATTTTGAAGTGATTGTGACCGGGGGATTGTGCCTGACAAAATGGTTGTGCCAGGTCAAAAACAACATTACAACAGACTTGAACAGTGGTGTAGGGTAACGTCAAATTATGAGGTAATGTGGACATGGTGACTTTGGCACTTACTTATTCAGGCCTGTAGCTTAGTAGGTTCTCATTCTCAGATAGGTTCAACCTTCCTCCTTTCCCCGCCAAAACTTCTTTCAAAATCATGCAGTTTTTCACCATTCAGAACACTGCTCATGTGATGGAAATGTGGGAATTTCTAAAGTTGACAACAGACCTGCTCGCTAGTCGTAGAAATTAGAATTTCTGTTTTTCTACAGCGGATGGCGTTGTGTTACTCTTGTTATAACGAGTACTGTATCATTGCATGGTCAGTCTTCATTGTATTCTAGGACCGAGGGTAGTCAAGTAACTAAAGAGTTAAAAAGTCTTGCTATACCGAGTTATGAGTAGCCAAAATCCTTTGAGCTTTACTGACACATAACACGGAACTTGGTACTTTTAAATGGCTTGCAATTATTAGAATAGTATAATAATGTGAAATGTTTTCATAGTTTAATAAAGAAGTGTTTGTTTTATTTCAAACATAGCTAGTAGTAATACACTAATAGTCATATCGATTCCTTGATCAAATTTGACAAAAGCTCATCCTAATTACTGAATACATTAGATCTACACACATCCAAAGTCAAAGTTCCATACAGAGTCTTGCAAGAAAATTGTTGCCATTAGATGATATAGATTTGGCGTTGAGTAAACAAATAAGGTTGGTATATATTGCAAGCAACGCAAGTTGCGAAACTTGACAACCCCCCCTGCTTGAAGAAATACTGGGGAGATCACTGATATGAATACAATATAATTATTCTATATTCATTATCACGCCCGGTGATCGTGAAAATGGGACGGAGGGTGGGAGCAGGCAATTTCCGCTAGAAAATTCAACAAATCTGGTAAAATTATTTTTTCAAGACAGAGTTTACGATTGAATTGCAAATTGAATAAGCGCACGGTATGATAAAATATGTTATGTATTCTAGGATTATTTTTCAACCGATACTCTTTTAAGATATAAGATCTATTAAAAAAAGGCGCAACGCAACCAACGTGCAAAAGTCAAAGTTTTTGCTATAAATCAAGCAACAATGGACTACACGACCTGTAATAAATACTTGTAAGTGATGTTATCATAACTAAATTAATGTCATTGCTGAATTTATAAAATAAGTTTCCATACGTAAAATAAAAAATAATCTAAAATAATTAAAATGGGACGGAGGGGGGGAGGGGACGGAGGGGGGGGGGGAGGGGACGGAGGGGGGGGAGTATTAATTCTATAAAGTGAAACAACTTCACACGAATTCTTGTATTTGAAAAATGAACTCATGAACTTAGTAAGAAACTGGATGATATACCCCTGGAGACTGAAAAATGGGGACATTTGGAGTAAAAGGACTTAAAGTCGCAAAACATCTCTAATCATGTCTTATATACATATTGCTCCCCCCCCTCCGTCCCCTCCCCCCCCCCTCCGTCCCAAATTCATTATTTTCGATTATTTTTTATTTCACATATGGAAACTTATTTTATAAATTCAGCAATGACATTAATTTAGTTATGATAACATCACTTACAAGTATTTATTACAGGTCGTCCAGACCATTGTTGCTTGATTTATAGCAAAAACGTTGATTTGTGCCTGTTGATGGCCTTGCGCCTTTTTTAATAGATCTCATACCTTAGATGCGTATCGTTTCAGAAAAAATCCCAGAAAACCTAACATATTCCACCATACCGTGCACCTATCCATTTAGCAATTCAATAGTAACTTTTTCTTGAAAAAATAAATCTTCCAGATTTTTGAATTTCCTAGCAGAAATTGCCTGCTCCCCCCCTCCGTCCCATATTCACGATCACCGGGCGTGATTATTGAATGCTCCTGGAATTTGATAATTGATATTTCCCGCTTTTACTTTCAGTAAATTTCTGTGTAGTGATACTTTCACAATGTGCTATTCCACCCTATTCTAGGCTTTGTGGTATATTACAGTAAAACCTGACCAATCCGAACGCCATTGGGACCGGCTTAAAGCAGATATGAAATGGTATTTTTAACCTAAAGGAATCAATATAATTTTTTGATAGATGTATTTGGACATGTTTTCTCATCAGAAGTGTGAAAACTATTTCACTCTAACGATCGTTATAGCTGCTTAATAAGCAATATTCGAATTGGTTGTGACGTTATTGGCCCCCACGTGATCTCTTACTGGTCCCCACGTGGCCCGTTTTGGTCCATTAGATCATGACGTCATAATGCCAAAATGTTTTGTTATTTATTTACACAACAATCCTATGGTTGCCGTGACGTTATGATTACTATGGAACCAATAAACCAAAGCTATATTTTGTATATGACGTTACTAATCACGTGGGGGCCAATTTGATTTATCAGTTAGTTTTATTTCCTTATCTATGACCGTTAGCAGTTATCTAACATTTATTTTATAATGGCTATCGCAAGAACTCTATGGTGGGCTTACAATGGAGAAAACTACATTTTTGAAGCTGCAAGTTGAGAAAAGCTATTTCAGTTGTCCTTTAAGCATTCAGATTAGGAGGTTTTCACATTTCGAGGTTTTTGCATTCGCGAGTTTCTGGATTCTGAAGAAATGTGAGCACATTCTCGGTACATGTTTATAGTTCGTTTGACCACATAGCTTTAGGCATTTCAGAAGCCCCACAGTCATTTCACAAATAATTCCCTCCCCCCAACCTGCTATTAAAAGAGGGAATTGATATATCCCTATCATTGGAGATGAGATTTATCTCATAAGAAAAGTGGAGGGGTAATGATATCCCTCTCCCAGAATGAACTAAATTGATTTTGAACTAAGGAGTAGTAAATAATATCATCCCAAGAGCAACAATATAGTTTTGTCATTATTTAACATGTAATGATCGAACCTTGCTACATTTTTTCAGAATATACTTGAAGGAGTCAACCCAAAGTTACGACAGCTTTTGGTGACAGGACGGGCGTATCAGAAAGCATTACATGGTAAGTCAGAACTAAATATAGATCTCTGAGAATAACATCCTAAAATACTATACGTAGACACTTTTGTACGTGACTGTAACAATTGATCTGCACTTATAGTATAGTAAAACCTGTATATACATGTATTTGATGACTATTGAACTCTAACTTGAACATTTTCCAAATGTGAACACTTTTTGATCCCATTTTTTACTTCCTTTGAATCCCATGTTAAAAACATTGAAAATTAATGTGAAGAGTGAACACCTCCCATTTTGAATGTTGAACAGTCATATTTCTATTTATATGAATTAACCTCTCATATCTGAACACTTTTCACAATCTATTAAAACATGACCGTGCTGAGCTCTATTTGAATTTCTAAACCAATCAGAATGCAGCATAGCCAATAATGAACGTTCATTATTTCTCCATATAGGCACGCCTGTGCTCTATTCAATCTGTGTATTATGATGTCACACCTGGGAATGGCAAAAATAACAGCAAGTTTGGTTATTTCATTGACTTAACTCCCCAATTCTCTGAACAAGGTTTTCTTTTTTATGTTCGAATCGAGTTAAATAATGATAGGCCATTCAATATGGTGAAATTCTACACTCATTCGGCAGAATGTCAGTACAAATGCACCCCCTTCATTTCGTGCTTTGTACGACACTCTGTGACGTCCAACTCATGTTGAATTTCACCAGATTGAATGGCCTATCATTATTTATTCCTTAATTGAAACCAATTAAATATTTACTGATATTCACTGATTTTATGATTTGATTTGAATCAGATTTTCAAATTATTATAAAAAGCTAGGCGGTCATTCAATAATAAATATTTATTCAGAATCCAGCCAATGCAAAAACTAGGGAGTTCTTCTGCATAAAATATTTCAGTAGGTGCTGCACCCATTTGAGATCTTTCAAATAGGTCTGCACCTGCTTGAACACCTATTTGCACCATCTTGAAAATGAAAATGAGAAAAAAATAGTATATTTTGTCCAACTTTGGTCAGAATTGTGAAAATTAGAATTCCAAAAACCTGGAAAGAACTGCAGTGTATACCACACTAGTTAATAAAATGTACAACATTTCTTGACATTGCTCTATTACAAGCTATCAATAGCCATTGTGTACAATATTGATTTGTTTATATAGAACATGGAACAATAGGTATGTCTCCAGGAATTCATTGCATTGATCTCCTCGGTTAATGTCCATTTCTGATAATACCTGTATAAAGTACAGTACAGCAAAACCTGTCTAAGTGGAACACTACACTAGAATCAGTCACTTTTAAATGTTTTAAGGCACAACTGAAATATCTTTTCTCAACTTGCAGCTACAAAAATGCAGTTTTCTTCATTGTAAGCCCAGCGTAGAGTTCTTGTGATAACCACTATAAACACGGGTAACTAGAGTATCCGCGTATATTGAGTATGACCGGTTCTTAGGCTACGAATATGACCTGTTTTGGAAAGTCATGAGAGGCACAGCTGCTTAAAAATGGAAAATAAAGGTTAACTTCTATATTATCCTTTTTGAAATTGTGTTTGTTGAATATAGTTTATGCTGTATTTAAAAGTAATGTAACAAAAAAATGTTATTTTTTTTAGCAATGTAACTGTTCATAATGGAATATCAATCAGAAAGTACAGATTTCTCGCCTTAGAGCCAAATCATTAATATCACAGTAGAAAAAAACAAATCCCAAACCTTTTTATGGCTAACCTGAACAAGATCTCCAAATCTCAGTTTATATGATCCCCCGTAGAGTGAGCAAGAGAAGGATTTATCTTTTCCCGAAGGATACGCTTGTGAAATGTCATGGAAACGAGTGTAACACGGCATCCAAGACATTTCACAACCGTATTCTCCAATAATGGGGCACCAGTGACATTCGTATTCTCAAAAATTCAAAGATGTATCATATTTGGACAGAGCAGGCTAAATTATTATCCCATCGAACGAAGTTCGGAGGGATATAGGGAACGCCTCCGTCCGTCCGTCCGGACGTACGTCCGTCCGTCCGTCCGTACATACGTCCGTCCGTCCGTACGTACGTCCGTCCGTCCGTCCGGGCAATAACTCAAATACCGTTGGCCCGATTTTGTTCATATTTTGTACACATATACCCTATGGGGGTAGAAGTTCTGCTCGAAAGCCGATTTTCAAAATGGCCGCTCATTTCAAAATGGCGGCCATTTTAGTGCCGATTTTACAGTAATTTAGGTGCAATATGTAAAACTGTAATAGCAATATGTTTTAAATGTAAAAAAATTATAAAGGACATTAAAAAAGCTACAAATGTAGATATTAAAAAAGCACATGTCAGCCATCTTGAAAAATGGCGGCCTTTACTCGTTATTTTACGATTTTTGCTGTAACTCGAAAAGTAGTGGAGCGATTTTGTTCATATTTGGTATGTGAGTACTATAAACATTGCACACTGTCTAAAGACACTTTTGGTAGAAGGCGGCCATTTTGAAAAATGGCCGCCATTTTAACGTATTTTACTATAACTCGAAAAGTAGTGGAGCGATTTTGTTCATATTTGGTATGTGAATACTATGAGCATGGCACACTGTCCTATGACACTTTTGGTATAAGGCGGCCATTTTGAAAAAAATTTTGAAAAATGGCCGCCATTTTAACGTATTTTACTATAACTCGAAAAGTAGAGAAGCGATTTTGTTCATATTTGGTATGTGAATACTATAAACATTGCACACTGTCTAATGACACTTTTGGTAGAAGGCAGCCATTTTTCAAAATGGCCGCCATTTTAACGTATTTTACTATAACTCGAAAAGTGGTGGAGCGATTTTGTTTATATTTGTTATGTGAATACTAAAAGCATGGCACACTGTCTAATGACACTTTTGGTAGAAGGTGGCCATTTTGAAAATGGCCCCATTTTAACGTATTTTACTATAACTTGAAAAGTAGTTCAGCGATTTTGTTCATATTTGGTATGTTTCATATTTTATATGTGAATACTATAAACATGGCACACTGTCTAATGACACTTTGGGTAGTAGGCGGCCATTTTGAAAAATGGCCACCATTTTTATGTTTTTTTACTATAACTTGAAAAGTAGTGAAGCGATTTTGTTCATATTTGATATGTGAATACTCATGAGCCTTGCACACTGTCTCATGACACCTCGGATAGTAGGCGGCCATTTTAAAAAATGGCTGTCATTTTTACATTTTTTACTATAACTCGAAAAGTAGTGGAGCGATTTTGTTCATATTTGATATGTGAATACTCAAAGCATGGCACATTGTCTCATAAAACTTTGGGGAGTAGTCGGCCATTTTGAAAAATGGCCACCATTTTTATGTGTGTTATTTTACAAGTACATGTGTGCGATTTTTCAAAAATTTTATAGATGGCTACTTAAAAGCATATTATTTCTTCTGATGACAACTTGTTTAGTGAGCAACCATTTTGAAAATGGTTGCCTTTCTGGTGTGTTGTTTTATGATATTTGCTATATATTTCGTTTGTAAAAATGCCAGCCATTTCTGTTCGATGGGATTCGCTACGCTTTGGCGTTGCCGTTGTTCTGGTTTAAAATATTCATGACTAATTCGTAGATCTAGCTATATGTTATACATAAGATGTGTCATCCTCTTCGGAGTTGCGTTGTGTTACACAAAAACTGATCAAAGATGCTGGAAACTAGGATTTTACGGCTTCAATCTAATATTAATACGTTTTCTGTTGATTAAGGCCCCTTGTGATATGCCTGGCATTATAAGTATACTAAGTATCATTCATTGACCAAGTAGGATAAAAAGAAAACGTTCGAAAGTGTTCATAAAAAGCAAGTACTCACCTCGTCTGTTTATAGGAACAGAAATACGGTCACACTCGTAAGCTTAGAACCGGTCATACTCAATATACGCGGATACTCTAGTATCCTGTGTATAAAAGAAATGACAAATAACTGCCAATGGTCACATAACAGCATAAAATGTCCAAATTCTTCCATTATTAGATAAAATTGATTCAGTTTTGCATCAAGTATTAGGAGTTGTCTGTTTCAATGTTTTAATAGGCTAAGACGAAATTGGGACAGAGAAAAGGTCTTTGCATTTCAAGGTTTTATAATTGGATGAAGTGACGACAGATTTCAAGAAAAAAATTTCCCAGTGAGAAGTATGATTAGAGGGTTTTTAATGCCTTGTTATCATTGGCTTAAGCCCTTGTTTTTCTCATTCTTAATATTTTGAATATAACTTAAGATAATAGTATTATACTCATTTTATCTTTCTAGGCGTGTCAAGTGCTGCTAAAGCCTATATTGACTCTATGACGAGTCTAGCCAGTGTGTCAAAGCAGTCCAAGGGAGCTACCAGTGATATTGGTAAGTCTAGTCGTATTCATTAAAGCTTAAGCCATGCATGAGGTAGGCGGGGCAACAGCCTAACCCAGAAGTAGGTTTGCATGCTTGCCAGTTCTCTGACTTGAAAAGACTACAACATCAAAGAAAACACTAGTGTCCACCGAGGGGACTATATACCAAGATTATACAAAAATATTAATTAGATGTTTTTCAACTGCTCTTCCAAGATTATACAAAGATAATTGTTTAGTCTGATGTTTTTTTCATCAAAAACTGTGGAATTCAATTCTGAGGTAGTATTATACCTTATTTAGCCTCAATTGGCCTCTACTTTTTACATTTGCCTCATCAAATTCCTGATCCTGCGGTTAGGCTCCTGGTCATTCATCGACAGGTCATCAGTTAATGAGATTCTGATTTAGCAAAGAAGCATAACGAAACTATTGAAAATGGTGCAGAGGCTAAATTGAAAAGTTACAGCAAGGTATTCAAATGTCATGTAAAAAAGTAGAAAAGTGCAACATTGATTTTCTTCAAAAACTGAGATGGAAAATCTCAAGATATAAAGATCGATATTGCAAATAAAATGAGTGATTAAAACTTGAAAAGATGTAAATGATCAATTATTTAAAGGTGCGTGATAGCATTAATCACTATGTCGATATGTAAATGACAATTATAAAATATTCAACTAAAAAGATTGATTGTGTTCAAGTTAATCAGTATTACAATTAATTATGTATCTTGATTTTAATTTTAATTGAATCGTATCAGTTCATATCAGGAACAGAAACTTTATATTGACTTGTCCTCCTCAGTCCTCAGAGTATGGTTAAGCCTACTGCTTTCAGGGTACTGGACTCTCAAAGAGGTATATTAAAGGTGATAACTATTTGATAATTGTTACTCTATTTCTTATAAATGTTCAGGGTGGCAAATTATTGGGAATTTAAGCCATTCAATAGTAATTATTCGATATGAAATGTAATCAGTAATTCAAGTTTCTTACAAATTAAAAAAATGAGAAAAGCTAAATTTCAAAGTACTTATGTACGAATCTCAAGTCACTGATTAAATAATATATCTCCACTGGAGGGATTTGACTAATCAGAGTTAAGACGAATTATCAACAAAACTTCTGTTTGCTAACGATGGACAAATGGAATATCTGGATTAAGTGAATGTAATTTGTGCCATTGAATATAGAATTGGGCTTAAATGTCATCAATGATACCTTGTTTCGCTGTGATAGGCAGACTTTACTCTTCAAATCTTTTATCAACTCGTTCGGAAGAATTGGAGAATTCAAAATTCATGGATTTTCACCCTTTTGAGCAGGAATATTATTTGTCCGTTTATCAACATTTTTCGACAAATAAAAACTACCAATTACCACAACCAATACTCATATCAGTTTTATGGGGGTCTATACTGGTAATTTACATCATTGAGCTTGGCTTCTACTTTTTATTAATGGTATCATTTGATCTTGAAACTTGTGCATGCTATTAAGGCAAGGTTTGGTTTGGGTGGTGGATCAACTTCTAGTCTGGTTGATAAATTATCACAATCAAAAAGCAATCTTTGTAGCACAATCAATCACTGTTGATTGCGTTTGTTAGTCAGTCGGTCAACATCATGACCAATCAATCAACATTTATGCAGAATCAATCAACATCATGCATATTTAATCTACATTTATTCGCATTCAATTGGATGACAGTCCAAGTTCAGTGTCTTGGAATTTGCAAAATAAATATCTTGTATTAATTGCATTTGATAGTATTATAAAAAGATGGGTTTCGTAAAAATGTCAGCTCATCGTCAATGTTTCACTTTGTGTCTATTTTGATTCAATCTAATTCAAATCTCTCTAGATTTCAAATTCTGATCTTCAGGTATTTCTATTTAATTGAAAGTGTAGACTTCTACCCGCTCACTAGTCTTTTCTACTCTATTTTTTTATTATATTTATTATAAAAAATGACCACGCCTTATACAGGGTGACACAAAAAAGAAAGTGCCACCCACATAATGTTGCGTAACTTTTTTTGTCTCCTGGATTTCTGATTGGTGTAGGTAATTTGTTATTCTGTAATAGAGGTATTATTACTATGAATAATACATTGTCTGATATTTTATATGATAAATAATTGATTTTGTTACAAAAGAGTCGATTGTTTATCTAAGTTCAAGAGTTGTTGATAATCAGGATAATATCATCTAGGGTTTTTAAGAATGCAAATATAGAAAACTTGAAGTGGAACATTTTTGTTACCTCAAAAATAGTGTTCTACATGTACTTAAAGAGGTACATTGATTTTTATGGGTAATGTAACTTTGAAAAGTGTTCTTCTTTTATTGACTTCAACATGAACTAACAAACAAATACTTGGAAGCATAAAATTTGGTATTTGATGGAATAGATCAATCATTGTCTGTATTCTGATAGGTTCAAAGACAGTTTAAAAGTTGACAAATGGACCAAAATACTAATGGATATATATTGCTAGAAAACAACATAATCATCATTTTCAGAAACAGCTGCAGTAGCAATTACTAAGAATAATAATTATAGCTGTGTAATTTATAAATTGAGAAAGCCATTAATTTCTTCATCATGAATGTATAAATGATGCCTTTTCAAATCACTGTTGTTTTGAGTTTATAACATATATAACATACATATGTGTGTCTGAGACAGATGTATTGCCATATTAAGTTTTGCTTAACGTGCACTAAAAGGTGAATACCTCCATAGCTATGTCATCATTGAGATGAGTCAGGCATGTCAAAGCATCCCCAAGTTCCAGAAAAAAGCCAACTAGACTATAAAATAATAAATTCAATTTGAAGACAAATCGAACACATGGGACTCTTGAATATTGATCCAATTCAGTGGCAAATCCATTTTAGATCAAAACTTTTATTTGGGAATTCAATTGCCAAATTGACTTCGTTATTTAAATTGTGCTCACAAAAGCTCTAATGTTCCTGATCAAACTACTTGTGAACTAGAACTTCAAAATGTAAATGAAACTATTCAGGCTTTACAACAATTGGTTTGTTGCGTTATAGAGAACACCTGTCCCTAGTGAACACCTCTCTCTCGTAAACACCTCTCTCTCTCTCGTAAACACATGGTTTAGTGAATACCTTTCAAAACACTCTCATGCCAACTTGATCTAATGTACGCATATCTCACAAGAACACCATTTCTCAGAATATCTGTTGACTTCCACAGGGTGTCAAATAAATATATTCTCCCCCTTAATTTTAAGCTTTTTGTGCATAAAAGTGTGTCTCGTTGAACATCTACCTTGTCGAAATATTGCTTATTTTTATTAATTCAGAATCTAACGTTTATTATCGGAAGTCAATTTAATTACAGTATTTTATATCTTCCAATTTGTTCCTTAGTGACACTATCAATGAATATTTTTGACCAATCAACACTGATATGATGACATGACTTGTAAAAATGAACCCCTAAAACAGATTGAGATCATCCTTACATTGAGATATAATAGGGTCGTGGTATGATGGGAGGTTATTACCCCCTCTAGGTTTAACTCTAGATTATTGATGAGTATGGAGATCTAAATTGACATTATCTTCCCCATTGTTGTTTGCCATTGTGATTACTTGACCCATTTCTTTTATTCAATATCCTTCAATTACTCTGCAGTCTATTCAGTCGGACATTAATCTATTTGTGAAATTGAGATATAGTAGGGATTATCATGTTTTGCAATAAGCTAGAAACCACGTTGAAAATTATTTATTACAGCTTTGAATAAAAGTTGAGATTATTTTATTGTGGAGTTTATTCAACATCTTTTCAGTTTAATCGTGATAAAGTTGTATTCTGTATTGAATGGCTAACTTTGAATGTCAAGGGTATAGGATAATTGTATCAGAAGAACGGTTTTTAACTTTGTTTATTGCATTGATATTACCTTTGATACAATTTTGCCAATCACCTTGATTACATTATTTTAATTACATTTTTAACAATAAACTAGATGCGAGTAGAAATAATCTTGATTTACGTCATTAAATATTCAAAATTCAGTCAAAGTGATGTCATATTTGAAATCTACATGTAAAAGTACATCTAGAAATATGGTTTCCAAAATTGTTTATCAACTTTGAAAATTTAATTTATTTTGAAAATGTGATTTCTAGTTCGGGTTGAATCCCCATAGACCCCATGTTACAAAGTCACAAAAAGTGAAATATCATTTCTTGTAATAGACAAATATCATTTTCCTTTACTGGACATTTTTTAATTAGCATAACTATTAGATACATGAGAGTTATATGAAAATTGAACCACCAAAACAGATGTAATTTAAGTTAAAGGGAACTTTCTACTATACCCGCCATGCTATCTGACCCGAATGAGCCACCTGGTGGTGAAATTGGTAACTACCTACTCGCATCTGCGTTATTAATAGTGAATGTTGTGATTGTTATATATCTTAATAACAAGATGGTGACATTTTGTCATCTTAATGCCTTGTTTACTTTGTTTATTTCATTGATATATATCCTTTGATACAATTATTCCAATCACCTTGATTACATTATTTTACATTTGGGAGAATGTTGGGAGATTGTTATACAGTAAAAACCTGTGTAAAGTGAACACCTACAGAGCCACAAAATGTGTTCACTGTAGGTAGGTGTTCACTACAGAGAGACAACTTACGTAGTACTCAATGGAGTATGTGCAAAGAAGAGATGTTCTCTACACACAGGTGTTCACTAGAGAGAGGTGTTCACTCAGACAGGTTTTACTGAGTTTGTAGATAGATTCTAAGGCTGAAAATCTAAATATTTTTCCTCCTGATCATATTGTTTTCATGTATTTTCTGTTTATACATAGCCTCCCTTGACAAAATGTACTTTTTCATGTTGTTGCTTATTGCATGCTCTAGTGTGATTTCTGTCTGATATAGGGTGTGGTTGACATTCTGGCTGACATTATGTGAATGATGCATATTGCTGATTTCATGCTATCATAGCATGACTTCTATTAGGGTGTGGTAACAATGTTAATATGAATATAATAATAGATAATTGAATAGCAGCAAACGAGTCAACCATACCTCACATTATAATCACCATCTTCTCATACTTATGCCAGATACTTTGAATCTCAGATTCTACTCAATTAACGAAGTTCTCTTTTAAGTGGTGAAGTCAAATGGATGCAAATTGATAGACGTATCATATCTAAAGGCAGAAAATAAATTGTGGTGCAGCAATTTGCTTCTCAAAAGAGAGCTTCGTCTTCACTCTTTCAGTTTTCAATAAATCTCTGAACTCACCATGCTAACCAGAGTTCAGCGTTGAAATAAGGATGACTTTCTATATGGTCATTTTCTCTGACGTAATCGCAAAATTAATGTGCATGCATTTAGAACTTGTTCCTTCCACCTCGCTAATTGTTTGAGAAAAGGTCAGCGTGGTAGGTGTGAAATGGTTTTTGACCTGAGCTGTCACGGGCATCAGTCGTAGCTGCTAAACTGTAATATAGTCTATACTCGGCAGAGGGTAGTTTATAACTAGACTGCACGCAGGGTAATAATAATATGATCTTGGGGAGGAGTTATTACAATAAAAAGAAATCCCATGTTGCAATTGTTTGCCCTTGTACAATATAGCTATATATGATAATTGCATAGTATTGGATTTCTACGCCAGGATATACGCTACTAGAGTTGAGATGAGCATTGATTTGCAAATTGTGTATCAAGGCATGGGAATGCCATTTCCCCTCTTTTTAGTCTAGATAATAGCAGTTACATAGACTATAAATAGTGGAGTGACTTATTCCCTATATATTAAGGTGGGATGTGTAGGACAAATCAAGGCCTGCTTGCATAAGGTGTTAGTATACAATTCTATGTATGTGTATGTAAAAGGTTTGACTTAATTAGCCAGATTTTACTCTTATCATCCTCCTCTTGGGTAATATGCAGATTTCTAGCAATTAGAGATTTTTCTGGGATTATTAACAAGTACAGGAATAGCTCTCTCTGTAGGCTGCAATTCTTCAAGTTCATTACTTGATATGAGGGGTGTTCAATGAGTAATAGATTATTTTTAAACAAACTCAATTTCTGACTTCCCCCCTCATTTTGGAGACACAATTCACTGGTGTTTGCACATAGCTCGGGACCTTTGAAATTCATTATTAAAAACCATTAACAAATATTACCTGATTCACATTATAATCATCTTCGCACGCTCGGTCTTCTGGCTGATGGGAGTCGAGTGAACGATGGCTGATGGGAGTCGAGTGAACGAAGATAATTACAATTTTGAAACACATTTATCTAGAAAGGTAGCAGAAATCGTTAATCCTTTTAACCTAAATCAAGCACAGCTCTCAACAATTTGCTACCTGAGTAGGTAAACACTGAGAGTGTTGTAATAAGTGACGATGTAATTCTGTTATTTGCATATAGTATCTGAGATAGAGTTTTAGTCAATGTAATGAAAAACCAATGTAAAAATTGTGTACCCTCCCATAGGAGCAACCCTTCTGGTTAGTCCCAAGTTATAAGTGGGGCTCATGCCCCTGCCCCTCTTGTATCTACTGCCACAGATTTTTAACCTTATGCCATGCAAGGTATTTCACACAAAAGTCTAAAGGCAGGGTGGATCTCATCCTCCTCAGCAGGTGTCCAGAATCCATACCTCCTTCTTCCCCCTGCTATAACCAATTTGGAAGCACCTGATTTAACTGAATCACGTGACTCTAATTATGCGCAATGGTGACATGTGATTTCTGTCGGAGGGTTGCGACAGCCAATCAGATTGCGAATTCTTAATCGGGGAAATGGTAACTGCTTATCGCAGGGGGTAAAAAGAAAGAATATGTTCTGGATTTTGAAGCCCTGTGATCGGAGGATGGGTGGATCTCAATTAAACATTTATTTGACTACTATCTAGTAATCTGTGTTCCTTCAATATGTTTCAGGAGCTGCCTTACTACAGATTGCTGAGGTCCAAAGAGAGATTAACACACAGTCGCTTGATATGGTAAGTCCCCCAATAAAGTATTCTTAATATTGATATTGAGCTGGATATAATATGTCCTTCTAATAATGTAGGTCCTTTAGTAAATTCCTTATAATGTTTTGGAAATCCCATCAATATGTTTAGTCTCTCAACAAAGCCCCAATATTATAAATCTCTAGTAAAGTCTCTCAAAAGTAAAGTCCCTTTATTATAAATCTCTAGTAAAGTCTCTCAAAAGTAAAGTCCCTATATTATAAATCTCTAGTAAAGTCTCTCAAAAGTAAAGACCCTATATTATATTATAATTCTATAGTAAAGTCTCTCAAAAGTAAAGTCCCTATATTATAAATCTCTAGTAAAGTCTCTCAAAATAAAGACCCTATATTATAAATCTCTAGTAAAGTCTCTCAAAAGTAAAGTTCCTATATTATAAATCTCTAGTAAAGTCTCTCAAAAGTAAAGTCCTTGTATTATAAATCTCCAGTAAAGTCTCTCAAACGTTGTCAGAGTCCCTATATTATAAATCTGTAACAAAGTCTCTCAAAAGAAGTCTCATAAAGTCCTCTTCATTTTGAAGTCTCCTTAATATATAGAGTTAGTTTCTAAATATAGAGTGGATCTAGATCCTAAGTCTAAATATAGAGAATTCCCCAGAATTAGTGCAACTGGGTTCTACATACTATTAGAAATCTGAAAATTACAATTCCATCAGCTTAAAATCTCCACATATCGCAAAAAAAGATGAAATAAGAAAAAATAGGATTTGTTCATAGAGAAAAAATCACAATCTCTGAAATACCATTGCATACTTGGTATTAGCTGCTGCTGATTGATTGATGAACATTGATGCTTTGGGAACCGTGATCTGGGAAATAACTTAGTAATCTAATAGAATTTGTTTCGAGTAACTGTTTTCCAATTTTATCAATCAGTTAATTGCCTAATTCACTTTAATATTGTTTTGCCAGTATAGCAATTTTGAGGAAATGTGATTTGCAATTATTTGGAATTGGTTTTTTATCCAAACTTAGTCTAGTGTGCAAGCATAATGCTGACTCATGTGGTGATAAAGACAATTTATTTGACAACAATGAATGAAATTGGTGTTTTTCCTGTTCATAAAATATTCTGGTGGCTCTGTATTTTCTTTCTTTGTAACATGCCTGGTGATATTTTAAGCCATAATGAGAGAATATACAATTTTATAGCTAAATTATGTCAAACCAATTTGGATAAACCAAATTAATAAAAATCAATTAGATTATGTATTTTATCCAGATTTGTTCATCAGGATGTTCCAGGCCATAGGTGATTTCCCATAATGCATCAGCTGTCCATCTGCTCATGTTTATTTCACTCAATTCCCCCTAATATCTGAATAAAGTGAATAATTTTCTGACATTTCTATATAATTTAGAGTAATAACTGCATGGCTGTACTATTATTTTTTGCTGATTCCACTCTTTTCTACTGAATTTTGGTTTTCAAATATGACAGTTAAGATATTTTGTTGGAAGGCCAAGGGTATGTGTAATAAAATGAACTGACCATTCAGCCTATATTGCATTTTCCTGATTGATCAAAGCCCAAATATATATGCATCAATGACCAATTTTGTAATTTGCTTCAAAGAAACACTTCAATAATGATACTGCCAAGGAAGATTATTGGATCAAAGTTTGTTTGGTTGATTGACTGGTTGATTGGTCAACAATTGTTGCTTGGTTGGTTGGTAGCCACAACAATTATATTCCTTTGTCTTGTCTTGGAGACTGTTTCCTCAAGGAGAAGTCTCTCAGCTCCCTGCCACCCCCTTCTCCCCTCACTATTTATATGGAATCAGGTACGAATAAAGTCAACTTTAAATCTAAAATCATCAAACTAAAGTATGCCATTTACATAATATTTGTCTGTTCAGATATGTTCTGCAGTGTTCCACAGTAATGTTTTTGATCTATTAATCCACCCCCATGCCAACTTCATACTATTTATACACTTTCTCTTATTGCTTTTCTCTTTGATATGCAGATTCAATGAATATTTTTATTTGTCACGTATTAAGCAAATATTTCATTCTATGCAGGGCGATACCTGTTCATCTTTAATCAATGATTTTTGCAGAATGTATTGCTTGTAATGTTCGTCTTTTTATAATCAAAAAATCCTAGCAATGATATAATTATTTGAAATATTTCCATGGAGTAGGAGATCAGGCTGGTAGCTAGTAAAACCCAAGTACTAGTATTAGAAACTAACTTTTGGAGTTTCAGACCTAACTCCCTTCTCCATTTACATGTATATCTCCCCCAGTTTGGAGAATATGATATATTGATCTATGACCAGCTGCTAGCATTTTTGTGTTAGCCTGAAACAATTAATTAAAAGTATGGTCACAGCAACCTACTGGTAGTTTCTTAGGAATATTTTCCATCGCAAAATTCAGATTTGTTGTTTGGTAATAAAAGTCACTTTTTGTCACTATTTCAGAGAATATCTAGGATTATATTGTAGTCCAATAACATCCTTGTTTAGTCTATGGTAAAGTTAAAAAAGTTTAGTTATTGCGCGATGGTAATGAAGTACAAGCTAAAGTACAAGTCCCCGTTCCGAAAAACTTGATGTATTTTGAGGGCAGTAGACATAGCATGATTTGATATTTCTACTCAACCTTTATTTTGAATACATAAATTCTTACCATCTAGAATTACAAAACCATAACCACAAATATTGTATATCTCTTGAGACTGTTGTTTTATTTTATGTGCATCAAAATATTTATTTTTGTTTTTTTCCAGATCAAGTCATTCCATGCAGAATTACTAATTCCATTAGAGAGCAAACAAGACAGTGAATTGAAACAAATAAATGTAAGTCATGTGACAAATTTATTATATGTGCTGACTTTATAACTGGATAACCTTTTGATTTTAAGATATTCTGGCAAAAAATTGAAAAAGTGTGATTTTAATATTATCAGGATTGATTTATAGAAATGTCACATTTCTGCATTATACCAAGTGAGACCATCAATTCTCAATGTATGGATTGATACAATGTCACGGTACCCTAACTAGCATCTTACAGTGAGCAGCTGCGTTGATCTGCTTTTCTTTTTTGCTGTTGTATGTTTTGAAATGAGATAACGGATTAACATTTAATATAAAAGAGGAGGCCAAGGATTTAGGGTCATTTGGTGCTGATTGTATAAACTGTTCACCTCCACCAAGTACTCTTTAAAATGTGTAATTTCCTCTACTCTCTGAGTTGAAGATACTCTTTTGAACTAACTTTATACACTCCGAATAGTGTTTATCAAACCCAGCTACCCAATCAAAATAGCAGTCACTAACTAAATCATAAACTTAAATAAGAACCTGGCATTTATATATTGAAAAGTTAAAAGAATAAAAGTTCTTTTAGGAACATTTTGGTATAATCAAAATTAAAACTGAACACATTACAGAGAAACCTGTGAAATCGAACACTTCTAGAAGTAGAACACCTGTGTTAGTGGAATACTTTTCAGAGTCCCTAATACCAGCTGACTATAGTGTTACCTCTTTAAGTGTAACACATCCCAAGTGAAACACTTTAAGAGGTACCAAAGGTGTTCTACTATAACAGGGTTTACTGTAAATAGTTCTCTTATTTAGAGTCTAAATACTCGACTCTGGTACAAAGGGTACCTATACATCCACCCACCTCCATATATTTTCAAGCATTTATAGCTTTAATACACAATGAAGCAATGCATACTCATGTTGGTATTAATTCACTTTTCCTGCATGTTTACAGTGCATTATTAATATTGGTAATAATAATATATCAATTTGATTAGTGCTAATATGTCAGGTCATGATCAAACAGATTTGCGACATCTAGTGTAATGGCATGTCATTCATCTCGCTCAGTATTTTCTAGTCCAATTCACATAGTAAATATTGAAGGCTTGGAGTAACTGTAAAACTTTATGGTAACTAGTTCTCTTTCAGATATTGTAGAAGCCATGATGGTAACATTTGAAAGGACGATTCTCGGTTTGGAGAACGAAGTTCATCAATCTAAATGAGCATTATCCCTGCTTCGGACAAATTTGATTTTTTTACATAATATGGATTTGAATGACTTCTTTTGAATAGTCATAATTTAATTTGGGTAATATTTCTAGATTTTTCGCAAAAAAATATTAGCGCAGTACACTGATGAACTTCTTACCCCAAATCGAGCCTTGTATTTTATTGAATCGGTCTAATTGAGCGTTATCCCTGCTTCAGACCAATTTGTTATTTTTACATCTTGTAGATTTAAATGTCCTCTTTTGAATATTCATGGTTTAATTTGGGTAATATTTCTATATTTTTCATGAAAAAATTATTAGCCCAGGAGACTTTTCTCCAAACCGAGAATCGTCCTTTTGTAAGAAGCATATTTCAAGTGCAATTATGGTATTACACAATTGTACTCCCTTTTCTAACAACCCCCTTTCCCCCTCCCCTTCCTCAAAACAATTGATTAACTAGAAAATAATTATGTTCGTTAAGATAATAAACTATTTAAAAAGCGTATTATTCCATTTTCAGTTGCAGTACAAGAAGTACTTACAAGGGAGAAAGATATTCTGCAGTCCATATGAAAAAGCTCAATCAAATTTGAAAAAATACAGAAAGAAAATTGCAAAGACCAAGATGGGGTTTGATCCCAAAGAAATGCAGGTAACCTTTTCTCCCATTTTTTTTTACCGAAAATGTTTATATCCTATCATTTCCTGAGGGAGAAACTTCTCGGACAGGTAAAAAATTTCACGGAGAGAATATGTGTATAGGCAAATGAGATAAATGTAACTGTTGTTCATCTGTTAATACTTTTAACTTAAATTGAATGTATTCAATTAATTATGAACAAGTTTTGAATAAAAGAATTATTCATGACTTTGCACAAGTGTTAATTTTAAATGCCATGGAATAAATATATGTTATTCAGTCAGTATATCTCAGTAAATTATCCCTAATATGATCTTGGATTGATTTCAATACATGTATAGTATACCATATATGTTCTGTCATATGGTATTTATTATAGTACACATACCGGATTTTCTCGCATATACGCCCCCTAAATTTAGGCCCATGGGCCAAAAATCGAATGTAGTACGCTTATACGCCCATGGGCCTATAAAAAATGACTATTTATTGATTTTTTCAATAAATTCAAGAGTATTTTGTCACTGGCAGATCGTTCTGTTGTTACTTTGTTTCAACATTAAGTTCAACGCTGTACGCTGTACCGTAAGTGGCAGTGGTGGATCGTTCTGTTGTTACTTTCAACATTAAGTCCAAGTAGATGACATTTCCTTTATAATTCTTACAAAACATGCGGTAGGACTACAATAGTAGGTATGGTAGTCTCTCTTTTTTCAAATTAATACAAAAATTAACTTTTTTTCATTTTATCACATTTTTTAATTTATTTTTCTAATTTTTTTTCAAAATTTTTTTTTCAAGTTTTTTTACAATTTTTTTTGCGGGAAGATATGCACTGTAGCGGGAGAGGCATCGGCATATTAAATTTGGAGAAAATCCATTGACTGCTATATGAGTTATCGAAGATTTCATTTTTCACCTACATTCGGTAGGATAATAAAACATTTTCAAGACTGCTAATTTTATTCCAAAATTCAATTTTGTTGCCTCATATTTTCATCCTTTGAAATTTTATGATATCAGTTTTTCAGTGTGCATTGTTTCTAAAAATCCTTTATTCATACCTTGCTAGCTTTCTTCTCACAAGTCTGGCATGGATTACACTTCTTACATGTCCCAGGGTCATCAGGCTCATCCAGCCCACCAGTCATTCTCCACTAGGGCAACAGCCTCTACTAGACCAACAGTCTGTTCATCTAGGAATCCAGGGCTTGCGTCACCATCAGTCTAGAATATAAAAAATTAAGTTTCATATTATCCTAGTACATTGAGGCAATCAACAACTCTGATAAATAACATATTTTTTCACATTAATCACGGAGTTCAATATCTGATTATACTCAAAGGAAATGTGAAAAAAGACTAGAAAATGTACCATGGTACCTCTCAGATGATACAATCATTATATTATTGTATTATTTTTAAAATTTCATTTTGAACATTGTATCATTTAGTATGTAGCTACACATAGGAAAATGGATGATACCTTTTGGGCTCCCTTATGTTACAAACACTTACCTCAATATCTGGTCCGTATTCATCAGCAACTGTTGTTCTGGGTGATTCTGTATCTTCATGCTAAAAGGCAGAAAAGCAAATGCTATACTGGTATGCATGCATGTAAATGTATACAGTATAAATAAATAATACTTTCAACGACTATTCATATAACTTTCCTGACACTTGGATTTGCCTATGTGTACAACTTCTACAAACTTCAGCTTCAAATGAATTTGTCATTTTTTAATTTTTATCCAACAAGTGAACAACACTTTTGCAAAAGGCATAAAATGGCCTCGTAGGTCTCGTGACAATTATAAAGGCGGAACAGAATCAGTATCTCTAAGATATGACTGAATTACTTACTGGTCTTATTTCTCGCACAATCCTAGAGGTTTTTGCAGGAATGGAAAACTGTGTTGAAGTAATGTCAGCAATGACCTACAAAAGAATAGCATATATGTAAATCTATTCATCTAAAGACACGAAAGAATACTTGTTGTCATCGAGGAATACTAATACAAAAGGTAAAATCTATCATCTGATGATGAAATCCATTTTACTTTTGGGCCTTTCAAAGGATCAACATGCAACCAACCAACTTTCAATCATGGTTTTATATCTGATCTAATCAAGCATTTACTAGAGACATTACATACTGAGAAATTCACTGAAAACTCATAAGAACTCATGAATTGTGTTGGTAGATCTAAATATTCATATTGAAAATAAAAAAAGAATTTGATTCAGAAACTGAAAAAAAAAATTTGAAAAAATGGTTTCCTGTAGTATTTGTCCACATTCGATCGTCTTGCAAGCAAATATATTAAAACAGAATGAAACTATGGTAAACATGTTGCGTGTTCATCTATTAAACACTTTATTCTGACCTGTACTAAGGCTGTAGATCGGTGATTATTTGAAGATTATTCAGTTCGATTTTTGAACTCGAGAAAAGTTGTTACTCGTTAGAAAATATAAACTTTGGAAGATAAAGGGATAGACCTACTGAGTATCAGTCGGTTTGAGAAAGAACAAAGACAGAGCTTGTAAGTTATGAGTAATGTTTTTTATTTCAGATAGATTTATTTCAGAAATTACATGCAAAAGAAAGAACGGCTCGCCTGGACAACTAAATTTTTAGCCGGCCAAATGGCCGCCATCTTGTCTGAAGAGTGCATACCCGTTTTTGTTGTCTTTTCACTGCCCGTCGTTCTCTTCCTTCATCGACTGGCTTTGATGATTTATGAGAGAATATTGTGGGGATAGCATCGGGCTTAAGTTGCCGAGGTTTGGATGATGTAAATCCAATGAGTGTTGAGATATCAGTTTGAAAACAATCTGGGGAAAAGTGTACTGAACAAAGAATTTTATTTGCGGATCCGGAATTCCTAAAAGTTTCTACAGTCCAACCTCTTCCAATATTTGTCAACCAGGCCCGTATGATGTGTTTTTTTGATGGGTACTTTATAATGTCGGGTATCTTGTGGAAACTGATCCCAGGCGGCCTTTTCTTTAGGCTGTTGTGGCAATTTACTGCTGCACATATAGGCATCTTTTCTTTGTTTTCCAATAATGGCTACTGTGGTAAGAGAGTCGATGACGTCAAATTCCGGCGAAATCCCGTTCTCGCGAGAGTCAATGGCAGACAGCCTGGCATGGGCGATATTCATGTGGAGTTGATCTTTGAGTTAATAATATAACAAAACAACAAGATGTCAACCTTCAAATCGTTTATTATTGTAATAAATGTATACTAAAGTAAATATATTCAACAGCACAGCCCTCCAGGGGGAATACTCCTTTAAGCCCACTGGGCCAAAAATTTAAAGCAGTACACTTATACGCCCATGGGCGAAAAATAAGAGGTAAAATAACAGACGAAATTACCCCTTCTTTCAGTTATACGCCCAGGGCTTATATGCGAGAAAATCCGGTAGTTCATCTGCTTATGGAAATTCATTCCATTCTCTCCAAAATTTGAATAAAGTGTCTGATTTTCTTGCATTTTTATACAATTTAGAGTAATAATTACAAGTCTATTTATTCTTTCCTCTCAGATTTCACCCTTTTCCACTCTATTTTGCTTTTTTAAATACAACCCAATGACATTATATGCATGGGTGAAATGATAGCCATGAAACAATAATTTGTTGCTTGCTATTAAATCACGTAACCATGGTAACCCCATGTAGGTAATGTAAATTTTATGTTATTATGGTGACACTCTACTTATTAAGAAAATAACAAAATGGTTGCGCAAAAAATCTAAAATGGTGAAAAAAGCGATAAAATCCTTCCATTTGACAATATACTGGATAGAGTCGGTACAAAATATTAAATAATCTCAAAAACAAAAAAAGTGTTATTATAGACTTATTATATATTGTTCTGCATCATGTATTGATTATGTTTTGTAATGAAGAAATGATGCCCTGGGACCGTTTTGAGCGCAGGTGTTCACATATGTGTACTTGTATATGATGAGCCTTAATATTCCTAATCGATCTACATGTGAATTTGTTGCATAATTTGTCGCTCGGTGCTTATTTTATGGTATTGCGGATTTTAAAGCCTCTTCTGATTGTTTTTAGAAGCAAATGGGGTCTAATAATTTCAGAATAATTTATAGGTTAAAGTAGACATTATATGATGATTTGAATTTGTTTTTTGCTGAGATTATAGTTTTTTTTGTTTGTTTTTTATTCCTTTTTATTAATAGAAAAACATTTGAAAGCAGTTACATTAACATATACAATATACACAATATCATTGAAGTCACACAATTTCCTAATCTAATCTAGTACCCATAATTTCCCACCTTTTTTCGCTGCCTATTTGCTTATCAATATTACAATAAGATATTACATTTGCTTTAAATCCTTTAAAGGTAGGTTTTAACATCGAGTATTTGCATATACACATATCTTTTAAATTTACTCCACATATTTGTCAGGATAATTGTTCTGTCATTTATACATACTGGTCCTATTAAAATATTCTGTTTTGAGATAACGGCTAGCCAATGCACTCATCGGCTTATTTCATCCTGAATTTTGATTGTTTTTCACTATGTAACTGTGGTAATAACAAAATGAGCATGACAAATCATAATCAAAACATTTCTATGAATATTCTGAACATAATATTTACATCCAAATATGAATACAGGTGAATCTACTCAACTCAAAAACATTTCCAAGAAGCGGTTTATCAATATTCAAATTTTTATTCTATTTTTTACGGCATTGTCTTTTACAATTCAACACTTAAATTCCCGGTATGGGATGATATATTATTACATGAATCTTAATTCCTAATCCATAAAACATTTTGATAAAGTATTTGATAAAAACATAGGCATTTTAGAGAAATACCACAAAAACATTTTCTCCATGCTGTTTCGTGAAAATGTCTTAAATTCTGTTTCCAGATTTAAAATTGTTTAAATGAAAAGACCATTAAGTACAGTTAATGAGATTCTTAATTTATAAGATTTCTATGAAACATCCTCCTGATTGTATTGTGAGTACTTCATCAGAATATTTAGATCAAAATATAAACAGGCTAATATACCTTTTAAAGCTTCATGAATCTTTTCATTTATATTTCCGTGAAATCACACAATATCGTATACATCAAAATAGTGACATCAAAAGTGTGACATTTATTAGGAATAAAATGTACTTAGTGAACCAGCAGAGTGTTAATGAAAGTTTATAAACAAATACTAGCAGTAATAGTTTTGAGGCAAAGTATCAATTTGCAAAATATATTAATATCCTAGACTATTGTAGAAACGGTCATCATGTCTCTGAAACATTCCTGTAAAACCATGAATCAATATGTGTATCCGAGATATTAAGAAACCATTGATTCAGAATATTTTCATCCAGTAAGGTGACATTGTTTTTACATCATTATGAAAAAGTGTTATTTTGATGTCATCTTTTGCTGCAGTCATCTTCAAAATTCCAGGAAAACTTCTGATTCATTCAACTCGAATTTTTTACAGATGCAAGAGTAGATTAGTGCCTAGATCCGATTAGCTTTTGGGCATGCTGGGTAAATTACATTTTGGATATGGATAATTTGCTCTTCAAAAGTGTGATGTTTAAAAAAAGGACCGTTTGAGGGTTGACTCCATATTATTATGGTACTTATTTGATACCCAAATATGGCATTTCCATCCTATTAATGGTACTTATTTGACAACCATATATGGCATTTTCATCCTATTAATGGTACTTATTTGACACCCATATATGGCATTTTCATTTATATTTCCAGTTACTTAGAACTAGCAATGAATACCAGGCTAAGTTGGAAGAGTATCAAAGGTCAAGTCTGAGACAGGTTGGTGATCTTTTCTATATACTTTCTAAGCACTGTGAGAGTGAATAACAGTGCACAAGAATTACAAGAGAATTCCAGTTTCATGAGAAATCTGACAATTCAAGCTACTTGGACCTAGGTTAAAGTGTTTGGAATGTTCACAGTTCGTCGAACAATGCTTTCTCTGGCATGAAGAGGTGTTTATATTAGAGAGATGTTCGGATAAACACATTTTACTGTATATAGATTATTAGGCCACACAAACTAGAATTCAATGTGAATGAGGATGGTCATTATGAAACACCCTATGGCTTATAACCTGTACCTCTGCATTAGAACAACCCCATCTATTGATGGTTTTACTGAAAACTTTATATATTTCAGGCTCTATTAGAGGACCATTCAAGACACTGTTTCTTGCTGGACAAGTTGTGTGTCATGGTGCGAAACTATGCCTCTTACCATAATAAGGTAGGTATAGAGAGTAGTCGGGATTTGCCAAAGGGGGTTCACTTTCTAAAAATTTCCAGGGGAGTTCACTTGAAATGTGCTCTGAATGGGGAAAAACTGCATGATTTTGTAAGATTTTTTTGCCAGGGGGATTTGCTTGAACCCCAGAAACTCCCATGTCTATGGGTCTGTGGTGCAGTAAATTGTTGTGGAATCACGTTATTGATGCAATGAGGGTCTCAAATAATCACGTCAACTCCAACTTACTGAATTCTGTTTTATGGTGCTCTAGCGGACATTAGTTTCAATTATTTAAGATGCTTCAAGAGAAAAAAATAGTTGATAAGTGTCATGCTGAATAAGGAGAAATGAAGCTGGTGAAAGAACCATGTAACAATATAATTCAACATAATAGGTCTTCTTTGGCAAATTAAAGAATTACTAAACTGTTTCGGGGGTGAATTTGATCCATTTTTAAAAAATAAAGTTTTTCGATTTTTTTGCTCAATTTTTTCATAATCTGGTAGCCTCCAATTTTGCGCCACGATCTGATGAAAGAATGGAAGGAGAGCAGCCAATTTCTGTTATAAAATTGTTTATTAGGAGACTATATATATTATCAATGTTAATTCTTTTTATTCCAGGCTCATGAATTGTTAACCCATAGACTGCCAGAGTGGGGAGAACTATGTAAGCAGCCAAATGTTCTCCCTGAAGGCACAGAAGCTCTGCTACGAGAATATGCAGGAAGTCATCATCACTCTAACTCAGTAAGTCAAACATGAGGCTTTAATATTAGTGTTTCACTCTAACTCAGTAAGTCAAATATGAGGCTTTAATATTAGTGTTTCACTCAAACTCTGAAAGTTAAATATGAGCCTTTAATATATGTGTTTCATTCTAACTCAGTATGTCAAATATGAGGCTTTAATATTTGTGTTTCACCCTAACTCAGTATGTCAAATATGAGGCTTTAATTATCTCACCTAACGAACATCATTATCATTGTCAATACCTGAAATAAAGAATTCAGGTTACGCAAATAAAGATTTTGATTTTGAAACAATTTAGTCATACCCAATGATTTATGAATATTTTAATCATTAAAGATTTCGAAACATAAATCAAACATAAAATATACAAAGAGAGATTTTTAACTATAATCCTAATAATAAACAGATTAACAAATTCAAATTAACTATATCTGTTCTTTCCCAGTTCATAATCTACAAACGAGAGAGTTGATGGCATTTTTGAAATTATTAATTGCTTGAGTTCTATTTCTTGAGTATTACTCCAAAGAAAATCATAGTAAATGCTGAAGAATTAAATTCTATGGTGATTTAGTTTATTAAGGTAAGACAAGCTGAATTAATTTATTATTGCTTAACTTTTAACTTTCTGCCTAGGGTCTGTCCCAATAAAGGTTTATTAACTCATTCGCTACTAAGGACGTGATATGACGTCATAAAGCACATACGTTGACTACTAAGGATAGTGATATCAAGTCCAAGCACAAACCCAATGTATTTTTGGGGGAATCTTGTAACCATGACAACTTATAAAATGGGACTTAAAAAACTATTCATTCTGAACGAGTATGTCATATGCTTTAAAATGCTATATAACACTATATATGTATGCCCATGTATATACAATATATATTATTTCAGAGGTACCATATATGGCAATTTTGAAAATATCGTCAGTATTATAGTGCTTTTTGCCCCAGTATTGAATGAGTTAAGTTTTATAGCCTTGTCTTTCATTGAAGTCACGTTTTGATGTGATTTTCAGAAAAACTGCATATCAAGCCATAAGACATAGTTCTGTTTCTATCTACTTGTTGACCCATTTCAAATCTGTTCATAATTTATTCACAATTTCCCAAAACTTTTACATTTTCTGAAAAACGTCGGCCTAGAAATAGATGTTGCTTGAATTCTTAGTGGAATTAGGTTAGAGGATTAACAGAAACTGTATCTACTTATTAGCTCTTCACAGAATCTCAATTGCAATCTTTAAGTGCAAAATTATTTTTATATGCCACTTAGTTATTCTTGAGTGTATTCACTTTCATGCTACTTATAAATAAAACATTTCATATCATAACTACTGACTAATGGTTAATGAGAATTAGATTTGAGTTACAATTTATGAGATTTGTTATGCTATATCCTGTATTTCAATCTCTATTTCTAGAAAGTATTAGAATTGATACATATCATTATTAAGATTGCAAGCTCCCACGATTGTAATGTAAATCTATATGTTAAGGCCACTTAAGGACACTTCAGAATCTCCCTTTCTAATAGTTTGTTTTCACATTTAAAAGAGAGCTTCGTCTACACTCTTTGAATTAGAGATTATCCATTGATTTTGCTTCACCCCATCAGATTTTGATTATAAGGGTCATCAAATCCACCAACCCAATCAAAATACAGGTAGCCTAGCATATACTGAATTTTATACTTATACGTACCATGCATTTATTTTATATTGAAAGTCTATGCCTTCCCTTATGGGGTCATTTTGATCATATTACAATCATATTGTTTACCCTATTCAGGTCCCATTTGTATTGTATTTTGCTTACCAACAATGAAGGTGAGCAATACCTATTATGGGTATATCCCGAACATATACGGTCAAAATTAATGCATGTAATCATGGAAAGCAGACCCAGAACCCCTCGGTTGAAGACCACAGTAGAGTTTCCCATAGGTGGCCATTATAACATTTTACCCTGTATCTTATTAACGATTAGTATCCAAGCCTTGTGCAACATACCACAGTGTTCGGGAGAGACTCGCCTAGACTGCTATAACAATCTTACCATGGGTTGTCCACCGAATTTTTGAGATAAATAAACTTGAAGACACTAACCCCCTCTATCGTCAGATTTCTCAGAGAATTCTGGTAAAATCACCAAGGTCAAAATCACTCCGCCGCCAGCTTAAAATGAGATTTCCCACTGAACTTTGGCATGTTTTCAGATAAATCAGGACCTACCTTATAAATATTTAGTCCCAATTCACTTCCCAAACGCCAAATGGCGCTCCAATGGGGTAGGAAAGGAGAAAAATGACATTTTATACAGAAAACCAAATCACTAACGGTAACCGCTAGTGTCCTTACTCAGGACTATATCCTAATAGTAAACTGAATTAGTTTGTTTTCTTTCAACATGGTTATATTAGCATTGTAGGCATTATCCCGATCACAATGGTATATAACAATGCTATATTTGAGAAAATGCACGGGGGAAGATTCAATCCTTATAGACACAGGTCCTTTTAGCAAAATTCAGGAAATTTGATTTTGAGATTTCTTGAAATTTCTTTGGGGTAGGGGTGCACCTTACAGTTTGCATCACAGATTGAGTACACCCAACTGAGGGGAACATGGCCATATGGGGTATCATTGGAAAGCGATTTCTACTATCTTTTGAGTGATATCCATGTCAAGGCGTTCAATTGCATATTATGACGTCATAACGTTAGGGAGAAACAAAGGTTCATTCAAAACTGCCCAGAAGACAATTGAATGGCACGGGAGAATGGAATTCGGGGTACTTGGCACAATGGCCTCGCCCCCAAAACACTAAAGTTGCTTCAAAATGTCACGATTTTGGTACCATTGTTCAGCTAAGATACAGTCCTTTAATATGATATGAGCTATTAGGCTTCTTAATGAACTTAAAAACCTCAAAAGGGGACAAAACCTACAAAATACCCCAAAAATGCGCCTTCTAATAGGTTGAAGACCACAGTAGAGTTTCCCATAGGTGGCCATTATAACATTTTACCCTGTATCTTATTAACGATTAGTATCCAAGCCTAGTGCAACATACCACAGTGTTCGGGAGAGACTCGCCTAGACTGCTATAACAATCTTACCATGGGTTGTCCACCGAATTTTTGAGATAAATAAACTTGAAGACACTAACCCCCTCTATCGTCAGATTTCTCAGAGAATTCTGGTAAAATCACCAAGGTCAAAATCACTCCGCCGCCAGCTTAAAATGAGATTTCCCACTGAACTTTGGCATGTTTTCAGATAAATCAGGACCTACCTTATAAATATTTAGTCCCAATTCACTTCCCAAACGCCAAATGGCGCTCCAATGGGGTAGGAAAGGAGAAAAATGACTTTTTATACAGAAAACCAAATCACTAACGGTAACCGCTAGTGTCCTTACTCAGGACTATATCCTAATAGGTTGAAGACCACAGTAGAGTTTCCCATAGGTGGCCATTATAACATTTTACCCTGTATCTTATTAACGATTAGTATCCAAGCCTAGTGCAACATACCACAGTGTTCGGGAGAGACTCGCCTAGACTGCTATAACAATCTTACCATGGGTTGTCCACCGAATTTTTGAGATAAATAAACTTGAAGACACTAACCCCCTCTATCGTCAGATTTCTCAGAGAATTCTGGTAAAATCACCAAGGTCAAAATCACTCCGCCGCCAGCTTAAAATGAGATTTCCCACTGAACTTTGGCATGTTTTCAGATAAATCAGGACCTACCTTATAAATATTTAGTCCCAATTCACTTCCCAAACGCCAAATGGCGCTCCAATGGGGTAGGAAAGGAGAAAAACGACTTTTTATACAGAAAACCAAATCACTAACGGTAACCGCTAGTGTCCTTACTCAGGACTATATCCCTCCTTGAAGAAGCCCTGTGTTCTTTTATGTGCACTCATACATAGTCATACAAGTAAACACCACCGCCTTTAACGAATTGTGGACCACTCAGTCAAACATCCTGAAGTACTGTACGGAAACAGGGACAATTTAAGTATTGCCTGGTCTTGGGATTGGATCCGGGACCTATTGCGTAAGAAGTACACACATTACCGCTGCGCTATATTGGTGGATATTGATATTTTTGGCCAGGCTATGAATTTCTATTATTCAATTTAATTGTGATCTTATTCACTCCTCTACCCCCCACCCCTCACCCCAACCCACTTAGTGTCAATTGTCATCATTCAATAGCATTGGGATCTAGTCAGTCAATCAGTTTTTGTGTGGGAGATCTAAAGCTATCTGACACACCCTGTTGATATACTCCCTTGTTGGTGAATCAGTTAATAATAACAATCACAAATGTGTTACTATGGCAACTGCCTCTATTTACATGTTTTCACCTGACAGATGCTGTCAATATGAATGGCTGTATCTAAGTTTCTATTGGTGTTATTATCAAATACATGAATAACAGTGATATACAGATCATATACTGAAGAGTGGTATACACTAACATTGAAACATAGCATAAACAGCTTTTTCCTGTGCGCCTTGACCACAAGAAACTCCATGTTACACAAACCATCATATAAATCTCTTTCATATACAATTCATCATATATAATTCATCACATACAATTCATCATGTACAATTTATCATATAATTCTCCATCATATGCAATTCATCATATACAATTTATAATATAAATCTCCATCACATACATTCATCATTTTAATCTCTATCATATACAATTTATCATAAACAACTCTTTTGTATATAACTCCATCTTACATGTTACCATAGCAACCACAACTTCACGAAACATTTTCAGACTTATTGTTTTTAGGACACTTTTTATTACAGTGAGGGTTTGTGTATCGAGGGAATATATCATTTCCCGAAAAATAAGTGTATAATATGTTATAATGATATAATTAAAAAATAGTTTTCTTTCTTTGAGAGAATTCTGTATTTTCAGAATTCTGTATTAGCAAGAGACTGATTATGCTATTTTACACCTACCAGTTTACAGTTTACCTTATAAAAAGGGGTGTTATTATATCAGGGTTTCAAATATCTACTTTCCTATAAGATCAATCATTTGTTTTGTCAGGTAGGGTGTCATAAAACAGGAATATCTAAAAGAAAAAAATGTTTGTCATCAATAATTGATAGTATTTATAATGAACAATAGAAAAATGTTGTTTACTGGCATATCATAGATGATGACATCGACCTAAAGTAACATATCAACCTATAACAATGGATTCATTTTCTCCTGTCGTCATCCCAAGCCTAACATGCCCTCATATTTCACCCTATTTCTCTCCAAAATGTGAATGAAGTATATGTTTTTCTTGCATTTTTATACAGTTTTGAGTTTTAACTTCATGTCTGATTACTTATTTTTTTGTTAGTTGCATGATTTTTGATTCTATTCTTCATTTTAAACATGGTATTTGTTCAAGGTCATGCGTCAATGATTGATACATTCATTAGACTAATGGTTCATTAAGCCTGGGATGAAACATATGTAATCATGTACAAAGGCATAGGCAGACTCATAAAATGAGGTCTACCTTAGCAGAGTTTAAAATTCACAGTTGTCTGACTGCCAATGGGCAATCACTTTCACTCTTGGCAATGAAAAAATAAAATGTCTATTGGGCTGCATGAACTGAATGCCAATATATTAAATTGGGCAATCACTTTTCACTCTTGGCAATGAACTTGGAAAAATAAATGTCTTTTGGGCAATGGACTGAATGTCAATATGTTTATTGGGAGGTGGCCTTTATTTAGTCAATCATGTTTTCAACCTTCCTGCACCTTAGGGTCCCTAGACCTCCCCTCCCCCTTTGCCAGTCAAATTGACTTCCAGTCCTGAGAGAACAGTCCGGGCTTATTGCAAGTCCCCTCTTAGTCTCCTCTTAGTGTATGACACACAATTAATCTTACTGAAATATCAGAATGAACTATTTGACAGCATCATGGCGATTTCATATGACTAAGTGCTTGGGTACATATTAATGAAGCAGAAATGAATTACATAGGTACTTATACTAACACACTGATAAGCTTCAGCAAAACTTTTTCCATACAAATGTAGAAATAGGGTTACGATGCTCCCTTCCCAATTAGTATACTGATAAACAGAACTGCTTCAAAGAGCACATAAATGATATGCCATCAATCACATAATTAACCCTCAAACAATATTGATAAAACAAAACATTGATATACTGTTCATCTAGCTATTATGCATATAAGCTAGATGTGGTTGTATGTTGAATATTTCCCATGGAGACCTATACAATTAGCTTTAGTGAGTTAAGACATTTGTGTTTTTAAAATCTTAAAGGTCATTACATTCTGGATGTTTGGGCAATCCAGAATCAGGCTATAACGAAATGGTTTTGGGATCAGAGACAACAATTGATTGGCTGAGTCTTCCATGAATTTTATAAAAGGCCATTGACTATGAATGAATGAATGAATGAATGATTGCAAATGAAACAATGCAGCACTCCTTCACAGAGCTTCCCTTGGGTTAGTCTTCCATTATAACATTGAAATCCTATAAATCCCAGATGAGTTATACCTTTGCATGTATGTATGCCCAAGAGGTGGCTCTCACCTTATAAAGTTGTAAACAAAATAGAATAATAAAATACTCAGATATCAAAAAACGTAAGGACAATTACAGTAAAACCTGTATATCTGAACACCTCTCTAAATGTAAAATGGTCTGAATGGTGAAAAACTGCATGAATTTGAAAGAATTTTTGCCCGATCTCCCCCCTGGCTACTGGCCTGCTTCTAAATTCAAACACTTATTGCTAGTCCCAGTGGAATTCTGATTTGATAGGTTTTCCCATATGTTTTTTCAGGAATCTGTTTACGATATGCCAGCATCTAATCAACAACAGCAACAACAACAGGATGTGTACCACACCCACAATGCAACTTACCCCCACAATGCACCACATACAATGGAGGAAGATCCCTATGGGCATCACCAACAACAACGTAAGACTCACTCAGATGAGGAGTATAAAAGAAGAAGTCGAGATTTTGAGCGACGATTAAGTCAAGAAAATATAATAGAACGTAGCCATTATGGACAAGGTATCTATTGTTCAAGTGATTGGATTTCATTTTTCTCAAAAGTGGTCTATTATTTCTAGATTTTTTTAACTTTGAGAGAATAAGACCTAAGGCCTTATGAATGATTTTGCTATCCAGGGTCTCGTTTTTGGTATGATCGTGAATTAAGATTCCGAGAAACACATTGTTCATTTTATGACGAACAATGACCAAATCGTAAGTTCTATGACAGTTCCGAAAACGGACCCCAGCGTATTATAATACATTTTCTTACTATCAACCTTTTTATGCAAATGAATAGGGCTCAGTTGATGGGAAAAATCTTGAGAAGTCTTAGGTTGGTATATTGAAACCAATTTCTTCGTTTAAAGTGATTAATGAAGTAAAATAGTAGCTGGCTTTTTGCTACATATTAATTTGTCATTAATATCTTAATAACATTGACATTAAACATTGCAATGACTTTAAATTTTAATTATTTTCTCATTGATGATTGTTTACAAAGCTTTGATAAAATGGTGAACATTTTAAATCCTAAATTAGTTCTCATTTGTTGCTCATGATCTGTATGAAGCTGTTGTTCTATTGCAAACCCTTTGTGTGCTGATGCTTTATTATTATATTTTTCAATTTGAAATTACACTCGCATATATGGCTATTATAACTATGCAAATGGCCCTTGAAATTACACATGCATATATGGCTATGGTATCCATGCAAATGACCCTTGAAATTACACTTGCATATGTGGCTATTGTATCCATGCAAATGAACTTTGAAATTACGCTTGCATATGTTACTATTGTATCCATGCAAATGACCTTTGAAATTACACTTGCATATGTGACTATTGTATCCATGCAAATGACCCTTGAACTTACACTTGCATATATGGCTATTGTATCCATGCAAATGACCTTTGTAATTATGCTTGCATATGTGGCTATTGTATCCATGCAAATGACCTTTGTAGTAACGCTTGCATATGTGGCTATTGTATCCATGCAAATGACCTTTGTAATTATGCTTGCATATGTGGCTATTGTATCCATGCAAATGACCTTTGTAATTATGCTTGCATAAGTAGCTATTGTATCCATGCAAATGACCTTTGAAATTACACTTGCATTTGTTGCTTTTGTATCCATGCAAATGACCTTTGAAATTACACTTGCATATGTTACTATTGTATCTATGCAAATGACCTTTGAAATTACACTTGCATAATTGGCTATTGTATCCATGCAAATGACCTTTGAAATTACACTTGCATATGTGAATATTGTATCCATGCAAATGACTTTTGAAATTACATGTGCATGTGTGGCTATGGTGTCCATGCAAATGACCTTTGAAATTAAATGGCCATTGTATCCATGCAAATAACCTTTGAAAATTGCACTTGCATATATGGCTAAGATATCCATGCAAATGACCTACATACTTATTGTCCTACCAGGTAACCATGTGCATGACATTTGAATTTACACTTGCAAATGACCTTCATGCTTAAAGTTGCATACATTCTTATATTATCCATGAAAATGGCCTTTGAACTTACACTTGCATATATAACTATGGCATCCAGGCAAATGACACTTGAACTTACACTGGCACAAATGGCTATTGTATCTATATGCTCAGCAATGTACAGTATACAGGGTGGGCCAAAAAAAACAATACCCAACTTTAAATCCGAATGAAAATAGCTATGTTCAATATGATACATTGATTTATATATCATTTTAAAGGTAATCCATTTTTGAACAATTTGGTATATAACACTATGTCATGAAATCAATATTAAAGTTTTATTATGCTTATTTGGGAGGCCGGGTCGGTATTTAAGGTATCCAGATTTTAGGGAGAAAATAGTAAATCTGCGGAATAATGTTAATTTTTTAGTTATAGAATATCATTTTGTTAGGTGAAAAATGCTTGTATATTCGCATATTGTATGACTATACTTATTGTTAATGAATTTTAGTGTTGTTTATTATCAATAAGTACTCAAAGGGGTCTGTTAAAAGACATTAAACGTATATGTGATGAGGATTATATTTTCAAACAAGATATTGCCTCATACCATAGATCTCAGGAGACATTGGCATTCCTTTGCAAACAAGGTGTCCATTTGATTGATTTCGATGCTTGGCCACCCAACAGTCCCGATGCCACATGTAATGTGTTTGATTACCATACATGGAGCCATCTCGAGGAAATGGTACAATCAAATGCATCAAATAAACAGCATTGATGAGCTTAAACAGAATCTTAAAGTGCTGAAATGAATTGCCACAGAAATCTCTCAATAAGGGTATTGATAGATTACGCTACCACTTGAAGCTTATTGTTGATGCATAGGGGAGGGGGTGGGGGTATATTGAGCAATTGTTAAAATTGTTTAAATAAATAAAGTGTTAAATGTTATTTAACAGCACTGAATCATAAACAATAAGTTTAGCCACACAATATGCAAATATACAAGCATGTATTCACCTAACAAAATGATATTCTATAAATAAAAAATTAACATTATTCCGCAGATTCACTATTTTCTCCCTTAAATCTGGAGACCTTAAATAGCAACCCGGCCTCCCAAATAAGTATAATAAAACTTTACTATTGATTTCTTGACATAGTGTTATATACCAAATTGTTTGAAATTGTATAACCTTTAAAATGATATGTAAGTCAATGTACCATGATGAATGTAACTAATTTTATCCTGATTTGAAGTTGGGTATTGGTTTTTTTTGGCCCACCCTGTATATAGCTATAGTATACATGCAAATGACCCTTGAACACACACTTGCATATAAATTGCTATGGTATCCATGCAAATGACCCGTGTGTTTAAAATTGCATGCATTGCTATGGTATACATGCATATGACCTTTGAACACACGCTTGCCTATATGTTGCTATGGTATCCATGCAAGTGACCCTTCAACTCACACTTGCATATACATACATATATATATATATATGTATATTGCTATGCCGGTGTATGTGGATGCCCCTTCAACTTACCCACTGGTCTGCTAATTGTCTGTAAGGTTGTTGTACTGCTGTCTCTAGCCTTACAGCTGCCCTTACTGACCCCCAACAGGTTCGAATTTCATGTTTTTAGGCAGCAGCCAGTCCATGCCCCGGACCATCACCGTGCCACCCCCACCCCCCTCTGGCCGCCCACAGGCTAGGGCACTCTACACACACGTGGGGACAGGGGATAATCAGTTGAGTTTCACCGAGGGGGATATTGTCACGCTAATTGGTGATAAGAAAGATGGATGGCAGTATGGCGAGAATACTCGGACAGGAAGGTAAGAATTCAAGAAATATTTTTTCAATTTGTAACATTGCTATGGAAATATTGTTTCTTTCATGTTTTACTTTTTATTCATCCATTTCTTAAGGTTATTTTATTTCCATATAAGAATCATATAACACACAATTAAATATGAATATGGAGAAACAAGCCTACATTTGCACATTATTTGCTTGTGAAAACACATTTTACTTTTTATTAGGATCATCTGTGTGTAAATTGTCCTTTAATTATTGCACCCCGGAATAGCCTGACAACGGTAAAGTCAGATACTGTTGTCACAAATGGTGGACATAACAGTCGCTTCAATTAGATTTTCCTGAACTGTATGTTTAATAGAGCACCTAGACTAAATTCCTTTAGAACAACAACCAATCAAAGTGTCTTAATAGTCATTGTTCAGTTAATTTTTCTACCATCGAAATAAAGTTTTTAATTTAACCGATCAAAATGAGAAATGGGACAACGGACACTGTAATTATTACCATATGCCATTGTAAATTACTCAAATTCAGATTACGTTGTCATTGACGATATCGAAGACGCTATATTGTGGTGATTCACGACTTAATTTGATCGAAAATGGTATTTCATATGATACATCATTACAATAGCTTAATACATACACAGAATTAGCGACGATAAAGTCTCATGAAATGAGGACGAAGTGATTGAAGGGTTGAAGTGACAGTTATGTCCGCCATTTGTGACAATGGTATCTGACTTTACGGTTGTCAGGCTATTCCGGTGTGTATTGATCACCCTCGTGTGAACACCTTGAATGATTTGTGTTTCATATTACAGGTATGGCTGGTTCCCCATATCCTTTACTGAACCAATGAACACTGGACAAGACAATAGAAGGTATGTACAATACAATTATGGTATGTACAATACAATTACTAACTACAGTAGTACAGGGTGTCCAAAAAAAACACTACCGAAGAAAAGTTGAATAACTCAGTCAATTTTTGCATTTTTTGAAATTTCAGAATTATTAAGTTGATTCAATGTGAATTTATTTTGTTGTGAAAGTTTGATAATAATTCTGCTTAGTGAGTTATTTTCTTCAGTCCAGTTTTTTTAAACACCCTGTATATAGCAAAATGAATAATGAAAAACTTTCTCAAATTTGAAAACATTGAAACTTAATGTACAAAATCCTGTGCATAACATTTTGACATTTATTCCTTTCCTGAAAACTTAAAAGGTGAGTTTTCAAGGGGTTCTGTTGTAAATGGGATGAGTTGTCTTGGGTTGAGTTGTCAAGGTGATGTTGTCCAGGGATGAGAAGTCTAGGGATTGAATTGGCTGTTAGCCCAACAGTGGGCATGTAACTAACTATATAATTCATTTCATTACAGCCATCAAAGACCTAAGAGTGCAGGAGACATGTTACAAGTAAATAACAGCGACCACAGCTCCAGTGAACATGAGCACAGTGGGCATGTAACTAATTATATATTTCAATTCATTACAGCCATCAAAGACCTAAGAGTGTGGGAGACATGTTACAAGTAAATAACAGTGACCACAGCTCCAGTGAACATGAGTATACAGTGGGCATGTAACTAATTATATATTTCAATTCATTACAGCCATCAAAGACCTAAGAGTGTGGGAGACATGTTACAAGTAAATAACAGTGACCACAGCTCCAGTGAACATGAGTATACAGTGGGCATGTAACTAATTATATATTTCAATTCATTACAGCCATCAAAGACCTAAGAGTGTGGGAGACATGTTACAAGTAAATAACAGTGACCACAGCTCCAGCGAACATGAGTACAGTGGGCATTTAACTAATTATATATTTCAATTCATTACAGCCATCAAAGACCTAAGAGTGTGGGAGACATGTTACAAGTAAATAACAGCGACCACAGTTCCAGCGAACATGAGCACAGTTGGCATGTAACTAATTATATATTTCAATTCATTACAGCCATCAAAGACCTAAGAGTGCAGGAGACATGCTACAAGTAAGTAACAGCGACCACAGCTCCAGCGAACATGAGTACAGTGGGCATGTAACTAATTATATATTTCAATTCATTACAGCAATCAAAGACCTAAGAGTGCAGGAGACATGTTACAAGTAAATAACAGTGACCACAGCTCCAGTGAACATGAGTACAGCGGGCATGTAACTAACTATATATTTCAATTCATTACAGCCATCAAAGACCTAAGAGTGCAGGAGACATGTTACAAGTAAATAACAGTGACCACAGCTCCAGCGAACATGAGTACAGTGGGCATTTAACTAATTATATATTTCAATTCATTACAGCCATCAAAGACCTAAGAGTGCAGGAGACATGTTACAAGTAAATAACAGCGACCACAGCTTCAGCGAACATGAGCGCAGTGGGCATGTAACTAATTATATATTTCAATTCATTACAGCCATCAAAGACCTAAGAGTGCAGGAGACATGTTACAAGTAAATAACAGTGACCATAGCTCCAGTGAACATGAGTACAGTGGGCATGTAACTAACTATATATTTCAATTCATTACAGCCATCAAAGACCTAAGAGTGCAGGAGACATGTTACAAGTAAATAACAGTGACCATAGCTCCAGTGAACATGAGTATACAGTGGGCATGTAACTAATTATATATTTCAATTCATTACAGCCATCAAAGACCTAAGAGTGTGGGAGACATGTTACAAGCACTCTAAAAAAATATTACTTGACAGCTAGCTGAAGCAATTTGATTGATTACTAAGTAATTTATAAATTACTTATGTCACCTAAAATGTAATTATATTACTTAGTAATTGTTTATTTGTGTGAATTACTTACTTTAGTAAGTGTAATACTTTATTTGTAAATAAATTGTTTCTGTTTCTGTTTTATTTGCATATAAAAGTAATAATATTACTAGGTAATTTAATTCTCCATTTGCATTTTAACATTTCATTAATAGTTATACTAGCAATGTAAATGAATTACTATGTTTAATAGCATTTAATTGAAAATACATTATTGAGTAATTCTTTTAACATTCAAATTACTATATTGAAATATTATAATACTAGCAATGTAAATAAATGGTACCAAATAAATGTTTAATTGCACTAAATTCGAAATACATTACTGAGTAATCCTTTTAATATTTGAATTACTTTATAGAAATATGATAATACCAGCAATGTAAAGGAATTACTAAGTTTAATTGCATTAAATTGGAAATATGTTACTGAGTAATCTTTTGATATTTGAATTACTATATAGCAATAGCGATGTTAATGAATTAATATGTTTAACTGCAATAAAATGATAAGATTATACTGAGTAATTCTAATACTTAGTATTCTAAATTTTTAAAATAGTAATTAAATTACTTAATGTAGTTTGATATCATGTTTTTTAATATTTTTAAAATCAAGATTTAATTCTTTATTAAAAGAAACTGTAACAAAATCATGAAATGATACATTTACAAAGAACTATGTCAATTTTATGTGAAGCTGATTAACATACGATTAATTAATGCTAACTCTATTTGATATTAACCTAATAAGACAAACTCCATTTTGTGGTATTCAGTTAACTATTAGGTCTGCTCCCCAAACGTACGGTTACAATTTGTTCAAAGTGCTGTATGTAATCATGGACATATGTGGAAACTTGAGAACAAAAGAATTATCTTGATAACATGTAAATAGATCCTAGCCAAGTTAAAAAAAAGAAAAAAGTCTTGAACAAAGTATTCAATTTTTAATTAGGTAATTTCAATACTTAAGTAATATAATTACTTAGTAATGTTATCCTCAAATATAAAATACCCTTTGGAACAAAACAATTACTTATAGATCAGAGTAAAATAATTACTTAATAATTATAATTATTTATAATACAAGTAATTTTTTAATTACTCAATATAGTAATTCAGTCAAAATAATACTATGCTAGTAATATAATTACAAAAATGAAAACCCCTTTGGGACAAAAACAATTACCTGACCTAGTAATTAAATTACTTGTGAATACAAAGATAATACAAACTTAAGTAATTATTTTTTAGAGTGCTAGTAAATAACAGCGACCACAGCTCCAGCGAACATGAGTACAGTGGGCATGTAACTAATTATATATTTCAATTCATTATAGCCATCAAAGACCTAAGAGTGCAGGAGACATGTTACAAGTAAATAACAGTGACCACAGCTCCAGCGAACATGAGTACAGTTGGCATGTAACTAATTATATATTTCAATTCATTACAGCCATCAAAGACCTAAGAGTGCAGGAGACATGCTACAAGTAAGTAACAGTGACCACAGCTCCAGTGAACATGAGTACAGTGGGCATGTAACTAATTATATATTTCAATTCATTACAGCCATCAAAGACCTAAGAGTGCGGGAGACATGTTACAAGTAAATAACAGCGACCACAGCTCCAGTGAACATGAGTACAGTGGGCATGTAACTAATTATATATTTCAATTCATTACAGCCATCAAAGACCTAAGAGTGCGGGAGACATGTTACAAGTAAACAACAGTGACCACAGCTCCAGCGAACATGAGTACAGCGGGCATGTCACGAGGGATAGGAGTGGTTCCAGGGGGGATAGACCAAAGTCTATGTATGGCATCCTAAAGAGCCCATCTCATGTAAGGGGTTAATATTTTTTGCAAAATAGAGCTGAGTGCTTTACATTATAAATATAGTTCAGAATTCTTTCATGTTTTGGGTCAGCAAGGAGAATGTATATGCCTTTGTAAAGTATGATTTTTATGTCTCCACCAAAAGTGGTGACATATTGCTATGTTCTCCATTTTTTGTGACGGCGGTCATTGTCTGGGATTCAACATCTGTAACAAATGGCAGGTGGTGACATTTTTTCATGTTAATTCCTTCTTGGGAATTGTAATAACATGGAATAAAGTTGTAGACTGTTGTATACATGTTTTAATATATATTGTATCAATCTTTCAATTATATTTCATTTTTCAACTTTTTTTAAATTTAATTAAACTATTTTCTCTGGATTTTAGACACCTGTTTCACAGAATACTGACTCTGGGGTGTGGTCTTCTCCCTATGAGCCTCGGGAAACTCGACAGCGCCCACAGTCCATGTATGACGAGGCACAGCTTGATGTCAATTGGCAGATGCAGCAGCCTCAACCAACCAATCAGGGTGTTCCAGAGAGCTGCACGAGTCACAGTCTCCCTGGTCATTATGCGGCACCTTCTGTTCCACCCCCTCCCCAGCACCCTCCACCAAGGGTTCATAGGTCACACCCCCCTACTCCCACCCATAGGCCTCGCTCCCCTCACGTCCATATGCAGCAGCCTGTCCCCCAAGGTCAAGGACCACAAAGCTCGCCTCTCCCCCATAGGTTGCCACGGAGACAAAGTTTTGATAGTGATCTCTTACCCCCTCCCCCTCCTCCCCCACCTTTACCCCAAGCCCGTAACTATGGTAACAACTATACAAATGGCTATGGAAGCAGTGTAACTCCGTCTCCACCCCAAAGTGGTTCAAGTTACGGATCATTGCAACCCTTGAATTACCGAGTAGGGTCATCCACATCCTCTAGTCAACAAAATATTGAGAATCACCACGGGGGACCACCAGGTCACCATAGCAACCAACATGAGTACTATAGCAACTATGATGAACAACAAAGGAGGTAAGGAGAGAAAACAATGCATTGTGTTTATTTTATTTCGCATTTGATATGCCATACTGCATTTCATGGAATAATGACATATCCTGTCATTCAATTATTACCTGGGAGCTTTCTGTTCTATGAATAGCTTAGGGAAGACCTATTGGGTCGGGGCACTCTTTTGTCATGCCATCTGTTTGTATGTTTTCTCGTAAATAGGCCTTCCTTAACAAACTCTGAACTACTGTTCTGTAATCTGCTGTGCTGGTCCTTCCTTGAGATAATGTAATGTTTGCATTTAGATATCACTGTTCTAGTTGAATTCCTTTAAACTTGGTAAATGGTCTCTCGATATTAAAGGTTTGTAATTTCTTGTCTGTCTTTGGAATGTTTTATTGCATGTTCCTACATAAAATCTACAAATTCTTGAATTCTAGCGCACCCTTTTTAAGACTAGATGAAATGAGGTGTATGTAAAATTAGTTCCTTTCCAAACTTTTAGATGGCAGTGTTTATTATGACTTCTATCACATGGTGATTTGTACTTAGTTCTTATGTTGCTTTGTTTTGCAGAAAGAGGGAAATCCTATCACATATGTGTATGTATATTTCTATCTGGCTTGCCTTGCTTGCTTTTTAGGGGAAGACCAATAGAACTTACAGAAATATCATATACTGTTTACAACCTAATATTTGAACTTTTCATTCAAAGTGCAAAATTCAAATATCCTTTGGCTTAATGAGGAAGAAAATAGTTTTGAGGCTGGAATTGATATCAGACAGAAATGATGTGTATCTTATCTACTGATTCATATTTGGAAGACAAAGGATACCAATTCTTCAGAAATAATTTAAAATGAGGGTGAATTGTTTAAAAAACTATTTTGGTCTCACACCCCAAGTTCTTATAGTCACCCCTTGCATCTCTCATAGATTTACATATGCTTGAATGTCATAACTGTCATTGTTTATATTCTAAATTGAGGAAAGGAAATCTGACTTTTCATTATTTAGAATAGAAAACAATATGGCTGAAATGGCATTTTAAAACATATTGATTTCTAACTTATATCTGTTTGCTCTGTTCTGTACAGTGTAGCTGTACTCTTTTCAGATTTTCTAATTTCTATTTTCCATTTGAAATATTATAAGAATTTCAACCATTATTTGTAGCAACCCCTTAACCTCTTGAACCCCAGGCTCTAAAATCGGTTGAAACCAGAGAATTTTTCATTTTTGCCATCTTTTAAGATTTTACTACATACCACAACTTTAGATGTTGATTTTAGTAAAATTAGATGGCAGAGATCATTTCTACACATTTTAAAACAATTTATGTGTAAATTGGTTGAAGTGAAAAATTTCGTGACAGATTTTCTCATCACTCTGGGTTTCAAGATCATTTCTGAGATAACGAGATATCTCGTCACTCCAGGTAGTAAAGAGGTTAATATTGATATATTTATAACTTGATTCAATTAAGGAATAAATAATGATAGGCCATTCAATATGGTGAAATTCAGCACGAGTTGGACAGAATGTCGTACAAAGCACGAACCGAAGGTGAGTGCATTTGTACTGACATTCTGTCCAACGAGTGCTGAATTTCACCATATTGAATGGCCTATCATTATTTATTCCGATTCAAACATATAAAAAATGAAAACATTGTTCAGAGAATTGGGGATTGGAGCTACAAGAGATACACCAAACTCGAGCTCGCTGTTATTTTCGCCATTCCCAGGTGTGACGTCACAATACAAATGCAGTACGTAGATTCCCAGATGATTGGATAGAGCACGGTCGTGCATCTATGGAGAATTAGAGAACGTTCTATATTGGCTATGCTGCATTCTGATTGGTTGAGAAATTCAATTAGAGCACGGTCATGTTTGAATATGCAATACGGAACTGTGTTGTACTAACATGAATCGTTCAAGTTTTAGAATTTCGACATTAACATTAACATTGCATTTTAGAACCAATAGAGTGCCCCCTATAGTGCATGCTAATAACTAAATTTTTGTACATGTAATTTTGAAACCTGATAATGATAATGAATTGTAGTCCCTATTTATTCTACCTGCAAGTTTTTTACAGTGTGATGCTTATGTATATTTTACATGTTGTTATATTGTGTGAAAATGATTGGAATATAGAAATAAGGGATTAAATGAGTAATTATCAAGATAGATATCAAGATAATTTTACTGCTTGAATCACAGACCATTAATATACCATAGCCAGCTTGTGTAAAGAGAATGTCTCTCTTTTTCAGTTTAAATTGAAGTTGATTATTTTCAGAAAAATGTTTGAATTCCATTAGAATTTGCAGTTTGAGAAAAAATGTTCTAACTTCATTAAAATTGGCAATTTTTACAAAAAAATGTTCAATCCCCCAAAAATTCAAAATTTATTGAAATTAGCAATTTTTAGAAAAAGCTCTTCAAATTAAATAAAAGATGTAAATTTTGAGTGAAAACTTATATATCCTTCAAACAGTTCCGTAGCCCTGAATGTTTTTTCATCCAGACGATCCCTCATTTCAGTATAATTGTGAAGAAATATTTGTGTTTTTTCACTTTTAGATATTCATTCAACTGACCAGGTTTGTGTAATGTGAAAAAATAGTAGTAAAATCTATCTTTGACTTATATGTTTTATTGTGAAATAGTGTGTTTGTCTAGAGCAGAGTGACAGTACATGTTTAGAGAATAACTTTTTTAATATTGATATATCACTCTACATGGAATTCATGCACTCAGAATACTTGCTTTAATTTAGATTCGAAATAGTTGATGTTCTCTCATATTGTTTCTTAGTTTTGAAATGGTTGATGAACGTTCAATATGTTTCTTCAGTTTCAATGTGTTGTAGTTAAAATCAAGATTGCTCACAAGATGTTATATATGCTTTAGATTTGAAATAGTGCTCTTTAAAATGTGTCTGTAGATTTGAAATAGTTGATCTCTCAAAAATTAAATTTCAAATATTGTATGTGTGTTTTTAGATTAAAATAGTTTATTATGTCACCATCAAAAAGTGGTGATATATTGTTATGGTCTCAGTTTTTTGTGGCGGTGGTTGGGGATCGGCGGTTGGCGTCTGTAACAAATTCTTACAACTTCCAATATCTTAACAAACACTGCTTAGACTGACTTCAATTTCTTTCAAAATCATCTACAAGTTATCAGAAGTTCAAATCTGACTTAAGATTTGAGAGTTGACCTTCACTGACCTTTTTAAGGTAAAAAGAGGTTAAGAAGGTCTTTCTTCGTTGCTTCAAATTTACCAAATGTTTTTTCAAAATCATCTACAAGTTCTCAAAAGTTCAAATTTGACTATAGATTTGACATTTTCAAGGTCAAAAAAGATTTGACCTTCATCAATGACCTCTTCAAGCTCAAAAATGTATTTTTCAACTTGCTTCAAATTGACCAATTTTTTTCAAAATTAGGCCATAAGAAGTAGATTCTTTGTTTTGCATCCTGGCAAAATCCAAATCATGCAAGGGTACAAGGAAAACAAACACAAACTCAAGAAAAAACACAAACTTGTTTGCTGAGAAATGTATACATTTTCTGGGCTTAAAAAGGGATGACATATCAATTTGCAGTCATTACAAACACATATTTATACATTTTATACAGTATATTTAAACATACCTATTATTCAAGGGTAAAAAATAAGAAAATACACAATGTATGCCAAATAATAAATAAGACTGTTAACATCAGATTGTTCGCCATTTCCTCTGATTATCCCACCGAACGAAGTTCGAGGGGGATATAGAAAAGCCGTCCGTCCATCTGTTCGTCCATCCGTTCGTCCGTCCGTTCGTTTTATAGGCTTATGCCTTTTGGGTGTAGGACCTCTGCTCGAGAAGGAATTTTCAATATGGCTGCTTAATTCAAAATGGCGGCCATTTTTCGGAAAAAATATAATCTTTAATAACTCAAATACTAGTGGATGGATTGGGCTCAAATTTTATATGCTGTTGCCTCGGTACAAAGGAGCCTTGCTCAAGAAGACATTTTCAAGATGGCCACCAAATTTCAAAATGGCGGCCATTTTTCGTAAAAAAACGTTATCTTTGATTACTCAAAGACCATTTAATGGATTTGGTTCAAATTTTAGATGCTGATGCCTAGGGACATGGGAGCTCTGCTCAAGAAAGGATTTTCAAGATGGCAGCTAAATTTCAAAATGGCGGCCATTTTTCGTAAAAAAACATTATCTTTGATAACTCAAATACCATTGAATGGATTTGGTTTAAATTTTAGATGCTGATGCCTAGGGACATGGGAGCTCTGCTCAAGAAAGGATTTTCAAGATGGCAGCTAAATTTCAAAATGGCGGCCATTTTTCATAAAAAACATTATCTTTGATAACTCAATTACCATTGAATGGATTTGGTTCAAATTTTACATGATAATGCCTAGGGACAAAGGAGCTCTGCTCCAGAAGGGATTTTCAAGGTGGTAGCTAAATTTCAAAATGTCCGCCATTTTTCATAAAAGAATGTAACCTTTGATACCTCAAATACCAGTTGACGGATTTGGTTCAAATTCTATATGCTGATCTCTAGAGACAAAGAAGTTCTGCTCAAAAATAAATTTTCAAGATGGCCACTGAATCTCAAAATGGCCGCCATTTTTCGTAAAAAAACTTAATTACTAGTGGATGGATTTGGTTCCAATTTTATATGCTGATGTTTAGGGAAAAAGGAGATCTGCTTCAGAAGAAATTTCAAAGGCGATTGCTGAATTTCAAAATGGCTGCCATTTTTCATTAAAAAAGTAATCTTTGATTACCCAGATACCATTTGACGGACATTCTCTGCTAAAGAAGAAATCTAAAGATGACAGCTGAATTTCAAAATGGCAACCATGTTTCATAAAGACATAATGTTTGATAATTCAAATACCAGTGGATGAATTTGGCTCAATTTTTTTATCAAAACATGTTTTGTTCGGTGGGATTTGCTACTCCGTGGAGTTGCTGTTTTTCTAGTTCTGATTTAACGAAATGCGATGGTACTTTCAGACCCTTGTGCTATTTTTAAGTGTGTTTTTCTGATTTACTCAAAATCGTGCTAGCATGGGGACACAAAACAAAGAATCTACTTCTTATGGCCTTATCAAAAGTTCTCAGAAATTCAAATCTGACTTAAGATTGAACTAATAAAATTGTGAGCAACTAGGTGGTGACATGTTGTTATGTCGATGCCTTGTGTTAGATTTGAAATAGTTAATGCACTCTCAAAGTATGTCATTTAGAAATTGCATGGAAATAGATGCAGCAGTTCTGAGAAATAATATAAAAAGTGTGTATATAAAAGTGTGTAAAATGGTCAAGAGTGAAAAAACCCTCCCAATAGTCTAATGGTCTCTCCCTCCTCAATGGCTCTTTTCTTAGTTCTCAGATATCTCCAATTTCCAATTCTGGTATTACAGTATTAATAGATCTTCTATGAAGTAATTTTCTATTTTATCATCTTCGTTGAAGACCTAGGTGACCTGGATTCTTAGAACTAATTATATGTTTCTATTTCTGAGAATTCTGTAACCTAATTATCCTCACCTGATCCACTTATAGAATGATAAATAGAATCTCTTTTCCTTTTATCTATCCTGCATTTAGGATGAGTCTCACTTCTGGGATATTTTAGTTATGTAAAGACTGTAGAGGTTACACTCCCCTTCATAAGTTATATATATCTATATCTACACTCCCCTCCATAAGTTTGGCAACTGGAAGTATCCTTTTTGGTTCACTAATCAAAAGCTGTTAATTTTTCATTAAGTTTGTAATACATTTCCAAACTGTTGTAATAAAGGAACACTAATAAAATTCATATATTGACAGGCTTTGCTAAAATTGCTATGCTTTCCAATGAAAACCTCTGATTGCCAAATTTAAGGAGGGGAGTGTATATACTAAACCTGGAGTTACACATAATATCTCAATAGACATACATTTTCCCTTCTGCTACAAATACCCTGTCATTTCATGCTAAACATGGGTGTATGGAACACTCTCCGTGCTAGCAAATATTCTTCAAGTCAAGTGATCCTATTATAGAGAGGGTTTATTTAAATGCAAGTTTATGGACTTGGTTCTTTTGAAAACTGTTCCATGTGGATTGTGGAGGTTTGTTCTATTGGACAAGTTATACTGTAATCCTCCAATTTAAAGTAACTGTGTTTTCTATTTCAGAAACCCCTTCAAAGATGTTAAACTGAAAAAGACAATTACCCATGACAGATCTGCCCCAAGGTTACAGTAGGCTGATTTCCAAATTGGATGTGCCTCATGGAATTTAGGAAATTGCCTCACATAACTTAAGCTGTGCCTCATATTTTAAGAATTTGCCTCATTGGGCTAACCCCATTTGAGAAATAGAGAGTAACATGCATCATGCTTTTATATTTAATCTAAAGCAGTATAACCAGTGAATATCACCTTATCTTGCATGACTAGTTTTGACTAATCACACAACTACAACTTGACAGTACCATGGTGATCCTGGATATATACGTCATGAGGCTAACCTTGTGACAACATTGAGAAATGTAAAGAATCTCATGGATGAAACTGAATGGCCACAGTCATTGTCTTTTCCAAGGGAGATGATCTGTACATTTCATAGCTTACAGATCTAAGGAACCTATCCCTACACTTGGGACAATTTAAATGGTACTATAAATGAGACGATTACTAGTATACAATGCAATTGTACAATTTGACTGATATTTACAATGAATGTCACCAATAAAAGAAGCAATTCATGAGAGGATTTCACCTAGATCAATATCATAAACTAATACTCAGATGTGCATTAACACACAATGGCCACCAATATGCAAAGGCATTGCTAAGCATGAGGTTGTCAAGGCAACTGCCTCAACAAATCTTTAAAAGATAAATTGAAATAATATTTTTAACTGAAACTATAAAATGATATCTAAAACTAGCATTATATTTTATGTTATTTACATGAGCTTTGTCTCATCTTTTTTATACTGTCCTTGCCTATCTTTGACTCTGGCTACACCCTTGTATAAATATATCATACATATAAGAAAAATGATCCACACTGGAAAGAGATCCACACTGGAGAGTCCAGAATTTCATTGGCAACATGTGATTTTCTCAAGTTTGTTGGTTAATGTAAATAAGATCAAATATAATCCTAACGTTTGATATTATTAATTTATAGTTCAGTTAAGAATAAAGTTTGTATATTCTTGAAAAAGCACCTGTTTTAGGGATTTTGCAACTATTTCCATGGTCACATCATTTCCATGGTAACATATGATTTCCAATAATTTTGTCTGTTTTTATTATATATCTGTTGTCAGTAATTTTACCACAACTCCCAAGAGTGCAATTAAAATATTGGAAGATGTATATATTATTGATTGAGAAACATTATATCCACAAACTATGTGTGATGCCAAAGGAACTGAAATCAACTTGTCAATTTGACATATGTATATTTATAATTATATAGTCTTATATATTATATGAATGAGTGCAATGGAATTGTAAATTTAGAATTCTATAAGTAGATTGTTTTTATTCTTTTAATACTCAGGCTGTTAACTAGTCTAGACAGCTAGCAAGTCTAGAATCTCTTAAAGTATTTATACTTCTGGCTGAGGCCCAGGAATAAGATACAGAATGTTTGTAATGTCACCTAGCATTGATTATATGGAATGTACGTTATGTATTAATTTAACCATGTTTCTACGTACATGTTCTCTCGCATGAATAAAACTGAAAATGATAGATGAGTGATGGACATATTGTATTTTCAGTCATTCAACTGTTCACTCATACTCTTGACAAGAAGAATACATGGACACAATTAAATCTGAAAATAGTTGATGTAATACAAGCATGGTGATTTTGAAATGTTTTATTACTCCATTCTAGGGCCTCAGACCTTTGGTATATCTCAGTGTGTAATTTTAGCAGTTGTGCGTTAGACTGTATATATTTATGTGATTATTTCCAGATATTCAACCATATTTTATGATGAATGGTTATTTTTAGCAAAAACCATGACAGCTCATTTACCATTGACAGGTTGATTTTTATGAAATAAGTTAAGCATTGAAACAGCTGTCAGCGATGATACAGGTAAACCTTTTATTGTGGATGCCAATCTAGTGAAAAAAATAGGTTGTTGTTGTTTACACCGAGAGAGAGGGGCAACGGAAATCTAAGAATTCATCAGGCAATCCAATATAATTGAAGTATTTTTATTAATTTGAGTATTGATAAATGCTTTTCTAGATTCTTACAATAATTCAATCAGTTTGTTGATACTTGAAAAAAAAGATGTTCGCTAAAATTGGTTTTACTGTATTTTCAATTAACAACATGTTTTGTGCTCTAATGAAATTACAAGTAAAATACATATAGCCATATTAACAAGTGCAATTTTTTTTTTGATTAGTACAAATGAAATAGTTCTAAAGTCAGTGTATGTGATGTTTCCTTTTAGTTATTGTAAAGCCGAACCAATAAGCATCTTATGTACAATAAAATGTGAGGCCATTGTACTATCAAATTATATTTGATTTAGTCTTTTGATCATTAATATTTAAGAAATATAGACCGAAGAGCAGGGGTAATATTGTTGAATACACCCCACAGGGCTAGGCACAAACGTTTTCCGTACCCCAAACGACCGAAGGGAGTGAGGGGTTCGAAAGCCTTTGTGCCTAGCCCTAAGGGGTGTATTCGATGATATTACACCTGCTCTGAGTTCTATATTACGATTCAAACATGAAAACTCACCAACCAAAATGTTTCGAATATTCATTATGGTCCGCCATTACTACGGCCCGCCGTTATGACGTCACACATATTACAAGGGGTTTTGTTCGCGAATATACCACGGTGAAATGTTGACTTTGTTTACAGTTTATAGAAGGCGGGAATACAGTCATGTTCTTATCTTTTATACATCACAATTTGATGAGCTGTCAATAAAAATATCAACGGTTGGCAAAAATACTCATTCATATGTTCAGATTACAGTTTTTTAAACTTTTATTTTACCTTCAAAAGTTTGGATTTTTAAGAGAATCTTAAACATATGTTTTATTTACAGTGGCCTTAAATGTACAATGTGGCCTTATTTACTGCTTTCTTAGGCCAATTAAAAAAACTAGTCAAAATGAAGCCAAAGATTTTTAATTACAATCATTTATCTAATTTATTCAGAGTGTAATATTTTAGTCTCATAAAATCACTCTTTTTATTTTAGCTTGTTTGTGCAATCCAATATTGAAACAAATGTGTATAGATATCATTTTTTACTGTTCTTTGTGAGATAGAATCTCAACTTTTATGTCAGCTAAATTATTTATTGAAGGAGTGCACACATACAATCTTTATTTTCTCTAGGTTTTTGTGTCTTTTTTGTTTTATTTTAAAGGGAGCTGTTCACAAATGTTTACAATTTACTGTAAAGCCTGTGTAAGTGAAACACCTTTTTAACTCAAAAAGTGTTCTACTTGGGAGGTGTTCCACTTACATGATGGAAATACCTACTTTGAAGGTGGAGATGTTCCACTTAACTTGTATTACTATATTGTCTTGTTTTTATTTGTATATGCCTTTCAACTTACAAACAATATTATAAAACATAATAACAATTTAGCATCATCTTTAAACAAAGCAACAATGCATGTTAAATTATGTCATTTCATTATCATATATTAATATTTTGATGTCAGTGATTTCCTAGAATTATTTGAACAACAGGATGCAAAATCCTAACTTAACCTTGGTCAGAATATCTCAATACTGTAGTTCACCATTTTGACAAGGTGCAAGTAATTTTCAAAAGGCTGAAGCAATTGAAGCAGGTTGTAGGAATTCGCAATTCTGAAATCAAAATTCTCATTTCTAACCAAAGTAATGAATAATAGTGATTAAACATCCCAATCCCAATCATGATTTTGTAGTTACTGTATAAGTGGTAAATTGCCTTATCCTTTGATTTGCCTATTGCCTAATTTGTGCTATGTTCAGAAAGTTAAATGTCGGAAATATTATCTTAATAGCATTATCCAATGGGAAGTTGCTTGTCATTAGGAAAATGATAAAATTTGACCATTTGACAAATTAATCACTCGGATTAAATACCACTTAGTATAAAGATGTCTGTAACATAGCATGTATATATACTGATATATCAAAGAACATGTAATTTATATATTTTATAGTTCAATTATAATTTTCATTCTTACAGCACATCCTTACAATTTTGTTCCATTTAAAGTGGTGCAATCTGTAACTCCATGCAAAGCTTTGAAAATATGGCCAGTAATTGCATAGCGTGTCATGATTTTCTATCAGCTCAGTTGTTCCATCTTTGCCTGTGTATCAGTTGCCTTTTATATGTACACCCCCACAAAAAGTTTGGCAACTTCTCACCAATTTCATATTATTAAACCGCATGTTAAAGCTTGATGAAAAAGGCTTGAACATGTTATCCAATGGAGTATCAGGATTGTCAACTTTTTTTAGTGAAGTGTATATGGCTGTAAGTTTGTTGATATTGACAGTGAACAGATTGACTGAGATTATTTATTTTAACTTGAACTTAAAATGAGTGAAAGTCATTGATATTATATAATTGCATAATATGTATTATTATTTATTATATATCTTATCTATATATTAGGAACAGTCCTTTGTAAGATATGAAATAAATCTATTTTTGTGAATACCTGAGATAATTCTGCTGTGCAGTTTTGTTTTGAGTTCTATTGAAAGATGGCAGGCCTGTCATATCTGTTAGGAAATATTGGACAAGAAGTTTTTTGTTACATTTTTGTTATTATTCTTGCGTGTAGACAATGGGGAGGGGGGTTACATTGCTACCCTCTCCCCGCACATTTTTGATATAAGCTACCTGGCACAACTTTTTTATTTTCTCCGTAAAAAATCGGTGCAAAGTCTATAAAGGGAGGGCTACCTCTTCCGTGTATTAAACATAAGTTATGCAAAAGAAGCACTAACTGTAAGAATTGATCCACAGTAAAAAATGAAACCCTCTATTTTTGGAAAAACTCAGTTATCATTGAATTATTTGTGATTCCTATATGTAGTGTTCAATTCATGGAAGATACCATTCTACATGAGTAATATTATATACGACAAAATTGAGTTTCTTTTTTGAGTGAGTCACCTTGTACATGTCTCGATAGATAGGATGATCATGAGGTGTTCAGAAAACATGAATGATGTTACATATGCCATATGTTGCTGACAGTAGATTAACAGGATGTTTGACATATTTCCAATAGGCCTTTAATATTTCATGGAATTTAATATGAAATAAAGCAATGTGCAGTTATCAATAAAAGGTTAATTCAACATTTGCAACATGGTATTTGTGCTAATAGGGAGTTTAAGCTTGCATTTAAAATCGAAACGCCAACCTAAACGTATCAACAATCGCACATACAAATGCATCGCTTATATATTTTCCGTTCACGTTTAGGTTGTGAAAAACATTGCAATCTTAAACTTCCTATTATCTGAGCGCAAATTACCCTGCGCGCAGAGTCTAGTTATAGTCTAGTCTCTTTTAAGAAGTGAAGTCCAACAAATTCAAAGTGTAAGCTCAAAAGGCCAATGATTTAAATTGTTTCTTTATAATAGAGCTCCATCGACCTAATGTACTTAGCAATGAAAAAAAGATAAAGTTTTATTGACTTCAGCTAAAACCACAAAACAACAGAAAACAGACAAGTTCATTCGAATATTTAATACATTTATTCACTAATTTCAATTCAATTGATAAACTTCAAATCATTACAGTACACATCGTTCGTCATAATTATGGATTTTGAATTTTTCATTGATTTTACTGATTTTTGTTTGCTTTGAAATTTCGAATTTATATTTTTCAATGGAACATTTATCTAAAGCAGTCAATTTCGCAGAAGACTAAGAAATATAATTAATGTCAGACTAAATATCAAAATGAGTATCAATGGACACATCATATATGGAGCAACGGTGCTTTTTATCTGCTTACGAAAATTACCCGGAGCACTCCCCCTCCCCCTAATTCAGCAACAAAAAAACGAATTTACCGTTATACCAATGCTCTCTAACTCGAACAGGACAGAAATTTTTCATCTAATAAGCTACCGCCACCCCCTCCCTTCCTTCCCTTCCCTTTATAATTTTGATGTAAGAAAAATTTCGAAAAAAACTCTAGCCGAAACGTGTCACTGTAATCACGATGGAATTGACGCATGAGGAGTTGAACCCCAATGCAGATGGGTTGATAGCCATCTGGACACTTCCGGTGATCGCCTTGTGATTACAGCAACTCTACCAACCCCCCCCCCCTCCAAGTATGGCAAAAATTCAATGGAAGAATAAACAATTTAAATAAACCCCTGCAATACACTTTCCAAACTCCAAGTATGGCAAAAATTAAAACCGAAACTCTAATAAACAATTTAAATAACCCCCTGCAATACACTTTCCAATCTCCAATAAAATCTTTTCAACCCCACCCTTTCTTCACCCCCACATTTCGAACTGTTTGGGAAGTGCTTCTAGCCGGTACTGCATTCCTCTGACATTGTTGCCTAAATGTCTGTTTAAGTCACCCTATCCTAGAGTGTATATATGAACGCCGGGTATTTGAATCGACCAGGATGTTTTTGGTTTGAGTGTTGGCGTGAATTTTCGTTTCATCTTCCGGAACACATTTTTAACCTTTTTCAGAAGACCTGGAAAAAAGGGAAATCTTCTAATACGTCATCGTTTCGTGATTAAATTATCGTTTTTCACAATTTTTATAAAAATCTAAAGTATTTCGACTGACTGAGATCGATTAGCTAGTATGCCTACCTGTTTTGGTTTTCTTTTTCGCATCCTCTGCAATTTCATTTTCTTTATTACATAGTGTGTCATCAGCTTTATCGCTTGCTCCTGTGTTATTCTCGCCTTCCATCTCCTTTTCGATTGTTGGGGCCATCTCACTCTTAGTGCCAACATCGTTGTTGTCTACCATGTTGTCTGTCGCAATGTCAACATTGCCAAGCACCTCCTCCTTATCATTTATTTCATCCGTCTCACTCTTGGGAACATCGTCGGAGTCGTCAACCACATTGTACTAAATATAGTATTAGTATTCAGATTATATACCGTAAAGATACTAGTACACTCGGGCATCTTCTTTTTATTCTTAGTTTATGATCTATTTTAACATTTTGTAATAAGACAGAGAGCAAATAATAAGGGTGGTCAAAAAAATGGAAACCCTATTACCATTTTCCTCATATCTTTGTTATTTAAAAAAATAACTCCCTGATATTTTACACTTTTGTACATCATTCAATTTGCTACCAGCCTACCTTATTTCATGACCATCAGATTGATAGTCACAATGTTACAGTACTTTAAAGAACATGCCCAGTGGCCACTATTGCGTTGTGGGGAAACCTGTACTCATCGTCTAAAATGTCCCTACCTGTGGGGATATGGCAGAGATAGAGTATATGAAAATGACCTCAGGACAATTGCGAACCTCAAAAGTGAGATCATCTGTTTCATTCAGGCCATACCTGCTGAGGAATGCTTTCAGCTCATTGACAACTGTGCTGTTTTGCCTACAGCGCGATAATGGTCAAATCTGAAGCATGTTATTCAAAGTGCTGTAAAATTGTGACTATCAGTCTGATGGTCATGAAATATGGTAGGGTGGTAGGAAATTGAATGATGTACAAATGTGTGAAATATCAGGGAGTAATTCCTTAAATTGACAAAGATATAAGGAAAATGCAGGGTTTCCATTTTTTTTGACCACCCTAACATAAGCTAATTACGTAAATTGCGTGTCTGTGTATGGTACATTTATTAGATTTATACCCCCTTGCTGGTGCTTTCATTTTATCTTTATTGCAAACTCCATTTTTTATCTACTCCAATTAACACTTACCTGAATCTGTTCGTCTCTCACTAGCCCCGGCTCTATTGTGTAGAGACGCGGGAATGTTCGGATCCCTACGAATTGGCAGATTGAGTTGTCAACAGTGTTACACTGGATAAAAAATGAATCCACGTATTAGTTTGATTATTAACAAATCGAATATACAAAAATCACTCTGTTCGTCTAACTCATTAGTTCATTAGATTTTGGAATAAATCTTGTCGTTACCAAGGTGGTACAATTTTTACATCACATGTTTAAACAATAAAAGAAAGGAGTATGACGTCATGATGATGTGGATTGTGCCATTTTTTCATGCTCATGACGTCACGAGTTTATCATAGCTGGATGATTTGACATGGGAATAGTAAACCATTTTATTCCAAGTTTAGACCGATATTATGAACGTTTACTATCACTTATCTTTTCATATTTTTAACTAATTTTCAAACCTCTTTTGCCGGAGCCACCAATATCAGTCTTGGCCCGTGTGATGTTTTCGCCTTCATCTTCTTCGCTGTTGTTTGGACTGGTCGGATCACGTCTTTGTACTTCAGTGGAGCAATAACAAATGATGTTCCCAAGGTAGAGCTATTTATTACGTCACACAGTGTTAAAAAGATGATGATAAATCGGAATGTGACGTCATGTGTAATCATGACAATTATTTTATTTACCTCAAGTGACGCCATGCGTGTTGCCAAGACAAAGCTTTTCTTGGTGATATCATAAAAGAAGTTCTGAGATTAAAATAGATGTTCCATGGATGGAGGTTTCGATTTTTGTAAAGTATCGACTTTTTCTCATGTGACAGTTTTCTGTGATCCATTGGGCAACAAGAACAAGGACAACAAAATTCTAAAAAGCATATGTTGTGTTGTTTTGTCTTAGTCAGAGGTCACCTAGCTGTTAATTTTTGACGAAAGTAGCCGTTGCACTTTTCCACTGATCCCATTTATTATAAACACAAGTTAAAACTTTTCTTTAACTCACGAAAACATTATTAAGTTTTAGTATAGAGCTGTATTTTTTCCCATGCAGCATGTAATTATAACATAAATGTGACATCATATAATTTTGCTATCCTGGGATGTTTAATTTATATAGTCGGAAGAAAATGTATATCATTATGATGAGAAATGTCATATTTAAGGTGAGAAAGTACTCAAGTCAAATATATTGTTCTCCATACCATGCAAGGCATGCATGGTCCTTTTCATTGTTTAGATCTAAAATAAATATATTTGTTGAAACATCTAAAAGCCTCTGTCACATTTGTTACGATTTGCTACGGCGACCGTACGGTTTATCATTTCTACTACGGCCATTAACATTACTATGGTCTTCTTCGAATCTCTGCAGACACACTTGCTTCGGAAGTTTTGCGCATTTTGGTTTTGATGAGACAAAAACTACAGTTACCATAAGGTCTTTAAATGATGATGCACGATCGGCGTAAGGCGTCCATACGACGGGCGCAGTTTCCTTGACAAAAACCTAGGTAGACGCAAGGCGACCGTAGGGACCTTATGACGACCATACGCTTTGCAAAAATCAGTTGCATTGCAACCCATATGATTCCCAAGGTAGCCGCAAATCACCCTTACGGTCGACGCTAGGTCCACCGTTGGTCCTTTCTACGGCTCGTTAAATGCCTACGGCTACTATGGCCTGTAAAAACTCGATAGGCCTAACGGAGATGGCGATCGTGAGGCGATCGTACCAGAGATTTACTGATTTCAGGGTCGGGCAAATGTTCACTGAACTCCGGTCGAGCAAATGTGACTGAGGCTACCCAGCTTTTGCCAAGAGGGGTTTCACTTTGAACAAAATCCCATGAAAAATGCTCAGTATGGTGAAAAACTGCATGACTTTGAAATAATTTTTGGCCAAGGGGACAAACCCGACCCCCCCCCCCCCCCACCCCCACTCCTGTCTACGGGCCTGGCATACTAGGTTCAGTAGCATAAAGGCATAGGCCCCTTGAGTCATTTGTAAGCCACATGGCTATGAATTCAAACACCTGGATGGCCTACATGTAAGCAATATTTTGATTTCTAAGAAACTAAGATTGCAGCGGTTGACAAAGTCACACGCGTCGTGAACTGTGCATGAGAATCGCTATTGTAATTATGGTCATTTTTATTAATAATCAGAAATAGCCAGGACTAAAAATAGATATCATTTTTCGAGTATTGAGATGATATTATCATTCTTCGATTGTTTCCGGAGATCTATCGTTTCAAATGAAAAAATGCCTCAATTAATACGTTTATGATTGATAATCACGCCTTCGCACATAATTGGAAAAGTGCGTGCAAAACGAAACAGTAAGTTCGATGTGTAATTGTTAACCTACTTCCTTGCCAGAACAGTCCATCACGTAACAATATGGACGAACCTTCTTCGTAAAACAACGGCACCCCCCTCTACAGCAAAAAGTCCTTTATGTTCCATATCGTGTCATACTTCATTTGAAAGATAATTTAATTCTGGAGTTACTCATCAAATTTCATTTAATAAAACTTAATACTAAAAAAGCTACAGTGTTTAAAGTTTGCTACTTCTGTACTCTGTTTGCTGCTCTGTTACTGGTTAAATGTCAAATCTTCAGAGAGTGAAATATGAAATAATTACTCCAGATTCCAACTGAACTGAACATTTGGGTTCGTTTCTGAAAAACAGGGTACAGGAACTGATGGACAAAGAGCCTCTTGAAAAAAGACACAGTAAGGAAAGTGTGAAGAGGATTATGCAATGCTACACCTTTATGTGAATTTTTGTTGAAATCATATCCGTCCAGATAAGCTGCTGTTTGAGCAGCAACTGGTGGTCATACCAACTATTAAGAATCAGCTGTAAATCTGTAAGATTATATGATATAAAGCTGACATTTCTCAGGTAACTCCAGAATTAAATTGTCTTTAAAATGAGATATGACACACCATGTAACATTAACACTCTTAAAAATTATTACTTGGATTTCCTTATATTGAGAAATTGTACTACTCATTTTAAGTCAAAAATTAGTTAAATAATCTTGAACTACTGAATAATTTTTAAGTAATTTTTAAGTAATTCATTTATAGTGAATTTACTAATGCAAGGAGAGAAATTGAAATACTTACTGTAGTAATTGTAATACTCATTTACATAATTAAGCAATAAAAAACTCAAAATGACAATATAAGTTAAACCTAAGTAAAATGAAGTAAAACTAAGTATTTAACTTTAAGTAATTTTCATACTTGGGAAATACTTGGGAAATACTCAAGTAATTCATTTTTAAGAGTGAAGTACTTTTTGCTGTAGAGGGGGGTGCCGTTGTTTTTTGACACCCTGTATATATGACTGGATACGAACAAATAACCGATTCCAAGCGGCCTATTACATTTATTATATCTAATTCCCGCAGGCCCCTAATCAGTTTTGTGTGGGGTATAGAAACAAATATGCTTTGAATCTCCATGTATATGGATTTTTCTTTTCAACCAAATATGAACTAGGGCAAAGTGGCAATCAATCATATAAATACGTGAAACGTGTAAATTGTGGTGTGCACAAAAATATTTTGCGTTCCATGACGCATTTAATGTGTTTTATATCATTATTAATCTATTCGCTTTAGATTTTAATATACTGTACGCGGAAGATTCACATGCGCATCATCATGTGCTTCATTATGTAGATATTAAAAAGCTCAATCGTCATCTCGACTTGTATTTTTGTTTGGGATAGAGGTCCATGATTATGGTAAGGACAGGTGATGCGAGCCATATCAATTATATCCCATAGACGAGTAGGAAAATCCTCCAAAGCCTTCAAATAAGGGAGTTTAATATTTTACTGACCCCCAGCGAAATTTTGGTACCATCGGAAAGCTCTGATATCATGCATTGCCAATTTGAGGTTTAATAGAATTTTGACTCGGGCCGTTACCATGGAAACGGACGCTATAAATAACTCCCGCTTTTAACGAGTGTTAATACGATAAAATATGTATTCCCAGATATCTTTTTTATTTTCTATCAGATATTTATAATATGGGTATCAAATGAAAGTTCATGATGGCATCTTTACAATGAGGTATGAATTATGCAAATTAGCTCATTAACATAACCATTGTGACGTCATAACTGACAAAATTTAAAAGATTTTAAAAAAAAACTTAGCTGTGTACCTGTATAAAGGTCCCGTTATTTAAAATTACGATGTATTTTTTCCGTTTTTCATATTCATTTGAAAGAGTACGATACCAGCTTCAAAATAATGTATAAAATATGCCATTTCTGTCTAATAAATTTCTTTATTGAGCTCCAAAAGGGTAACATGCACAATCAAAAAATTGTTTTGAAACTGATCCCCTTTGAAAGAAATGTCGAAAAGAAGGCAGCAAGGTATGTTTTATCTTGGATTATCGCTTTCATTTTCGTCAGATAATTAAATGTTTGGTATCAAATGAAAGGTAATGCTTTTTCCTTTTTGATGAAGTATAATTTATGTAAAATAGCTCATTAACGTTTCAATTGTGACGTCATTACTGACATAATTGACACAAAAATGTCAGAGAAGTCAAATCTATCTCATTTATGTTAAAAGGTATAGACTTGTTACTTTCTATTGGATCTTAATGATTAAAGTACCATCTGTATGCTTGTCATGCATTCCTTTTTAAAATATATATCAAAAACATCTAGTACATAACTTTAATACATTGTGAACTGTGATTGTAAGAGCCTTTCAGTCATTATTCGTGTATTTAGCTCTTTTATGATTAAATTCAAATTTACCTAACATGGAGTTAAAAGTGTGTTTTCCCAATTTTGCAAGAAACAATATCATACCATTTTTTCAATAGCAATAAGACACATTTTAGTACAAAAAACAAATTGATGAAGGGGGTGGGGGTCAGTAGTTATTTACGCATGTAATAGGGATTTAAGACGGGGAATATCACAAGGATGATATTCATATCACCCAAGAGGTATTACTCATCCGACAGGTGAATAATTATATCATCCTGATAGATGAATAATGACACTTTACTATGGTCAAAAGCAATATCTACCAAAAAAACAAACAATGAGAAATAACATTGGAACAGAACTAAAAATAACACTGGAAGTCATTTTGGGAGTCACTGTTGCTGTTCCTTTAACTTTGAGAATACTCTTCTCAATAATAAATTTGCACTAATGGGATGATATGGATATCAACCCCATATCATCCCGTATATCATCACAATATCAGTTGTGGTCCCAAATATGTGATTTATCCTTTGCTGTTACATACCTGATACTGCTTTGACTATACGGTATGATACAAAAGAATACCATAAAACTGTTACTTTGTAATTAATCCCTTGGTATTTTGGAATGATATATCATATTTTTATCCACTCATTGTAATTGATTTATGATAATCATTCGTATATTGATATCATATTCATTCATATTCATCCGATGGTTTATTTAAACGAGAGTGACATTCCATCAAATATGGCCTTTAACTCTAAAGTTCCTAGTCTTATTTTTGAAGTAAGCATTAGTTTTGTCTGATTTTTCATGTAACTGCTTTTCTGGATATAGGAATAATTTCTTGCAAAAATCATATATGGTGGGGGCGGGATGGGGCCTACTAATTTCCTAAAATTGATTATCAAAGTCAAGAAATAAGAAGTTAAGTCAGAAAATGCTTTCATGAATGACCCGATTACTACATTTTTTAAATATTGCACAAATATATGCTGATACATATAGGTTATTTACTGGGAGGGATTGAATATGGGTTTTATTCCGAGGGACAATATGATATTGACCGAAGGGTAATATGATATTGACCGAGGGAGCGCAGCGACCGAGTGTCAATATGATATTTCCCAAGGTCAATATCATATTTTCCGAGGAATAAAACCCATATTCAATCCCGACCAGAAATAACCTATTTATTCCATATTACATGCCTCCTTAAAATGTTACATTTGGATAATGCTTTTATCAATTAGTCAAGGTTAAAAATAACCGGGAAAACCAAAAATAGGTTAATACGTTCCAATACGATTTTTGTCCCGGGGACAATACGATTTTTCCATGTAATACGCTTCAATACGATTTTTTTCCCGGGGACAATACGATTTTTTCATGTAATACGATTCAATACGATTTCTATTCCTTCATATTTCCCTGGGAAAACAGTAGTATTATGGAATAAAGAGAGTTTATTACTTTGATTATAATTACTGCATTACTTGATTGCATTTTAACATCATCATATTCGATGTAATGATCAAAATACATAAATCTACCGTTAATTAAAGGGGCAACAAGGTCTGTAGAGAAAAAATTCAACATTTTTACATTTTTCTGAGCTATCAGGGCAACATTTGGCTTAACACCTTCATTGTCAGCATTAAGAAGTGTAAATTCAGTTCAAAGCTTCTATAAAGGGAGCCCCACTTATAGATTTTTAAGATCCACCACGTTTCAAGAGGAATATCAGCTGAAATAATGTTCATCCAGGGGTTTCTTGGGAGAAATTAAAAATATATGTTAGTCTTGATGAAATATCCAAACTTGAACATATTTTGACACTGGTTCATGATCATTGAATGGCCACTCTGCACTAATTGTTGCACCTTTAAAAGAAACAAAGATTTGTCTATATTTTGTTATACCCTTAAAGATGCATTATGCCACAGGTTTCTCCCCCAGACAATCAATGATGTCCTATTGTTATTGCTCATATAATATCTCACATACGAGATACCATGGATATATCTTGAGAATAACTTTTGGGTATATTATTGTCGAATTATCGGAAATAATCATAAGAACAACCAAACTCCAGAATTAAACACAATCAATTCCTCGGCTACGAGGGGAATCCCCATTGAGTCACACACAGCGCCCACAAGCGTCTTGAACCAGGGAGCCAATAAGGTTAATGATAAACAAATTCAACGACCAATCAGATAACAAGAGGACTTTCCCGGAATATTCAAACTTTAGATTGAATATATTTCTTCGAAAATAATTAGATCGGCCAGCACAATCGCAAAATTAACACTGAGAGAGGGGGATTTTGGGACTTCTTTTTGTCATAGCCTACTGAATTATGAACACGATGTAATGTTACGTGCATTCTCTTATCGGGATTAAAAGTGAATAATCATTCCAGTACACCATTAGAAACCTTTTTAGTCATAGTGAATGTAGTTTTCTACCAGTTGACGTTTAACAACTGAGAAATCAAACATTGCGTTACGTCGTGAACACCGACAATGTAAGTGTGTTTTTCTTATTGCATTTCATATTAATGAACTTAATGCAATGTTACGTGCGTTTTCTCATCGTAATCCAAACTGACTAACAAGAATGAAATTGGTCTTCTAACAACTGAGACATTGTCAACATTATCTTCTTACTATAGCACAGTGGTCTGTCTAGCTGTCCAGACATCTCAACCAAGACAGTTTGATCTTTGGCCATCATACTAATTGGGTCGGTGGTCATGCAAGGTCAGGATCATCTAAGGGTCAAAGGTCAATATCTAGGAATTGCCTTTTTAAGACCCCTGGTCTGTGCTGTGACCCTTGAAGTAATTAAGTAACCTGAGGTCAAGGTCAACTTTATTGGTCATCCCAAGGTCAAAGGTCAATATTTTGGTATTTGGCGTTTTAATGCATCCGGGGACTATAATGACCCTTGTTGATCCATTATTAGGTAACCTGAGGTCAATGTCATTCCTTGGGATGTGCAGTGACCCTTAATGACCAAGGGTAAGGTCGCCTGAGGTCAATGTCATTCATAGGCCAAAGGTTAATATCTAGGTATTCATTGATTAGCTGACCTGAGGTCAACGTCAGTGTTTATGAATCAAGGTCATCTCAAGGTCAAACGTGAATATCTAAGTATCTGGCGTTTGTTTTAATTACCTTTAGAGTGCTATGACCATTGGCGACCCAATATTAGGTGTCCTGCGGTCAAGGTCATACCGTCAATATCTAGGTATTTGGAGTTTAAAGACCCTTGGGGCTGTTGTGACCCTTGGCGACCCATGATTAGGTGACCTGAGGTCAAGGTAAATGTAAATGGGTCAATGTCTTCTCAAGGTCAAAGGTCAATATCTAAGTATTTGATATTATAAGGACCTTGGCAGCTGTGGCTCTTGGTTATCATTGATTGGGTGACCTGAGGTCAAGGTCATTCTAGGGTCAATGGCTGATATTTATTTTGAGTTAAGACCCTGGGGGCTGCTGTGACCCTTGGCGACCCATGATACGGTGAACTACCTTAAGGCCAAAGGTCGATATCTAAGTATTTGATGTTTTAAGACACTTAAGGATAATGTTACCCCTGGCGACTCATATTTAGGTGACCTTAGGTCAAAGTCAATGTTTGTGGGTCAAGGTCATCTCACTGTCAAAGGTTAATATGTATGTATTTGGAGTTTCAAGGCCTTTGGAGAAGTTCACTTCAATTAAAGAATCAGTCAAGGTTAAACCATCAATAAATACAGGTATTTAGCATTTTATGTGGGCTGCTGACATGTGGGGACTGCTGTGACCCTTGATGAGTCTTGCAAACGGGAAATAAACCATCGGATACACAGAGGATATCCTATAATCTATAAGAGATGATTCTTAATTCACTAATCTGATGTCAATATTCAAATGATTATCAAATATCAATATCTATGAGTGGATAAAAATATGATATATCCTTACAAAATACCAAGAGATCCATTAAAAAGTATGGTATTATTTGCATTATTCCATAATAACATGTTTTCCCCCGGAAAATAACGGGTAATAGAATTGATATTCAAAAAATCCTGTATCAGATCCCGTATCAGCCAAAATCCAGTATCAGCAAAAATCGCGTCTCGGATTCAGTATCAGAACTAATTTCTCTTCAGTTTAACTTTAGAAAGTTATTATAGAATAAATAGGTTATTGATGGTTGTGATGGAATATGGATTTTTTCCTTGAGAAAATATGATAAGGGCCTTGGAAAATATCATATTGACACTCAGGCTATCGCCCTCGGTCAATATTATTTTTTCCTTGGTCAATATCATATTTTCCCTCGGAATAGAATTCATATTCCATCCCTTCCATTGAATAACCTCTATTTATTCCATTATAACATGTTTTCCCTGGGAAATAAACAGGGAATAGAATTGATATTCAAAAAATCCTATATCAGATCAGCCAAAATCCCCTATCAGATCCCGTATTGAATCCCGTCAGCCAAATATATGTTATTTACTGGGAGGGATTGAATATGGGTTTTATTCCGAGAGACAATATGATATTGACCAAGGGAGCGCAATATCATATTTTCCGAGGAATAAAACACATATTCAATCCCGACCAGAAATAACTGATTTATTCCAGGGTTTACGGAAAACACCGACCGCCGACCACCGACCATTCACTCTCCATAGTTGGGCCAGTTGGGTACATGTGTCAATACGATTTTTATTCCTTCATATTTCCCTGGGAAAACAGTAGTAAATTGGAATAAAATCCCGAAACGAAAAAACTATTAATACGGGATTTTATTCCAATTTTAACTACTGTTTTCCCAGGGAAATATGAAGGAATAAAAATCGTATTGAATCGTATTACATGAAAAAATCGTATTGCTCTGGGAAAAATCGTAATCCAAATCCAATTCATTGTTGAGTATGTACTCTCAAAGGGAAAGGAGAAGTGATAACAGTTACTAATTGATTTATAAAAGGACTTCAAGTGTTATTTCTAGTCATCATTTTTCATGTTTTAACAGTTATATACATGTTATGTATATATTCTCAATATTTCCAAAATTGTTTATTGTTTTTACATCCATCAGGTGATTTTTGTGGTATATGTTACTCTTGACCTCGGAAGAGATATCATCCTTGCGATATTCCCCATATCAAATCCCTCCTTGTAAATAATTACTGATCCCCCTCCATTTACTTGTTTTTTGTACTAAATAATAGATATGTCTTTTATCTATGGCTATTGAAAATGGGATGGTATTGTTTCTTGCCAAAAGTTATTTTGGAAAAAACCTTCTGTCAGTTTTAGGGTCAATGTTTGAACTTGATTATTTAAGAGCTAAATGCACGAATAATGACTAAAAGCTATTATTAAATTACAATTCACAATGAATATACATGCAGTTATCTGCTAGATATTTTTTAAATATGCTAACAAAAAGAAATGTGGTACTTTGAATAAACATTAAGATCCGACAGAAAATGATAATTCTATTCAACTAAACACATGGATATGTGATTACTCTGACTTTTTGTGGCAATTATGTCAGTTATGACGTCATAATTAAAACGCTTGTGGGCTATTTTGTATAAATTATACTTTATTAAATAGGTAAATGCATTACCTTTTATTTGATACCAAACATTTAATCATCTGATGAGAAATGAAAATGATACCTCAAGATAAAACATACCTCGAACCTTCTTTTTTGTTGATATTTCTTTCAAAAAGGATTAGTTTCAAAACAATTTTTGTTTGTGCATGTTACATCATTTGGTCTCATAAAACATCTATTGGACCGAAATGGCACATTGCATACATCATTTTAAAGCTGCTATCATACTCTTTCAAATTGATATGAAAAGTGGGAAGAATACATCATGATTTTAAATAATGGGACCTTTATATAGGTACATAACCAATTTTTACATTAAAATCTTTTGAAAATTGTCAGTTATGACGTCACAATTGCTATGTTAACGAGCTAGTTTACATACTTCATACCTCATTGTAAAGGTGGCATCATTAGCTTTCATTTGATACCCATATCATAATTATCTGATGATTAATAAAAAAGATACATGCAAATACATGTTTTTCATTAATAATGCTTGTTAAAAATGGTTGTTATTTATAACGCCCGTTTCCATAGCAACGGCCCGAGTGAAAATTTTATTTTTCCTTGAATTCCTAAAGTATGGTATTGGGGCTTTCCAATGATACCAAAATTTTGGTGGGGGTCAAAAAAAATATTAAACTCCCATTTATATCTGAATTCCTACTCGTCTACCATTAATCCTCCCATGTATTCTAGTAATACATCTTGCCACGGAGTTACTTACCCCTATAGTATCAGTTTTGTTGTTGTTATTTCACAAAACGAAGAACCATTACATAATAATGGTCTGATATAATGGACACAGAAAATTTAGATACAAGGGGCATAGGTATATTTCAAAAGCTAATACCAAAACCCGAGATCCAGTAGGAAACTGATATGAGGGTTTCTGTCTGAAAAGGGATCACCTCATTATACCGACGCGTATTAAACCGAAACCCATTATACCGACGCGCATTATACCGAAACCCATTATACCGACGCGCATTGTGCTGAAAAGGCCTACCGATGCGCGTTGTACCGGAATCCGTGACAGTGGGACGGCACATTGCCTTAACCCATCAGTTTTATGACGTGCACGTCTGCGTGGGACTATATCTTTACAGCGGGAATTTCAAGTTTTTGTCAGTGTAGTCATAAAAAATTGCAGTCCTCAATACATGCATTTTCAATATTTTCATTTGAAACTCGCAAGAACGGTGCTTTGAATCTAGCTCTATACTCTTTCAAAACGTCATGTAGATACATGATTATGTACATGTATGACAGTGCACAGTAACATTATAAAGGCATAGAATAATAAAAGTGGAGCCTGAAAAGTCAAATATGGTGGTATGTTGAAAAGCCAAGAGAAATTCTACTGTACCAGCATATAAAATAGATAGTTTATATATTACTTAATCATACACCTTGGTTCAAATTATACATGATTTTTTCATTGAACAGACAAGTCTTGAAAATTACACTTTACACTTTTTAATATGAGACTGGATGTCAATTAAAAGTGTATCGCGCAAAAACATATTTTCAGATAAAGCTTAATTTAAAATCGTTGAACATCTTTACATCTCAGTTGCGGCCAGAATTTTTTTAACTGATGCTATGCGTTTCGGATTGAGGGGTCGTCTCAACAAACCGAATTCCAGTTAACCATCAATTTCTGTATTTACTAGAGGATAAGGTCATAATTCTGTTATTTATGTTTGATTATGGTAAACCCTGTACTTCATAAAATATATTTAACCGTGGTAAATTCTGTATTCAATGAAGTAAACATTTATTTATACTGTATTGTTTCATTGGTAGAAATAAATAATTGTGCTATTAGATATAAAGTTTCACATTTCTTATTGAACTTGATAATTACTGTATTTTCGATTTTGTGCTGATGGGGCCAAAAATTGTTGTCATGGAGAGAGAGCAAGATATGTTGTCATGGAGATAGTAAGAAACGCATTCATTCATTCCACAAACGAAATATCAATTATTTTGCCCAATATTTCAGTTCATTATTACTCATTATTAGTCCAATATTCAGCGCCCCTTTAATATCTATTTAGGGGCAAATCAATACTAGACTATTAGCAGGTCATCTGATTCTCAATTTGATTTTGATTTGAATTGATTCTCAATTGGGACCCATAGGGACTTTGTCCCACCGTTCTTGGTTGATTTTAAGTCATGGCTCTAATTGGTACAAAAATTAAGCTACCCAAGAATGCTGTTTTTTCCTCCGGGGCCTTGCCATAACTAACGAAAACAATGGTGTGGACATTTCTGGATTATTTCCAGTGCTTCCTTTTGTTGCTACCTCATTTATCAAAGTATCCATGCCAATATCTTGACTCTGTTGAAAGCCCATGGTCCAATCAACCGTACCTCCTCATCTTATATGACCACACAAAATGATAGAGCGTGGGAACCGACTGTGCCAAATGCTACGGATATTGCAGCTATGTGTGTTGTGTTTTCAATATATATATATATGTCCAACAAATCGAATTATGGTTTTGATACTATCTAGATGTATTTAATAGTATCTATATGTCTCGTTCATTTATTTGACCAATAAAAATCATAACTGCCTGGAAAGTAATATGAATAAAGTATGTAAATAAATGAATTAAAACGTCAAATTAAGAAGCAAAAGTCTTTTCTGGGTCACTGCGAATGGCATGATTTCCTCGAGTCTCTTCAGTTGCAAGGCAACCATACTGGGACCGATTCGCGTCGTTCCACTACTGCCCTTGGTGGGGGCCCGCTACCATACTATATGACTCCCGGAGTTTACTAAAGCACGTTAGTGGAGGAACCAACCACAGTCTCACAATCTGTCTCCGGCAAGAGCGGCCAGAGAACCAACCCATGCCAAGGGCCGGTAAACGGTTGGACCTTCGGACCGGGTGTCCGTAGTGACAATGATCAACAACTCCGTACCTGGGGCTCGAACGCGGGACCTCCGTATCCCACGACGTTCAACCGCAAAGTAGCCTCAGTCTACGCCACTAGGCTACCCTGCTTAGGTGTCAAAACTGCTAAAAAATAATGTAGTTGTTACAATTATTTGCTTGGATAAACATAATATTACATTTCTTAATTGATTAATCTGATTTAGTTGGAATCGAAGTTCGACCAACGATCAAGGCAATGCAATCAACAACTCTTGCAAATGTGAACGGGGAGTCGTAAAGACATAAAGTACAAAAATCGTGATCAATGTAAAGTATAATATTAAGACACATCTTTGGATATCGGGTAGGAGAAACTTTCCAAAATGAAGAAGAATCATATAGAACATTTGATTTGTTGCCAATATATCAATTGCGTCTCAAATGAATGAAATAAAGGGTATCGCGGGCCACTAAATCCGATGAGTGAAAACAATTATAATTGACTCATCTAGATCGCTCACTATAACGGTAAGTGAATAGGTTGGTGTAAGCTATTTCGACGCTTGAAATAATCTGATTACGCTTATTTAATAATATTACGCGTGGCTATTAAACACAAGTGTTGTGTAGAACAAAAACAGAAAACTGAATGACCTATTAAGGAACTGTACTTCAGTTTCAAAGTGTTCAATATATTTCCGCATGTTCAAAAACACAAAATTTATATTTTAGGCTATCCATATTTCGTCAGATATCTCCAATTCATATTACAGGGAAAACATAATCATGTTTCCGAAAAGAATTTACACTACCTACTCAAAATGAGGCACGGACACAAGTACAGAGAATAGCCTAGTGAAGGCATCTATCTAATAGTTGCTTTTCCATATAGCTTTGAAATCTCGTTAAGGTCTCGTTTTAATGAGATTTTGGGAGATCTGCATTTTTAACCCCTAAATACTAACATTTTCTTCTATTTGAATTCTGTGTGTAATTTTCTATCAAAACAACTTGGTTTTTGCACGGTTATTTACCTTTATTCAAATTCTAGAGATTTTCAAGTTTTCTAAAAATGGTCGGGCTAAATCCCCATTGACAAAGTAACATACATTCTTGGTAATATAACAGGCTTTCGTCAATGTAACAAAAGCGAGTGGCTTAGTATATGAATTACAACTTCATTTACAAAACAAATTTCAAATCGAAGAAACTTATTAAAACTAGGCTATATTTTCTAGCTTTGGGCCAAATTATAATCTGAAACTTGATTTATTCGTAGGTTTAAATCGAGAAAGCAAAAAATTCGTAATCAGGAAGTTCATCCGTTTTGTTACATTGACGTTCCGCCAAAGTAACTAGTTGTGGAACAGTAATTATGGGATTCGGTATAACGCCTTACGGTACAATGCGCGTCGGTACAATGCGCGTCGGTATAATGAGCTTCGGTATAATGCGCGTCGGTATAATGGGTTTCGGTATAATGCGCGAACCCCTCTGAAATATGATATGATAATTTAGGAGTTGTTTTTTATAATTCTTCTGGGTTTATTTGATGGAGCTTATTTAGGAAGTTCATTCCATATAATCATGGGCTTTCAATTAGATCTAGTTGAAAGCCCATGATATAATTTGGCTCTGTTTGAAGATATGGCTTTAGATTACAATTATCACTGCGGCGGCGGTGCCCGGGCCTCTGTTGTAGACCGTGAATTTGATGTTGTTAACTTTAAGAATATCAGCCGTTTCATTATTTTGGATGCTGTTGACAGCGTACAAGGAAGTATAGGCAAAAACCGAAATGCCATCATGGAAGTAAAAACCGTCAGATCCTGTTGGGTCAATTTGCAAGAATAGAGACCTAGTTCTAGAAATTAGGTCATTTTAAAAATTGGGCTTTTGGAAGATTAGATGAAACTAAACCTTTTTGGAAAACATATTCTGTTATTTGATAATAACTCAGATGTGAGTAGGTAGTTTCCAGTTTAACCACCAGGTGGCTAATTCGGGTCAGATAGCATGTTGGCGGGCATAGTAGAAAGTTCCCTTTAACTTAAATATTATCAGTTTTAGTGGTTCAATTTCCATATCACCCTTATGCATCTGATAGTTATGCAAATCAAAATATGTCCAGTAAAAGAAAATATCATCGGTTCAATACAAGAAAATATATTTCACTTTTTGTGATTTTATAACATGGAGTCTATGGGGAATCTCCCCGAACTAGATGCCATATTTCTAGATGTTCTTTTACATGTATATTTCAAATATGAAATCACTTTGACTGAATTTTGAATATTTAATGACGTAAATCAAGATTATTTCTACTCGCATCTAGTGGGCCCTCTAGTCTCTTCAAAGCGTGGGGTAATCCTGCAGTTTAGACTGTGTAACCCCGCCCTTGTGTACACCGCCCATGCGTACACAATTAATGATTACCGGTATGGTGTAAGCCAAAAGTGAAATACACGGGGTACACCGTCTCGGTGTACCCCTGTCCCTGTGTACACAATGAATGATAATGGTGTGTGTACACCATCATGATAAACCATGACATCTCATTTCTTCTCAGGCCTGTTTCAGGTGAAACAGAAAGATGCTATGACTGAGTATCAGAATGTGTGTACAGGGGGATTACAAGTTACAACAGTTTTGAAGCAAGACTAAGCGTGAGACAGATTCACTCACTTAAAAGTTCTCAAAAAAAAAATTTGATATGCATTCATTCAGAATTCCGATATCATCATCACATCTTTCTGTTTAAGAAATTTTGCAATTCTATAAAATAACTGATGAAAGTACGACCAATACTGCCATTGCATGTTGATTAAACACAGTCTATGCTTATATTGCCTCTTACATTGCCAGTTGATACCAGCAGCCTGTAAAACTATGACTATGCCTTTATACGTATGTACTACAATATGGATACTGAATATAAATATTCTGTGAAAATGCAGGTATCTTATTTTAATACCTGCTGGTTAATCCGTTTTTAATGTTGGCTTAGCATAGAAAAACCGAAAGTAAATGAGACCTGTCAGGAGTGTTCAGATTGCCAGGTGTTCACGATTCCAGTTTTTGGCAGATTACGGGTCAGGGTGCATGTTCGGAATTTTTCTGCAACCCTCAATAGGGTCACATAAAAAACGAGAAAATTCAGTGAAAAAATTTTCTGAAAATTTTCTAAATTTTTTCATTGAATTTTCTCGTTTTTATACATTTTACAAAACAACCCTTCTCACCAGTTTTTCCTAGGAACATAAGTGCACTCTTTGTGCAAAACTGGAAGATGTAGACAATGTGGGGAAGGAGTGATTCCTGTTTGAAAAATAAAATGTGACTAAATTGAGGAATGCAGAAAAATTCCGAACATGCACCCTGGCCTTAAAGAATTTGACCGAAAAGCATTCACTTTGAATGAGGTGTTCAAATTAGAGAGGTCTTCGATTATACTGTACATTTTTACTATAATACACTCCTCGCAAAAAGTTTGGCAAAACCGACTCACCATTAAAGCCTGAGTATGATATACATGCTTCTAGTCCCCGATCTGATTTCCAAAAGGGCTCTAGAAAAGGGGTTTTGTTGTCCGGTACTTTCCCACATAAAATGATTGTACCGTTTGAAAGAACAGACTTCCCTCTTAAAGAAAACACCTCTTCTATTGATGTAAACAGGGGCAAAAGGCACCAAAACGGGGTTAGACAAGGTGGCATTCTGAAGTCTCACTTTCTTGTCATCACGATTCCAGGTAAACCATTAGACGGATTTACTTCAAATTTTCACACATGTTACATGGTAAGAAGTTCTAGAGCTGATTAACTTTGCGGCGGCCATCTTGCATTCTGGCGGCCATCTTGGAATTTTTTTCAGATAAATATTGTCATTGCGATTCCACAAAAACCACATAACATATGTACTTCAAATGTTCACACATGTAACATGGTAAAAAGTTCTAGACCTCATTATTTTTTCGGTGGCCATCTTGCATTCTGGCAGCCATCTTGGAAGTTTAAAGATAAATCTTGTCATCACGATTTCAGGAAAACCAAACGGATTTACTTCAAATTTTCACACATATTACATGGTAAGAAGTTCTAGAGCTAATTAACCTTTCGGTGGCCATCTTGCATTCTGGCGGCCATCTTGGAAGTTTTTTGGATAAATCTTGTCATTGTGATTCCAGGAAAACCACTTTACTGATTTTCTTGAAACTTTTACACATGTTACAAGGAAGGTTACATGCTACCTTTTATATTGATATAAACAGGGGCAAAGGGCAGTAAAGTGGGGTTACACAAGGTAGTATTCTAAGGAGAATGTTATCTATTTTTCTGTATTTTAAACCACATAATTTGACATAAATGCATATTTGGTGTATGATATCATGTTTTATATTGATAGAAACATGGGCAAGAGGCGCTACAATGGGGTAACACATGGTGATATGCTAAAATACATATTTTTACTCTGCTTCTGTACTTTATACCACTTAAATGCATTTTGTGTATGACATCGATTGATTTTTAGAATAAATAACTACATTTCATCAAAAAGAAAAAATATTATTGAAAACGTCAAACATTTCTTTGAAATCCATTATTGCACAGCGATTTTTGAGAGCGAAATGTATGCTAACTTGGCCTTGATCTGAGTATATTATGGAATTCAAGCTCTTTTAAACGAAAATGTAAATGTGTGGAAAACCTTTAACTGTGCATCATGTCAACGAAATGTTCTTCATGCAGTTGAATTATCTTCTGGACAGGTGATCACACAGAAGGAGAGACCTGCGTATCATATCCTTACTAAATATAAACAAAAATGACAAATGAGAAAGGAAAAAAGTGTAAAGCAACCTAGTGGGAAAAGCAAACTGTAAAGTGTAAAACTGGCAAACAAAAATCAAACCTGAATATCCCAAGACAATAATCTAATATGGGAATAAACAGCATCCACACCGTTCAATGACCAATTCCTCATCAACGACCACAACTCCGAGGGACATTCCATTCATACTGAAGTCATTAAAATACATGTTGAAGAAAAATTGAAAATAATGATATCCAATACTCATAAGATCAAAAATAGTTGTAGATACTATAGTACTCATAAAAGCTGCAGATAACGTTTCTTCATCGGGAAAGCAAGCTGTTTCTTAGTCAGATATTAACTAACGAGCTGGTTCAGAGCACCAGCATGTCAAACTATGTGAATGGGCTCTGTATCCACAATGTTGCGAGTTCGAGACACATGTGCTCTTTGCGTTTAATAATCAACAAAAATCACTTAAACCTGCACTAAAACTGTGTGTCAGATCGATATAAGTATAGGGTTTGGAAACTAATTGTACCAACAAAAAGAACTTAAAAAACACTGCTACAATATCAACATTATAAAGCTTTCAATAGTAGTGACGATGCAGAAACATGCAAAATGTTAAAGTATACAGTACACATTAACTACTGAACAGTGTCATGTTTTTCATGTTTCAATAATTTCATGTTATATACAATCAAATAAATTAATTATATTTTTTCGTTGTGTTAGTTACACCAGTAATAATAAACCTGTTTATAAAGTGGTGTTAACTAGAGTATGGAATTTAACAGTCATAAAACCTAAAAAAATATACCAGGAAGGACCATTGTGAATGTAAATGTAAATGTATAAAGTGTGAAAATTTAAAGCAAATCTGTAAAGTGGTTTTTCTGGAATCGTGATGACAAGATTTATCTACAAACTTCCAAGATGGCCGCCAGAATGCAAGATGGCTATCGGAAAGTTAATCAGCTCTATAACTTCTTACCATGTAACATGTGTGAAAATTTGAAGTAAAACTGTTACGTGGTTTTCATGGAATCGTGATGACAAGATTCATCTAAAAACTTCCAAGATGGCCGACGGAATGCAACATGGCCACCGAAAAGTCAGTCAGCTCTAGAACTTCATACCATGAAACATGTGTGAAAATTCGAAGTAAAACTGTGAAGTGGTTTTTCTGGAATCGTGTTTACAAGATTTATCTATAAACCTTCCAAAATGGCTGCCAGAATGCAAGATGGCCACTGAAAAGTTAATCCGCTCTAGAACTTCATACCATATGTAACATGTGTGAAAATTTGAAGTTAATCTGTTAGGTTGTTTTCCTGGAATCACGATGACAAGATTTATCCCAAAATATCCAAGATGGCCACCAGAATGCAAGATGGCTGCCGAAGAGTTATTCCCCTCTATATTTTCTTACCATGTAACATGTGTGGAAATTTGAAGTAAATCCGTTTGGATTTCCTAAAATCGTGATGACAAGATTTATCGTAAAACTTCCAAGATGGCTGCCAGAATGCAAGATGGCCACAGAAAAAATAATGAGGTCTAGGACTTTTTACCATGTAACATGTGTGAAGATTTGAAGTACATCTGTTATGTGGTTTTTGTGGAATCGCGATGACAATATTTATCTGAAAAAAATTCCAAGATGGCACCAGAATGCAAGATGGCTGCCGCAAAGTTAATCAGCTCTAGAACTTCTTACCATGTAACATGTGTGAAAATTTGAAGTAAATCCGTCTAATGGTTTACCTGGAATCGTGATGACAAGAAAGTGAGACTTCAGAATGCCACCTTGTCTTACCCCGTTTTTGGTGCCTTTTGCCCCTGTTTACATCAATAGAAGAGGTGTTTTCTTTAAGAGGGAAGTCTGTTCTTTCAAACGGTACAATCATTTTATGTGGGAAAGTACCGGACAACAAAACTTTTTTTCAGAGGGTCCAGATCAGGGACTATTCCGGGACTATGCTGTTTATGTTATAAATATGACAGATGATTTAAATCGCAAAACATAACACCTGGCCCCATAGAAAGTTTGTAATGAACAACTTCACTGCGTTTTGCGTCTTCATTTTTTCGTTTAATTTTCAACAATACAGGTATGTCAACGAAATATGCCAGGTTGTAATGAAGGTGTTGGTGTAAATTATTTCTTAATAAAACTGAGCTACGAGTGCCAACTAAAAAAAATTTGTTGTCACTCACGTTACATGGAAATAAGGCTGTTTCTTATTAATAATTCATTTTAATAATTGATTTCGCATTTATTTTTCACCTGCAATAAACATATCCTTGTTTTTCTTTCTAAGAAAACACAATGAACAATTATCATCCTGGGAATGAGAAATCGATTTCAACATGACACCTCAGACTGCAAGAAATCCCCCTCTTTTGTATATCAAGTTCCTGGTTCAAGTGGTTTCGTCTAATTGGATCTATACACCACATTGTCGTTAACACCACCCAATTTGGTTTAAATCGTACCCTTGAAATCCTTGCATCACGGGAATGGGATAATTGGGTGAGCGGGAGGGGGGGGGGGTGCAGAGTTCATGGGTGAAACCTGGATTATTTGTCTCAAAGGATGCCACCCATTCCATTCATTTGCCCATTCTGCAACCCATATACTAGTACTATATAGAAATGCAATGACTTTGTTCTATGCATTTGAAAAAAAGAAAATCTCGAATATGCATACATGTAGATACGAAAGTTATTCAAGTCACGCCGTCAATTCCAAGGCCATTGATAAACAATCCCTTCACCCAAACGCTTTACATGTAATCTAAACCATAAGATACTCAATGCAAACCATAAGATAAGGAGGATAGTACATATGCAATCGCCTGCAAAACTCCAAATGCGCCCGGTTGGTTAATATAGTGTAACAATATGAATTAAATTTCATTCTCTCACGATACAGATGGTTCTCTGGCGATTTTCGGCGAATATTCATTTTTGACCACACATAAACAGGCTAAGCGTGTGCTTTGTCAAACGGTCCATGGATTTGGGGTTGGTAAACATTTGGATAGTGCACAAATAAACAGCTGACAATGTAACAACTGCTCAAAATAGTAAATTTCCTGCAAAATACAATTAAAACTGCGTCACCACACCATCTAAACAATTACATGACCTCCAGACCGAGCATCCTTGGCTGTTTATTAACGTATCATGTTGGCATCAAATAGTTCTCCAGCGGTTCCACGTTTACTAAATGCCCTGAATAAGCCCTTTTAGCCTAAGCTTATTCCATTTATAGATGGCAGTCATATGACTAGGCTTTCCGCGTTTCATATTGTCAGGACAATTGCCTAAACCTGTTTTTGGAGACATTCGCTGAACTCGAAAAACATTGCGGTAATAGAGAAGTTCTAATCAAATTTTATCTTTGACGGAATGTAAGCATTCATTAGTTCATAGATAAGTCTAAGGATCACACGTTCAAAACCAGCAGGATCTCACGTTGACGAGTCCTGAGTGGAAGGATGTGGTCAAAGGGTTCTTAGAATTTAGACAATGGCGTAAAATAATAAATACGGTAATGGTGGTGCTGGTCGCGCCCGTGGCCGCACAACATCATCGCGCGATTTTGAAATATCATCCATCACACATGGGATATTTTTTGCATATTATGTTGACAGTGATCAAATCTCTAGGGTAAAAAAATTTGGGCCTTTTTTGGGCATTACTTGCCCTATCTTGGGCCTCCCCTTGTTAGCTTCTGGACCCGCCAGTGGGCACTGGCGGATCCAGAGGGGCCATGCCTGGCCATGGGTGGGCCAAGAGGTCCCCAAAAATTTTGTAGGGCCTAACATGGGCCTTTTTTAGCATAACTCGGCCTTTTTGAGTATAACTTGGTCTTTTAGGGCCTTTTATAGGTCAAATTATCAAAAATTGGGCCTTAAAATTTCAAAAAAGTTTTCCTGACTTGAAATGTGAGCCCCCCGCATATTAGCTTCTGGATCCGCCAGTGGTGGGTATACAGTCCATTTTATACATGGTGTCCAAAACAATTGTACCTGGACAGACATGCAATGTAATACTCTGAGTGATGAAGAAATAGCATTGAAATTTGATCATCTGACAAATTAATATTTATAAAGATCTTAACGTTTACACCAGGTATCTCTATTTTGTTTTAGAGAAAAGTTTGTTTTTACACCATCAGCCATTTTTCCATGTAGCACAGAGACAATCGTGGAATAACTTTGTGAGTGTAGAAGGAATATTCTTGAAATCTGATCACGTGACAGCGCCATCACCCCGGGCATTTTCCACATTTGGATTTGCATTCAGCTCTGCATCTATCTTTATCCTGTAAAAAGAAGAAACTTATTCCTGTTTCATCTGGGTACACTTTTTTGGGACACCCTCACCCTGTATATCAAACCATGAGAGTCAACCTATACGTAGTACTAGGCGTTGTGGTTGTGGTTTAATAGCTCAGTGTCAGAGCCTAGTACACGGACATGAAACTGCTGATGGAAAGGGTTAACTAAACGTCGCCTCAGTACATGCAGTAGTAAATGATTTTCGAGGAGCATCTATTGAGATATTGAGACTGGACGCCGCTGTTTGCCGCTATATATAGTAAATCATGTGATCGGTGATTTCTGAGAAAGCATACTATACGATCCCCGGATACGATCTCCTGGGGTGATTAATTAGTCAATAGACAACCGATATAACCGTCTGGTCAGAGAATTCTTAGGATCCTTATTAGTATCCTGGTCACTTACTGGTCATCACTGGTCATCACTTAGACCAGTTAGCTAAAGCCAGATACGTGTGAAGGCCATCAAATTACATCTAATTTCAATTTCAATTTAACTTCAATTTATTCCTTAATAATATAATAAAATACAGAACATATAAAAGGTTTAACAGGTGACATCATTTCTGATGTTTGTACCCGTACACGTTAAAGCATAATTATAATATTACGAATATTAAGAGCAAGGTAAGGCAGTTACTATGAATCTAGTAAAGGGGCGGGATGACATCTTCTCTTGATGTTGATGGCCTAAGGAAACAAACCTGCCCATACAAAATTTTGTTAAATGAATTCTCACGATCTCAGCCTTAGTTTAAGTACTTCAAGACCACTTTTCTTTAAGATTCCAAAAACTACTAATTAAAAAGAAGATTTTTCAATTTGGCTAAATTTCAAACACTCAACATCTAGTCCGAGTACACAATCAACAATACAAAAACTAGGGTTATTGTTCAAATACGAGTGAAATGGATACTTGATATGTTTATTCTTACTGTTATTTGAGTTATTTTACAGTAACTAATTAATATATATACAACAAAAATATTGGTTACTAAAAGTAAAGGCACATATGAATTGTTAGAATTTTTATCATGAATATACACATGAATATATAGTACCCCCCACACAATTTTGTCGCCAACTTTGATGTGTTGTAGAAAAATATCCAATAAGAGATTTCTCATGAAATTTGGTATACATTAAATTGAAACAATTTGTGATACTCAAATTTTTTTGTTTGGGGTAATATGACTTCACCACAATTTGACTTCGGTTTCTAAATTGCTACGCATTTACAGATTTGACCTAAATTAAGTTAAATTTTGAAACAATTTGTAACAAATTGATTACAAAAAAATTTGAATATTCTGGTCAATCCTATCCTATTAAACACCATTATAATCCACTGGTAAAAGAAAAACTGAACAAGCAGGAGTTACCGTTATAATGTTACAATGTTATGATGTTACCCCTGAAAGTTCACATGTTTAATCCATGTGAATCATTTCCAACGAAAGGTAAGCCGTTGGTGGCCACCTGTGAGGTATTGGGCTAGGCCAACGAAAAATTGAGTGCAAGCTCACTGCTAATAATGCCTTAATTGTCTTAAACAAAATACAACCATTTTCTTGAGATTTTATGAGATGCTGGAAAGGATTTTTTAATCGAGTGAGACAGTTGGAAATGCTGTAGTGGTAGGATGGGATAGAAATCCAAGCAGGGATGTGTTTTGGTGCCCTGATAAACCTTTTTTGGCTTAAAGCCAACAAATCATACGATACATGCACCTGTTCATGTATTGAAAGTATTAAAAGGGGTCTTCACTCTTAAACAATAATAAAACCACACTTACAATATACCTGTTTAGGAGTTAAACATCTCCAACACATAGTAACAATATCTTAAGAAAACAGACAAACCATATGTAATGCAATAAGTTTGTAATCAAAATGATTTAAACTCTCTTTAAAACTGCAAAACTGGAAATTTTCGTCGAATTTTGTTAAAACATGAATATTTTAAAATTGCTTGTTTTTTGTCAATATTATTTACATTTCCAAATAAAAAAATTTGAGTGTCACAAAATGTTTCAAGTCTAAGTATGCCAAATTTTATAAGCAAACTCTTTTTGGATATTCTTCTACAATACATCAAAGTAGGCGACAAAATTGTGTGTGGGGTACTATAATATATATTCGTAATGATAATTTATAACAGTAACTGTTATGCGTTGCATTACACGCGCGCCTAGGCTCCTTTGCCTAGATCTGCGAACGGCAGAAAAGTGAGGCGATGTGATACACCAGAATTACTTGTTTGTATACGTACGTACAAAGTAAACTTTCGCTTTTGACTTCCTCATGTGTCAGATTTTGAGAAATGATTTGAACTTCACTATAATTTGTCCTTTGGAAGTAAAAGTTCAAGTAATACCGGGGAAGGAATTCATTTTTACACGTACATGACAACAGTTGCCAATAGGCCTGTGAATAATATACTACGCAATCTACACTACTCACGAAAAGTATGGATACTCAAACTCGCAGATTCAGGCTGTTTATGATTGCTAAATCAAAAAGATTTTAGTCATTTTCGACAGGCGGCCGGAGAGTGATAGTTACCTAACTTTTAGAAGGGGGTGTTCTTTGAGATATGAGCAATCATGGTGTCATTTTCGTGAGAATTGTGTAATCTTGAATTCTCCTATTAGGTCAGCGATGTCAATAGTTTAGTCATAAGGCCTTGTTTTCTGAAGAAAGATAGTGGGTTTGTCCAGTCATATCCTGAGAGTCATATACACTCCCCTTCATAAGTTTGGCTTTTCCAGTTATATCCTAAGTGTCACATACACTCCCCTTCATAAGTTTGGATTTTCCAGTCATATCCTAAGTGTCATATACATTCCCCTTTATAAGTTTGGCTTGTCCAGTTATATCCTAAGTGTCACATACACTCCCCTTCATAAGTTTGGCTATTCCAGTTATATCCTAAGTGTCATATACACTCCCCTTCATAAGTTTGGCTTTTCCAGTCATATCGTAAGTGTGGCAATTTAAAAAATCATAAAATTAATATTTAAACATTGACAGGCATTGATAATAACCAATGAAATCTTCCGGATGCCAAGCTTATTGCGAGTAGTGTATTTTCTAAGAGCTGTGAGGTCTGCACACGTGTGACCTTAGCCTATATTGGTATGGTAACTTCAGCAAGAGATTTGATTGCTAATCTCGGCTATAAGTGAATCTGACAAAACAATTCACTTTCACTTTTTTACCATAACTATCAAACATTCTCTCAGCATGACCACTCTAACATGTCCACACTCCACAAAACATGGACCCTCAGAATGGGGAAAACTTCATCCTTGGCTCAAGAGTAATTCATTGCATTACATTATGATCTGCTATGAAAGCAGTGAAGGACCGATCTTGAAGGATGGAAAACCTTACAATTTGAGATTCATACGACATATCATATGGATTTAATGGGGCTTCAACTTGGGGGCTTCGAACAATGATGGTACTATTTGGTACGGAAACATATCATGAATTAAAAAAACTACATGTATTGTAAATGGCAAGTCTGTAACAATGATTTTAATTCATAATTGAAATAAACATAAAACTATAACAAAGTTTTACTAGTACTTCAGTTTGCTTTTTTATCCTTACTTTCATTGCATCACTAAACATAAAATGTGGAATAATATTTTAAACCCAACTTTTTATTTCATTCTTTCAACATGTTACATACCTGACATTTATCTTCAACTTACACAATTTAAGAGACACTAATAAAAAAACAAGTTAAGAATTCCAATAATGTCTCTGATGTAGAAATAGAAATAGAGAATATAATCAAGATGTAATTTATTTAGTTAATAGAGACTTTAGCTAAATTAGCTAATGAGACAAAGCACAACTAATAAAGACTTTATTAGCCAATAGCTAATAGAGACTTTATTAGCCAATATAATTTATTTAGCTATATTATGTTATGACAGTTATAATATAATAAATATTGAAGACATTTTTGATGAATTCAAAGGATCATAAATTAACACTCTTTTGGGTGTTTCTTTTCAAAGCAATTTCTATATCTTATTTTAAGTGTGGCATCAAGTGTATATACAATATTTATTAAACAAACAAAAACTTGATGCTTGAAATTTTGCTTAAGATCCTTTAATGCTGAACCCCATTCTTTAATCTTATGTACTTTCAAATGGTACATACAGAATGAGGGTATATCATATCAATATTTGACATATATCATACAATTAGTACATATAAATATTTAAAATATTATAAATTTAATGAATTATATTTGTGAGAATTTTTGTACAAAGTTTACAAGGTTTGGGAGAATTAGCCTTAAAAATCAACAAAGTTACAAAGAACAGTGTTTGCACTATTGAATAGTCTAAGATGTCCTTATATAAAACCAGGTGTGACTTAGTGAGGTGATTTAACTCTTGTGCAATAATGTTCAATAAAAGTACATTTAGCAGAGTTAAATAAATATTGAACAAAATCCAAAAGTCAAGAGACATTGATTATGTTTGAGTGATGTCACCATTTTACAACACAGAGCCCCAAAGTAGCTCGAAAGAGGAGCAAATTACAATTGTTTAAGGCTTTCAATTGGTTTTTAGGCATGTGTCATAAACTGGGTTTTATTTCGTTATTCATAGATATTTCGAGAAAAAGTACTTTAGGAGTGTGAGTGTGAATGGGTACAAGTATTGATAAAAGATTGATTCATCATCATAAATGAATTGATAGAACTAAGAGAAAAAGGAAGAATGTAATCACATTATGACAAGTTATCTGCACTTTGTACGACTCCACTTCCAGAATACATTCATAAATAACATTAATTAACAGAACAATGTCTATATACTAAACATTATATTAAATATGAATTTGAAATATAAATAAATAATATAGCATATTATTCTTCATACATAATGGAGGGGGTGTAGCAAATATATAATATAGAATATTATTTTTCATACAATGTAGGGGGTGTACCAAATAAATAATATAGAATACTATTATTCATACATAATTTAGGGGGTGTACCAATATCAGAACTGAGAGCATAAAATTCTTGAGGTCAACATACAGTCAAATCAATAGGAGACACATAGAAACTTCATCATATCAGAGACACATAACATAACACATGTCTGATCATATCGATACTTAATATGAACACATCAAAATGAGATTTCATAATTTATGTTATCTCTGAATTAGTTTGACTGTAATAAGAAAAAATGGTTAATGCAATTCAATTGATCAAGAATAGCTGATAGTTGCAACAACTCCTACATATTTGTTGAATAAATAACAATAATTCCCTACTTTATTTTTACCACATTACTTTCTATGTGATTTCCCAGTTATGGGATTCTCTTTAATATATTTTTTCACTTGTTCTGGTAGAGGTAGGTCTTGGATGTGTTTATCAGGAACATGTTCATTTATGGTCTTTCGACATGAGTGGCTCAGAGTTGGTAGTCCATGAACTAGGGGAAACAGAATTTTTACAGGCTCACTTTTTCGACCAGATTGTTCCAACCAAACACATTTACCTGGTTTGGAGGTGACACTCAATTTCATGTAGTAATGTACTAGTTTCAATACCGACGTAAACTTTGGCATTTCATTTTTGATTTGAGCGTCGCAATCAATCGAAAACATACCTCGTTCATAGAGCAATCGAACACTGGTTGTACCTCGTGGAGTTTTAACGCTGAGGGAATACAGGTAATGACTATCTGTACTGTCACGTATAAGAAATGTTCCATTTTCACGCTTATTCAGAATCTTTTTTGCCCCTCTACTCGTCATTCGTGGATAGTAGAAATGGCATTCTTTAAGCTGCTGATCTGTTTCTTGTAGAATCGTTAGATCGTTGACGCTGTTGAAATCAATGGAAACGAGTCTACACGCTTCAATTTCTTCATCACCATGTGACTTCAGGTTATCACCCGCATACTCTGGCTGAAAATGGAACAAACTACCACCACTATCTTCTCGGTCTGAGTCCTTGAGAGTGTCACACTCTTCCGTACACTCTTCACCCATCTGGTCACTTTCAACATCATTTTGATGAGTATTCTTTGAGTTCACCTGAGTAATAGTTTTACCCTGATAATCTAGATAACTGTGCTTATGGTCCATGTTTTGACTCGATTTATTCTCTTCTGACAGACAAATCAGTCCATTTTGAGTAAAGTTCCCTTCTTTTGGGGTATATGGGGGAGGAGGTTCATTATCTAGTTTTTCATGAGGGGCCTGTAGCGCAGATATCCTTCCATTTTCACTGTATATAGGAGGAGGACCTCCAGGCACAGGTGCATGTATTGTCCCATTCTTAGCAGATATATCCATCATGTTAGCACCTGCCCCATATCGGTAAATGGGGTTTTCATAAGAGTCGGTGGGCCCTGTCCTTCTACATGCCATGTTCGTCCTTTCTCTTTGATTTGGCCTAATCATTCTAGTAGTCTGAATAGCAGCCTGCCTTTCAGAGATGGTGACCGAATCTGTTGGACACATTGTTGTGTTTGCCTGTTCTGAAGGGCTCATCTGCTGGGTGTTGAACGACTCTGGCCGAATGCCCTGATATAAAAATAATTTCCCAATTTGTATTGCCGGATTCAGACAGTTCAACCCTTTCTCTTCATGTAGGTTTTTTAAGAAAACTAAGTGTCTCAGTCTCATAAAACAGCTGTTTCACAACACTCTATTGTCAATAGTATTGAGCATTCGCTGACTGTTTCTGATTGTAAACTTTTAAAAACCTCCATCGACGATTTATACTGTGGTCAAACTCATTCCGAGAATAAATACTCATATAATGAATCCGTTTATATTGACTTCTCGACGTCTTCTATTAACAACAGTGTACGTCCTCTATTAGTTCTAAGAATACTGTTCTAAATGAACTAAAGATTATTTATCACTGATCTCTTCTTCGAAGCACACCCCATATATGGCAGAGGCGGTCCTTAGTCAGTTCACCTCACTTATTAAGCCCCGCCTTCTTATGACGTAGATTGCTGGAGTGGATTGCTGGGGAATCCCCCAAATGGATTTCCATAAACAAAATGTCAAGATGACATGCGTAGTATATTGACGTAGTTTTCGAACATCTAGAATCTTTCTAACTAAAATGACATTCCGATCATATAAAGTAAACAACAAATAGCAAGCATACTCTCAATACGCACATTATAGGCGGGAACCATCAAAACAAATCTAATATTTTCCGATATCATTACGTACTCATTTCCACTGGTTGTTGTTTGTCTCCCATTGATTTTGATTGCACCGGTTTGACCGTTTCGAGGGCAATGACCGACCCTGTTCCAAGACAACGTCGAGTAAACAACCCATCATCACAGAAATAATGAATCAGTCACATGTTTCCTTTTGTACACCAAATAAAAGCCACAAAAGGCGGAGGATTGGCGTTTTCTCCTGGGCGTTTTCTGCTCAAGTTCTGAATTTTTTTTTCTGAAGTTACCCCCCCCCCTCTGGTATATTTTCCATATTGTATTGTCTATTTTAATAACATTAAAATAGTCAATATAAGAGCATGAACTTCTAATCACTGAACTGCAAACGTCAGTCTTGTAGAATTATGTGATCAAGTCCATGATAAGAGCCCGGGGATAAGAGGGAGGGTTGACTATTACTTCCCATGCCCAAACTGTTTTAGTGTGGCCCAAATCACTCAGTCACTGGTGGATCCAGATAGCTAAGGGGAATATTTCAAGTAAAAATATCGTTGCACTTGTGCAGGAAAAAATTGGCCCACTAAACCCATGGGCTCTACTCTGATAGAGCCCATGCTAAACCTAAAGGTTTGGCTCAAATTTTGAAAGTTTAAGGCCCATTTTTAATGATTTGGCCATATCCAAAAAGGTCAAAAGGGCCCTTGAGGCCCAACTTTTTAGTGCCCAAATTTTTTCTGGGCCAATCCTAGGGGGTTGGGGCCCTGGATCTGCCAGTACAAATGATTAAAAGAACAGTTTCTTTCTTTCTGTTGTTCTCACAGGTTGTTAGTGAACTGATAAAATAAATATCTTCTTATCATTCAATTGATTTTTCTTGTAACTTTATGATTATGGTTATTTTTAACAGCGCAAGTACATTAGACTTGACATGATGGAAATGTAAAATGCGATTATTAATAATTTCTACAAATTGGCTATCATTATTATGAAAATAAACCAGGAACAAGGATGTCAAACAGTTTCATAACTGATTATTCATATTTAAAGGAATTTTCACTTCAAGTTATTTTTCCTACATGTAGGAGGTGCATGCCATATTTGTTACATGTACAACCATTTTTCCAAATAAAGGCCTATTTTCTCAAAAACAAGGTCTACGTATATGCCAAAGTGAAAAAGAAATCATTTTTTGGGCCTGGTGTTTTATAAATTTGATTAAATTTTAACTCTACATGTAATTATTTGACTGCTTTCGCACTAACCTAACTTTGATTTATTATTCTTGTCTCAGATATAGGTGAATTCTCAAAATGAATAAACATGTCCAATTTACTAATCGAGAGCAGAGTTAACCAATAACAACTGAATACTCTCTTAGAAGTTAATTTTTGATAACTTCAATATGAGACTAGTGTTTCAAATATTAAAAGTTAGGAGCATGTTTTTTGAAGTAGGGGTCAAATAAGAACCAAAACTTTGTCTTGTATGATATCGTCAGACCGCCTCCCTATCTTCTTTACTTCTAAATGTAACTGGGCAATGGGGGGGGGGGGGGTATAAGGCCAGAATTTTTAGAATTGTTATTTAATGCAATATATTATATTGGTCCACCCCATCCCCCTGCCCCCTCAGTGCTTTTGGATTTGATTCACAATTTCATCACCTTAAGATTGCTTTAATAAGGAAATCAAATATCAGAAGTACACAGAAATTTTATGAACTCATGGACAATCAATTAGAAGTAAATCTTACCAACTCATGATATCAAACAAATAAAATTAACACTTCCAGAAATAGGATGATTGAATGATGACGAAGGAAAGAAATCTTTTTAAATGATTCAGTACTGTTCCTGTTGTCATAAACATATTCTCAGAATTTCACAAAAAACAATTTTCAGTTTTTATTGATTCATGCTTTATTCAATAAAAATCACATTTGAAAAATATTTACTTTTATTTTATTTACAATATACACAAGCAAAAAATAACACTTCTTAGACATAATTGTAGAAAATGAAAACAGAAAATAAAACTTTGGTATTTATTTATATTTTCTGATTCATTTGTTCAATACAATAAATCATCCACCTGAATTCTGGAGAGTGACCTAAATTCTTTTAATCCATATTATAATAAAATTTACATACAGACATTCGATTCAAGAAATAAAAATATGAAAACATAAATTCTGAATATTTGAATGAAGCATTGGTAAAAATAAAACCCACACAAAGGTTATTTAAGTTTAGAATTTACGCATAACATGTTTATATTTTGTTTACTACATTTTTGTACTACAGAAACTATTCAAAAAGCTAACGTATAATTGTATAAATGGACCTAATAATAAAATAACTTTATTGATGGAAATGACATCTGGAGATTAAATGTCAGACATCACGTAAATATTTGTTGCAATTGAAACACAATGTACTCTTATATATATGAGCAACTCACAGTGCTGTTTATTTTAATTTCATTTATTTTGCAAAGATTTGCTGCATCTCTCATTGTACTACATTGTGAAAATCATTTGACAATATGCCAATTTGCTATATATAAATCAACTACATATCCTGATTAAGGTAGGTGTGAAAGAAACTATGGTCCCCCAGGGATTATGGCCCCCTTTTAAAGGCCCTTACTGGCCCTGATTGTGTATAAGATAATAAGGGTAAGAGGTTACCATATAAATCAATGGAGAGTAGAACCATAAATTAATAGGACTTCCTACCCTTTTACATAGGCATTGAATGAGTAATTTGGCTGATATTAACATTTTACATATACATTGTAGATTAAAAAATCTCACATTCCACCCACCTTAATGATAAACCTGATTGAATTCATAAATAATAAAAATATACAATAATTAAATAATTTCATTTCAAATAAATTAATCTTAAATTATTAAATATATAAGCCTATATCATGTACATGACTATATACATTTTGTACCTACTTTACAATAAATACATGCAAATTCTCTTGCATATGAATATGTAAAAAATCATATATTGGACGGATTTTATTGTATATTTGCATACTATATACCCGACTATATAGTAAAATATATGGTGAGATATCTAGAGTGAGAGGTCTGGTATATTTATATATATATTAAGATTATATTGTCAAAGAGACCCCCTGGAATTTTTCAAAAACTAGCAAAAGCTGGCTATGGGTCTGCAGATAATACATTGAAAATAGCTTGGAATATCTGGTTCTTGAAATTGCACTTTTATCTTGCCTACTTGCAGTGCTATTGCTTTTTCAACTGTTATCAATCAACACCTGGATTTCTGAGAAATACAATTTATCAATGCATTATTGATGTGTCCAGATTGTAGGGCAATTCTACAAATAACCAAATGTTTATATAGTGTTTTAACCCATTTGAACTAATGTATAGCAGAGTGTTCATATTGTGTTTTAACAAACCATACATGACTGACCAACAAATGATCTTTGATATAACTGCCTTGCACATATCATAATACAAATAGAAAACAATAAATAGCGCATTTAAATCTAAAATAATATACACTGACACAATCAATTACTTTTACCCCCTCCACTTTAAATAAAATCCACATCTTGGTGAAATGAGTATAGGTATTTTGCTGATTGGATACAACCCCTAGGAGACCTTGAGTTCAACTTCTACGATATCCCAACTTCCAAGAACTTCATTTTTTGCTTTCATCTGTCGGGCTCAAAGCAGATTTTTAATTTCATCTACAGCTACCCTGCATCTTCCCCAACTAGCCATGTATCCCTCTGACTATTACAGGCAGTTTTAAAGTTGATTTTGAATCTATCACTAGTCTAAGAATGCCTGCCATGGGACCCGAGCCACCCAACCCTTGGATGGGCCTAGAGAAAAAATTTTGGGGCCTCAATTAGTGGGGCTTTGTGGCATTCAAAAAATGAGCCCCAATTTTTGGTTTAGGCATGGGCTTTCAAATTGAAAGCCCATGGTTTAGGGGCCTAAAATATCAAGCAAGCGTGGATTTTTTTCTGATTTTAAATTTAGGTCCCCCCTTCTTAAGTAATCTGCCCTTGAACTTTGAATTTGCTGAAGAAAGCTAGGTGAACTAGATGTAAGATGATATGTACCAAGTCTACATGAGAATGGAATGTGGAATGTGAAATGTGATCTTTTCACTCCCAAACACACTTTCCGTATGACATAAAAATACGTTCATCTTGAAAAGCACCAGGCCTTGCAAATCTAGCAACTTATTCATAACCTAATGTACTGTATGTGCATGTACATCTAATATCAAACTAGAAAAAAGAGGAACTAAATAAAAATCATATTATAACAATTATACAAGTTTCAAAATCATAAAGGATGTGTCCGGATATATGCCCTTTTGGTCCCTCAGTTAAATGTATGTGAAATATGATTTTTTTTAGATTAAAAGTACCAATGGCAACATGTATGACATATAAAGTAGAAATAACTTAAAAGACCCATGAAGAATTAAAAAAATTCATATTTTTGTAAATATAATTTAGGACTTTTTTCAAAATTTTGAATTTCCTGCCAATTTAATTTGAAGGGGGAAAGCAAGATGGCTGCCATTTTATATAAGAAATATCAAAAAAGTAGCTTCACTTTTAATTTTCACAATGTGCATAGCTTTCCTGTTTGGGTTTTTTAATTGATGCTCAGTAGCTTTGAGTGACTATAATCCCTTGATTACCCAGATAAACACAAATTCACTTATCAAGAAATACCATTCAATGTCTATACAAAGAAATTAAGCAATGTTTTGGAGGATATGTTTCAAACTTTTTGTATAAATTATTCATTTAGTATATGCACTTGATTTTTTTTCAATTGTGGCATAGTGATATGCATTCTCTTTGATGCCAATATTCTCCATTAATTGTGATACAAATTGATATTTTTGTACTCTCAGAAGAAGGATTAGATATTGAGGTTTAGTAATATGTGTGATTGAGTTGGTTTTTCAGACTTTACAATTTTCAATATTTTCTAAGTCGATATCCAGACTCATTTCCAGACTCATTTCCGGACTCATCCTTTACTTACATAATAGCACCTTGGACGGTTTACTATAATTGAATTGCTGATAATTTTTACAGTAAAACCTGCGTTTGTGAGCACCTCTCGAAAACCTTGAAATTGAACATATTCAACTTTTAGCTCATTTTAATTTTCAATATTACTCCGATATAATCGATATAAATGTTATAACATGCTACTGTAGCAGTAACACTTTACATACAGGTGTAGCTGAAAACCTGTTTCATTATTCACAACTTCTCTATAGAGAGCAGGTCATCAACGAAAAAATGGTAAACAAATTGAAAATATTTTTTTACATTTTAGGAAGATGTTGACAAATAATCAGGTTCGACCTGTGGCAATATTGGCTTTCCCCATGTTCCCATTTCCCATTGATACAGATAGATAGGAAAACTGGGGGATGAATGAAATCATGATATTAAATGAAAGTGCAACGCAACTGATGAAGCAATCATGCGCTTCTTAAAAATATTATAAGAAAGATATAAGAAAACCTGCCAAAGATTAAAGGTAGTCAAAATAAAAGTACATTTCTAGCATTACACATTACGATACAATCTTCTCAACTGACATTTGATCGATTTTGTCCATTAATACAAGTACATATATTCACTGCATATAAATCCTGCTTAATCATATCTTAGAAGTATGTGTCTATTGATCTCCACGCCCATATAAAGATATATGATTGGCAGATCTGAATAGCGCAGACTGAGGTGATTTTTATTGAATCTAGGCCACTCGATCAGTATAGCGAGTATTATCAAGGTTAAACAAATAAATGTGTTGATTCAGAGGGTGAATAGGTAAGGAGAAGGGGCTGTTCATAATGTACTAGTGGCATTGATTACCAGAACTTATACCTAGTTTAAATGCAGTCGAATGGATAGCTCAAAAAATGATTCATTTCTATAGTTAGATATGTTTCAATATCAATTTGACAGCGGCAATGACGAGAAACTATGTTGAAGTCATTAGATAACGCTGGGCTGTTTAGACATCAAGCAGTTAAGCTGTAGTTATAAGATGAGGCAAGACTTGTAATCAATTAGACTTGATTTGGCCATGCTACTAATTATCAGATCAGACAAGGCTAGTAGCCATTTAGACACTATGCTAAGCTGAAGTTAAACCATGAGGTAAGGCTAGTAGCCAATTAGACACTATGCTAAGCTGAAGTTATACCATAAGGCAAGGCTAGTAGCCAATTAGACACTATGCTAAGCTGAAGTTATACCATGAGGCAAGGCTAGTAGCCAATTAGACACTATGCTAAGCTGAAGTTATACCATGAGACAAGGCTAGTAGCCAATTAGACACCATGTGGCCATGCTTCTAATTATTAGATGAGGCAAGTCTAGTAGCCATACAGGAATCATGCAGCTAGGCTTCTTGTCATTAGATGCAGCTATCTATCAGTTGGTTGGTTCTTGGCTTACAGTTTTGTCTTCTATAAGAGATCATATGATTTAATTCACCACATTTAATTAATCCAAAGAATCCCCCTGTATCTCTATGTGTGGAAGGGGTGGACGGTAAAAACTGGACTGAGAACTGGTCTGGTGTTCTTGTCCCCCATAGGGAGCAGTCTGTATTTGATTCCCATAGGGAGAAGTCTGTGCTTGGCCACCATGTCTACTGGATTGTAAAAGTGTTAGAATCTGTTCCATGGCTGAGCTCTGAGATGCAAGTTTGTTCTCTAAATTCTTCATCCTAGTATTGAGGTAGTCAAACTCTCCTTTCAGCTCTGACCTAGAAGCACAAAATGCACAAACTAATTACACATTTGTGAAGCTAAATGCACATTCTAAACAGTTTGCATTTAGGGTTTCACTTTGTGATGTCAAGGTGAAATAATCTCTAATAAATGCATATAAAAATAAAAAAGACCATTTCAATAAAAAAGACCATTTCAAAAAGGTCTATACCCCCAGGGTGCCCCTGAACGTTGAGGATATTTAAACAACCAGCATACCAATATATTCCTTACAATCTTAGAATGAACGTTGAGGATATTTAGAAACAACCAGGCATACCAATATATTCCTTACAATCTCAGTATGAACATTGAGGATATTTAGAAACAACCAGCATACCAATATATTCCTTACAATCTCAGTATGAACATTGAGGATATTTAGAAACAACCAGGCATACCAATATATTCCTTACAATCTCAGTATGAACGTTGAAGATATTTAGAAACAACCAGCATACCAATATATTCCTTACAATCTCAGTATGAACATTGAGGATATTTAGAAACAACCAGCATACCAATATATTCCTTACAATCTCAGTATGAACATTGAGGATATTTAGAAACAACCAGCATACCAATATATTCCTTACAATCTCAGTATGAACATTGAGGATATTTAGAAACAACCAGCATACCAATATATTCCTTACAATCTTAGTATGAACGTTGAGGATATTTAGAAACAACCAGCATACCAATATATTCCTTACAATCTTAGTATGAATGTTGAGGATATTTAGAAACAACCAGGCATACCAATATATTCCTTACAATCTCAGTATGAACGTTGAGGATATTTAGAAACAACCAGCATACCAATATATTCCTTACAATCTTAGGATGAATGTTGAGGATATTTAGAAACAACCAGGCATACCAATATATTCCTTACAATCTTAGTATGAACGTTGAGGATATTTAGAAACAACCAGGCATACCAATATATTCCTTACAATCTTAGTATGAACATTGAGGATATTTAGAAACAACCAGGCATACCAATATATTCCTTACAATCTTAGTATGAACGTTGAGGATATTTAGAAACAACCAGGCATACCAACATATTCCTTACAATCTTAGTATGAACGTTGAGGATATTTAGAAACAACCAGGCATACCAATTTATTCCTTACAATCTTAGTATGAACGTTGAGGATATTTAGAAACAACCAGGCATATCAATATATTCCTTACAATCTCAGTATGAACATTGAGGATATTTAGAAACAACCAGGCATACCAATATATTCCTTATAATCTTAGTATGAACATTGAGGATATTTAGAAACAACCAGGCATACCAATATATTCCTTACAATCTTAGTATGAACGTTGAGGATATTTAGAAACAACCAGCATACCAATATATTCCTTACAATCTCAGTATGAACGTTGAAGATATTTAGAAACAACCAGCATACCAATATATTCCTTACAATCTTAGTATGAACGTTGAGGATATTTAGAAACAACCAGCATACCAATATATTCCTTACAATCTTAGTATGAACGTTGAAGATATTTAGAAACAACCAGGCATACCAATATATTCCTTACAATCTTAGTATGAACGTTGAGGATATTTAAACAACCAGGCATACCAATATATTCCTTACAATCTCAGTATGAATGTTGAGGATATTTAGAAACAACCAGGCATACCAATATATTCCTTACAATCTCAGTATAAATGTTGAGGATATTTAGAAACAACCAGGCATACCAATATATTCCTTACAATCTTAGTATGAATGTTGAGGATATTTAGAAACAACCAGGCATACCAATATATTCCTTACAATCTTAGTATGAACGTTGAGGATATTTAGAAACAACCAGCATATCAATATATTCCTTACAATCTCAGTATGAACATTGAGGATATTTAGAAACAACCAGCATACCAAATATTCCTTACAATCTCAGTATGAACATTGAGGATATTTAGAAACAACCAGGCATACCAATATATTCCTTACAATCTTAGAATGAACGTTGAGGATATTTAGAAACAACCAGGCATACCAATATATTCCTTACAATCTCAGTATGAACATTGAGGATATTTAGAAACAATCAGCACACCAATATATTCCTTACAATCTCAGTATGAACGTTGAGGATATTTAGAAACAACCAGGCATACCAATATATTCCTTACAATCTTAGTATGAACATTGAGGATATTTAGAAACAGATATGATATGGAATTGTGTAAACTCAAAATTTTCTATAACTAAAATAGTATTTGAAAGCTTATCTGAAAAATGTTCTCGATATTAGAGTTGGGGTCTAATTCTCAAAATTATGTAATTTTTGATAAATTGAAAGCACTTCATAATATATATATCAAACTTATCTTTCAAAAAGTAATAATCATTAAAGATTTAATGTTTTGATCATTTACTTTGTAAAACGAAACCAATTACTTATTCTCCCACCAATATAATATGAGATAAATAAGTTGAATCTTATCAGTCATTGAAATATAAATTAATGTGGGAACCCTGGATGAAAACACTTCATATTAACCATATTAATAAAGGATTCAATATTTTTTTGTTTCGTTTTAACACCATATTGGAATTCAAAATTTATTTTCATAATATAAACTTTATTGAAGTAATGTCAATACATTGTCGTCCACCAATATTGCCATTTCGGCATTCTAGGTTGGCCATCATTTACACATAACAAAATAAATATACAATGTTTAGCTGTCTTTTAGACGACTGTGCATCAAGCGGTATCCCAGGGACTGAGAGGGGTTGGTGCCAAGTAAAAGTGGTCTAAAACAAACTAAGTAGAAGATATATAGGAGGGTAAAAGTTTCATGTATTAGGTTTCTGATGAACTTATACATGAAATATATGAATGTGTTATTCCCTCCATGAGATAATGTACACAAGATTTAAGTGATTACATTAGTTCTAATATTTTTTTTATTATTTAATCTATATTACGTATTAATGAAAATTTACATTTACTGTATTAAATCGAAACCTCATACATTTAAATAGAATAATACTTCAATAATTGTTTGTGTTTACTTTGAATTAATAATCAATGATAAAGCACTATTTAATTGAAAGTACTATTAAATTCTGTTTAATTTGTAATTAAAGGATAGCAAATGACACAATCACATTTATTTATTTATTTTTGGCAAGATCAAACTCTTAATTACCGTATTTGCCGTAATTGGCGCCCATGTTCCTATTAGCGCCCCCCCCAGACTTTTGGAGGCCCGAGGGTGAGTCCCTGGTTGAAGAATCAACGATCATTGTGGTCAAACGTAAGAAATCAAGTGGGCGATAATAGGGTCCCGGCATGTAATTCCAAAACGAGGCTGAGAAAAAAATTCAAATTTGATTCAGCAGGTATAAGTCCGTTTTCCTATAGATTTATCGAGTAAAATACCGATGTAAGTACATATTTTATATTCCATTAGTGTAGCAAAAAGAGTGGGATAGGTATGAACCCCACAGTCCATGCAAACGTGACGAATTTCAAGAACCAAAATTTTCTTCCAATTTTTTTCTAAACTGAAAGTGAAACTCCGGCATCTTTTCTCAGACGGTACTCATATGGGCGCTAATAAGGACAACTTTTTGAACTGTTTTGACTTACTTTAAGCGCCCGGGCGCCTACTACGGCAAATACGGTAATCATATTTTATCTATTTTCGTTCTTCATCTTATTTTCATTTTTCATTGGGTCAGGGACCTCGGCGTCAATTTATTTACTTGGTATAAGAGACTTGTAATATTATCACATCGATTAAAGCACTGAGACTGCAGTGTTAAGTTAAAAACTAGAGAATTTAGAATTTTATTGGTAAAATTTGATGCAGGAATATAGAAAAGTATATTTCCACATATTCATGAAAAATTGAGACATTTTGACCAATTATATTATGCAAACTGAGATTTTTGCAGTTTGAAAAATTAATTAGAAAGAACGTTGAAGCCTTTTAATACAAATAAAAAAGTTAGTACATTTTAAACATGCTGCTTAATGTTAAAGTCTCAAGCTAATTCATAAGGTTATTTCTGAGAAGTGAGGCCTTGTAAATCTATCACCCTGGGATTGAAATCAACCTTACAAAATCCGAAAAGATCATAATCCACTTATACAGAGTGGAAACTATCATTACAGAGATAATGTGTATATCACACTACTATACCTAACACCTAGAAATGCATAAGATACTTTGTTTGTCTAATTGAATTGTTTAATATATTTTTGAAAGTGCCTTACTAGCATCTAATTTTCAACCGATAAACAGTTCATAAGGAACAGACAAATAAAAACAAATACATAATCATTACTAATAAGCCAAATGGGTTGCTCATGAACACCAAATGCAAGGTATAGTAGTGTGTATATGAGTATTTAGGAATTACATCCACAATTTTGCACTGAGCCATTTTATGAATTGTGTATTTTTATAGATGAAATATTTTTTCAATGGCCCTAGTTGTCGGACACTTTACAGGGTGATCCAGAAGTAACGTCAAAGATGTTGTAATTTCAAAAGTATTCATCAGATCTTCATGAAATTTGGTATACATGTACCCACAACATTTCTGAGTTACCATCTCAAAGATTGGAATTCAATCATTTCATTGGTTGAAATTATGGTTGCTATAGTAACCCGATATCGCGTAACCCGGGGCAAATTACTTAACGTGTAATGCGTAATCTCAAAATATCAACAAGATCTGAAATTGTTATATCCTTAACATTTTATTTCACAACAATATAAATCATACAATTGCACAGTTACTAATAATAGTTCATTCTACATAATTGCCACCATTTGCAACACATTTCTCATGTCTGGATACCCATTCCTTGAACACAGAATTAAATCCATTAGAACTCATTCCTTGTAGGGCTAGTACTACGGCATTTTTCAATTCCTCACAGGATTGAAAATTATTTCCACTAAGGTTTCTTTTTAGTTCCCCATACAAATAAAAGTCACTGGGGGCAAGATCAGGTGAATAAGGGGCATGTTCAAGTTGTTGAAATCCAAGTGTTTGGACTGTGTTGCTGGTCAGGATTGCAGTGTGCGTAGGGGCATTGTCCCAATGCAAGATAAACTGCTGCAGATGTCCGGGACGCTTTTTCCTCAGGGAACGTTGAAGATCACGCTTCAGAACCTGAAAAACAAATGTTTAATGGTTGTTAAACCAGTTGTTTCATTGATTGGATTTGGATTTGAATCATGGCCATGGAGTTATAATTATATTGACAGTGAACAACATTTAAATACTTTAATTTAAAAATAAAATTCACAGTATGATGTATTATTAGAACAAATGATATCTTACCTTTGCAATGTAAACGGCATTAATTCTCTGGCCAATGGGAACAAAACGGGTTAACACCATTCCTCTAATGTCAAAGAATGTCACAACCATTTGTTTCTTTTGTGGAATTCCTGGTACTATTTTAGGCTTGGTTGGTGTTGGGGAGTTGTCATGTTTCCACGATGAACTTTGTTGTGTGGTCTCTGGGATGTAGAATGATAGCAATGATTCGTCACTCGTAATGATCTTGTTAAGAAAGTCATCTCCATCTCTCCGATATTTTGCAAGAAAGTCCCTTGAAGCCTTAACACGCCGGTCTTTCTGCTCCTGTGTCAAGTCATGCGGCACCCATTTAGCAGACACCTTCTTTAACAGACAGTTCTTTGTCAGTATCCGTTGCACAGTCCCATAGCTCAGATCGTGTTTTTCAGCCAATTCTCTGATAGAAATTTGCCTATTGTCCATAACATCAGCTTCAATTGCTTTGATGGTTTGATCATCGAATGACGACACTGGCCTGCCTCCTCGCTGCTTGTCTACCACTTCATCATATCCACTGGAATACTTGTTAAACCACCTGTAAATGTTTCTCTCAGCAATGGCAGCTTTACCATATGCCTTTATCTGTCTTATAGTCTCTTTTACACCTTTCCCCAACTTTACACAGAACTTAATGTTTGTTCTTTGCTCTATTTTACTCTGACTTGGCGCCATCTTGAATTGGGTGGGTTAGTGTCCTTGGTCATGTTAGTATTTGTCATGGATGATGGAAGCAATTCAAAGAAATTGAAAGCTTTTTATGAATGCCTATTGTGACATCACAACTATTACATATTTGTTACCATGGCAACAAATATAAAAATCATAGAAAACAAACAATGAACATTTTCAAATGTTACTGACTTTTTAAATTAGAGAAATTCACAAAAACGTTATGGTTTCTCTTCAATTTGCCCCGGGTTACGCGATATCGGGTTACTATAGCAACCATAATTTCAACCAATGAAATGATTGAATTCCAATCTTTGAGATGGTAACTCAGAAATGTTGTGGGTACATGTATACCAAATTTCATGAAGATCTGATGAATACTTTTGAAATTACAATGTCTTTGACGTTACTTCTGGATCACCCTGTACATGTGCTTAACCTTTGTGAGGGAGTGAAATGTTATAAATTTGTTGTTTCAAGGCCAAGGTTACATTGGAGGAAGGTATACTCCCAGCATTCTATTTTTACCTTCTTTTGACTTTTGGTTCTAACAATATTACTATAACATTCATCTCCAGGCCTTGTGTGTAGTCGAGAGAGGAATATTATATCCATATCAATACCAAATTGTTCCCTTGGGTTGGCCCAGAAAAAAGGGCTTAAGGCTCCAATAAGTGAGCCTTTTTGGACATTACAGGGCCTAAATTTTTTAATTTAAGGCCAAATTTTGAAGAAAATTGGCCTTAAATGTTTAATTTTTGGGACCATTCTTTGTTTTTTTTATCAGAACTAAAATTTGCCCACCCCCCTGGTTGGTTCCCAGATCCCCCCTGGTCCATGTCTGTTAACAGAAGGCAAAAATTAATGCTGGGAGCTAATCCAATTTTGGCTATGCTTCTTTTTTTAATTTTCAAGGTTCACTTTTCAGATTTTTATGGACTGTAGGAGGGGGGGGGGGTGGCTTATGACTAACATACAAAATGATGACAATATGTGAGAAAGGAATCATTTTCTAATGAAGTGAAAAATAAGAATCCTGACATGATTATGAGGATATGCACTTCTTTATAAAATGAGAAAATGAGATTACAGTCAAGGGAGTCAATATTTGACCTTGAATTAGAATAGCATGTAGACTCTGATCACCTGCCAGCTACGATAAGATATCAGTGCAGCAAGGTTACATAAAATTAGCTTTCCAGGAAAGCGCAATTAGATCTTATTTGCCCTCTATATATAGCAGGCAATCTAATTACACTTACACTATTGTTATTTTTCAGCTTGGCAATGTAAAACTCTGGGGCTGTAGACCAGCTTCATCAAATTCAGAAAATTGTTATTGCAGACGATGAATATTCATATTTCCCTGCCTATATTTAGATTCTGGCTTCACCCCTAGACTCATACAAAGCATATTATGCCACAAATGGTGAAGTGTGATGGAAGAAGAGGAAACAGGGGTGGGAGGAGCAACCACACTATTAAAATTTGTGTGATCTTTGTCTCTCTCTGTGAAACAATCTCGCTGCTCCCTATTGCTTTGTAAATTACATGCACAACGTCATGAAAAGATGCAATATCAGTTACAAAATATATTGTCGGAATTTTGCTTTATTTTACTGCCTGCAAAGGACAAAGAGTATAAAATGCTTGGTAATGCGATATGTTAAAATCATGACAATACATATTTCTTTGATTACAAGTCCTATTTCAAATATCTGATAAAAGATCATGGCTGTTACTAGAGATTTGCAATGTCAAAATGTATTTTATTTTATTTTTATGTATTTCTTTCATTTTTATATTCCTTCTTGAAATTAATGCCAAATCATAAATGCTTTTTTTATTTTGTACATGTATGTAATATGTTTGTTCAAATGCTTGTCTTTGTGTGCTTGTTGCTTGCTCATTTTCATGTATGTTCGTACAAATGCTTTTTTTGTCTTTTTATGCAACCATTTCTTTTTCTTACTATTTCTTTTCATACTGCTTTTGTGTATATTTTTGTTATGATATTTGAGATTGAATGCATTGACTTCAGTTCTGTAGTAAGATTGTCAATAGGAACCCCCCCTTGCTTTATACATTTTTGTGTAATTCCAATTCTATAACATACAGCAGTGGGTGTCGAGTATAACAGAATAGCTAAGTAGTTCTCAGAAGTCAACATCAATAATTTCATCCCCAGATAAATTGCCCTGGAAATCATGTCATGGGAGGGACTTCTTCATTTATGTTGAATATTATCTATATGCGTCTTCTTTGTGGTTACGTTCAAGGGAGGGTGGCTGTGGGAGGGGGGCACAGGGGATGATGCAGTATTATTTAATGCAAAATTACATTTAATGTAAAGTATTACTATTATATTGCGATAAGTCTGACTTTTCAATTTTCAATGAGTTTATTTTGATTTTTATGATTTGAATGAGTGTTCGCACTGACTGGTGGGTCAAAACAATTTTTGGAGTCTTTTTTCATTTTTGTCTAAAACATCTCATAAAACACACAAGCATGGGAAGAGATTTTCAGATTTCTTTTGGGACCTCGGTGTTAACTTTATTGAGGCGTTTGCCGATTTCTAACATAGGAAATGCAACTAGCAAATAGACTGATTTCATTAGCAAGAATTACCTAATCTGAATTTATAGACTTGAAAATAGTCATCAAATTGCAAAACCTAATTATGTCCTTCAAGGTTTCTTCGACAATGAGCTGAATGACGCAAGAGTACTTATTTCTAGCACTTCTTAGAAGTCGTAAGCTATTTTGTAACAGATATTGACACTACAGATTCGGGTAAAATGAGGAGAAAATATAATCATTTTATATTTGCATGTGGCACAAAACAATGAAATACATTCAATACATATAATATTATAAATGTACAGTAATATACAATTTATGTAAGTTCCTGTTAAATTCTCAATTCTCATGCAATTCTACAAATTTCTGTTGTTTAAAAATCATATTGATAAAATATATTTTGGCTGAAAATGACGCATATTCAATAAAACAAATATATAACTATCCTGAATTCTCAGATTCAATTAAAGTCAGCTGGCTTAAAGTGGGTGTGGCTTTAAGCTATAATGATTGACATGTACTGCAAAGCACTTCTCAGAACCTACAGCCAAACATACATATAAAGCAGAATTATGCAATATTTATTGATTACACAGCTCCTATTTGATTTGTGATAAAAATTTGGAATATCATTGTATAATATCCACATGGAGTTATGCATCAAGGTCAAATGTTTATATTGGCGGTAAATTAGGTCATTGCAGGGGTTACATATCAAATTCAAATATTTATAGGGGTGGTTCATAAGATCATTGAGGCTATACATGAACATCGAATTGTTATATGGGTGTTATGTTATTAGGTCATTGGGGTTACCGTAGCCTGTTCTTGCATTGTATATCAAATATTTATAGGGGTGGTTCATAAGATCATCAAGGCTATACATGTATATCAAATGTTTATATGAGTGGTTCATTAGATCATTGGGGTTACATATCAAATTCAAATAATCATATGCAGTGGCGTAGCCAGGATTTGACAGGAGGGGGTTCGAATATTTTCTGAAAAAATCTGGTGAAAACTTTTCATAGTTTGCTTAATCTCTGCCTTTGGTTAAATTTTGGTCCAATATTATTAATCTTATTAATTTTTGCTAGAATATAAATGTTTACCAAAGTCTAAATTCTCTGTATATGGTTGGTTCATAAGATCATTGTGGTTACATAACTGAAATCTTCAATTCTATTAAATTTATCAGATGAAATTTGACAAATATTTAAGAAATTTGGGAGCTAACATTGTTCTCATTCCCCTCAATCAAATAAACCAAATAAATATTTTACTGAAATTTATGTAGACATTTTCCATTAATTTGAAACTATGTTCATCCCGAGATATTCACCATAGAAATAGGTAATATCTGTTCTGTTTTAAATCTGCAAGTTTTGACCAATCATACAAGTGCAGGCCAGGATTTTCCAAGGGGGGTTCACTTTTCCCAAAAATTCTAGGGGGGTTCACTTTGGCAAATTTAGCCCAAAATCACTCAAAAGATAGTCAGAATGGTGAAAAACTGCATGATTTTAAAATAAATTCTGATTCTGGCCATTGCCAAAGACCTCAATCGATATGCAATGCAATGAACAGAACAAAAAATTTTGGTCACATATTGTGCCACAGCCCATTAATCATAGGATTGATAGACTGAAAAGTCGTTATTCTTTATATAGTTAATGGACAGAGGGACAAAAGGATTGACACAGACAGACAGATCCAGCGATGTAAAGGTGATTACAAAATGGCTCACCATATCAGTTAAAAATGAAATTGAAAGTACACTCATACTTTCTAATGAATCCATCCCAGAAGCAATATGACAATTTGATCAAATCCTCTTTCTAAATATAGAATTTCTGAGAAACTTATTACCAATGAAAAATCATTAATGGTTAAGTACATCTTAGTCCAAATACCTTAAAACATTATGAATAAAACTACATGTACAGTGATTCCATTATAACGGCGTCCTTCAATGGAGAGGACATAAATCAAGATTGGGTGGATGTAAATTAAAAAATAATTACGTTTTTGGGGCGCAATTTGAACTTCGTAAATCACTTCGTGAATCCACTAAATAATTGAAGGAAATTCTATTTCTAAAAGAAATAAAATTTTCTTTCGAAGTTTCCTTCCCGGAGGTTGATTTCTGATCGAAATAGTACGAGACATGTGATAGGACAAATAGTTATCCAATACTCGATATCCAAGCAGTAATCAGTACGAGTCTTACGATTGGCCGCTAGCTGAAGACCCGATTTAAACCATTTTCTATTGGTCAAGTGTGATCACAAGATCATTATTTAAGAATGCGCATGCGCAAGAAACTGAACCCAAAAATTGAAACTTGCGAAGATTGCCCTTAAACTAAAGCAATATCAGTAGCTAATTGCTTCGAAATACGCAAAGAAAATGTGTTTCTAATGGTTGAATATAAGTTATACCTCACAAGTGATGGTATCTGTATCATTCAATGACATACTAGACTCGCCAGAACACTGATTTAGACCAATAAATAGCAAAAGCGATACAAAATTTCATCAATTTTATTTTGATTAGTGTAAAAGCGTGACTTTGAATTCCCGGGAACAACTTTTCAAGGGACGCAGTTTTTTGAGGGGAGAGGGAGACGCATTTTTTGAAAAGCATTACATCCCAGGGACACAATCTTGGACAAACCTACTGAAAACACTGATGTAATAGTAAAACGCACATTCCATTTAAAGGATTGAACGGAAGACAAACCGCATTCTAAAAAAATCATAATGATGAAGGATGACTGCATTAACCCACATGGACTCATATATTAATTTCCATGTATCTCAATAAACGTGATCAATCAGAACACTCCTATCACTGATATATGAAACTTGAACTCCCACCTTATGGCGTCATCTACTATATCAAATATTGAATTAAAAAGAAAACTGATTTGAGGTGTGAGTTTATGTGATTGTGCAAATAATATCCACCAAGTACCTTTTGATTATTTTTCTATTCTTTCAAAAAGCGAACACACACAAAAAATCTGCTTGAGGGAAAACTGTTTCAAAGATCGGTTGCATTAACACAAGGAGAACACGCTTCTCGAACTTATCACAACCTCAAGGTTATGACATCAGCACCCAGAGAAGGACAAGAATATGATGGCAGTCATACCTGCCAACAGCAACTTAAACAAGGTCACAAAATAATGTCTCAAAGGTTTATTATTTTTTCTGTGTTTCTTCCCTTCATGCTAAAATACACCCCCTCCAAAAGTTTGGTAATCCCATCTACCCATCATATAGCTTTCACAAGCCTGTATATGCAGGTTTTTCATGCCATGTCTGACATTTATGGCAAATGATGTTTTTCAATGGCTAAATATAATGACTTCAAAATGTGATACAAATATTAATTTTGTTTCCAGATTTTCGGAAAGAGTGTAGATCACCTGGTTTATTTTTTCGCAAATAAGGAAAGTGCTGGTGGCTATAATCAGACTTCCAAGAAGTGAATATGAAATATATTGTTAACAAATAAAAACCTTTTCTAGTCCAAGGAAAGAGGAAATTATCTTTGACAAAGCTTCAATATTGTAGATCTTCTCTTAAGGTAGAACCACAGGGGCGGATCTGGGAACCAACAAGGGGGGGGGGGCAAATAGGTCTGAGAAAAACTTCCGCGTCTGAGGGGAAAAACATTTTTGGTCTCTAAAAACAAAAAGTGGGCCCTAATCTTGAGGCACATTTTCTTCTAAATTGGCCTAAAATTAAAAATAAAGCCCAGTAAGGCCTTAAGGCCTGTATTGGCCCAAAAAATTTCTAGCACCCAATTTTTTTTGTGGCCCCACCCAAGGGGGTTGTTCTAGGGTATATACTGTTTTTATTTTCTAATATAGTGTTTTCCAAGCACTTCAAACTATAATGTCTTAAAAACAGTCTTATCACATAATGTTGCTTGGTGATGGGTGAATACCTTTAAAAGGATGGATACCTCTAGAAAGATCAGTACCTATAACAAGATGAGTTCCTTTAAAAGGAGAGCACTTTCAAAAGGAGGAACCTTTAAAAGGGTGAGTCCCTTTGTATGGATGGGTCCCTTTCAAGGATGAGTACCTTTAAAATGATCAGAAGTTTAAAAGGATGAGGTCCTTCAAAACCTTTCAATGGGATCAGGCTACACCAATTGAGCTTTTAACTTACTATTATGGTTTTGACAAACTCTAGTGTATATGGAAGTTAACTTACTTCATTCATATGCAAGATACTCATTTGCTATTCAAATACCCATCCTTTCAATGGGACCAGGTTGTTCATGAGAAGTAGCACCAAGCTGTTGAATTATTATTATTGGTCAATCTCTAGTGCAGAGAGTTAACTTTATACCCTTCAAAGGCAAAATACTCATTATTTGTAACTCGATTACACTTTGAAAATCTAAAAACAGGTACCTTTCAATGGGATCAGGCTGCTCATGAGGTGTAGAACCAAGTTGTTGAATTACTATTATTGGTCAATCTCTAGTGCAGAGAGTTAACTTACTACCCTTCATAAGCAAAATACTCATTATTTGTAACTCAATTACACTTTGAAAATCTAAAAACAGGTACCTTTCAATGGGATCAGGCTGCTCATGAGGTGTAGCACCAAGTTGTTGTACCATCACAGCTTGGTCAAATTCTAGTGTAGGGACACTGCTGTCAGATGTCACCACTTGTTCCTTGATCTCTTCCAGATCTTCAATAACTTTTTCAATCCTGAAAGTAGATAAGTGAGCTATTTATGGCAATGTTAAACAAGGGTTGGTTGGTTGGCTGGTTTGGTTGGTCAGTCAGTTGGGTTGGGTTGGCTGGTTGGGTCAGTCAGTTGGGTTGGGTTGGCTGGTTGAGTTGGTTGGTCAGGTTGGTTGGTTGGATGGTAGGTCAGTCATTCCGTTGGGTTGGTTGGTTTGGTTGGTACGTCATTCAGTGGGGTTGTATGGTTGGTTGGTTGAGATGATGAGGACATGTGATGTCATAATTCAGAAAAAGATGTCTTAGAAGTCAAAGTATCGCTGTTACGTCTGTAATATTAGGCGAGTAGGCCAAAGAAATAAAATATGAGTTTAATAGTTCAACTGACCCTATGGGAAAATTTGGTATCATAGCAAAGCTCAGAGAATTGTCTATGTCGTGTGATAAATAATTTGTGTTGGAATAGGTGACGTTGTCATGGAAACGGGCGTTGAACAAAAGATGTCCTTAATAAGAATAAAATGTACAGCACCATTGCAAGGGATATCTGGTTAAGTCAATGTGCAACTTTGAAAGAATGAAAATTAAGGAATTGAAAGAATTTTAGTTTATCTTCAACATTTAACTCAAAATTATACATATTCTACTCTATTTTGATTATTGTGATGTCATAATGGTATATTTTGAATGAAAAACAGTTGGTCTCATATGAAATTATTAACACCATTAGATTGTGTAATCACAATTGCTTACAAATGTTACCTTTATGTATATCAAATGAAAGCTACTGCTCTCACGATCATTTTGGTATATAAATTGTAAACATTGATCATTTACTCTTTGAGATATTATGATATAAGGTGATTCAAATTGTAGCCTGAGTTACAGAAATTATCAGCAGTTAGGCATTATCACAAATGACAAAATATTGGCGAATTTCTACCATTGTATACACTCTTATTGATATCATAACTTTAGTAGTATTTTGACCCTATGAGAAAAGTTGGTATCAATGCAAAGCTTTGACAACTGTCTATGATGTGTGATATATGATTAGTGTTTAAACAGGTGCCGTTGCCATGGAAACGGGCGTTGAGCAATAGGTATCCTTAATAAGATTGAAATACGTATAGGAATGGGCATTTCCAGCCAGTGATCCAAATATGTATATTTTATTAATAGCAATTGTGTGGAAATGGCCAATTTTTATCAATCTTGAACTATAATGACTAAATGATTCTATATATTAAATTTTAAAGTGTTATTGTGACATCACAATAGCAGATTTCAAATGAGAAACAGTTTGCTTTACATGGTATCCGTGAAACTGATATCTTCCATGATTACAATTGCAAAAGAATATGCACTTCATGGATATCAAATTAAAGCTGGTGCAATAACGAGTATTATGATAAGTAAATCAACATGATTAGATCAAGCTATGCCGTGGTTTCATGCTTTGAATCTGGGGTATCAGTGGTTATAGACACAAAATACTGTATGAGAGGTCTGAGACTAACATCTTTTATGCTAGTCTCGGGAGAGGTGGAACAACTTTTTATCCTGATCGATGAGTCTGAAAGTCGCAAGAAAGGTGTTTTCCTCAGTACATACGGTATGTTGTCATGTATGTCTCATATCAGACAAAGCTTTATAAACATTTAAAGTCACTAATTTAAGTAAATACTCCTATTGTGATGTCATTATAATAAATGATTTACAACTTTTGGTGTTTTTTAAAGCTGCACTAAACTGTTTTACTCATTTTGGACATGGGCGTGATTTAGAAATAATTATATTCATTAATTCCGATTGGCTTGGTCTCTTTATTAGAAACGATTTAGAAAAGTACCCAAAATAAATTATTTTTCGGTGAAACTTATAAATTGTTCTTAATGATTTGAAAGTTTCATGTTCATTAAAAAAATAGCAGGGCGTTCAAAACTTTTGGACCCCCTCTTATATAAATTTTGTGAAGACTAATTATACCACTTTCGGAATTCATCGAGATGTATTTGCAAGGGATAATTTTTCACAAGAATTATTTTTTTGTGAAGTCGATTATAAATATTTTTGTTATTGAAATGCGTACAAATGAGAAACTAATGCATATTTCTACTTTGGTTCAGCCTTCAAATTTTGAAATCACGACATGTCCATATATGGCAAAAATATCAATGTTGCACTCCATTGAGCCAATCATCCATGATAACTTCACATACTGTACGGCATGTTCACATGACCTCAAAAAGTCTGCAAAAATATTCCTTCAATAAATTCATGATTATTTGAGGATTCTTTTCATGTAGTCGACTATTGGATAAGTATCAATCTTACAATGTGAAATATACTTTAAAAATAATTAACAATTTAATTTGTATACAATCAACAATTTTAAAGAATGATTTCATAAGAATTTATCATTCAATCAAGTTAGGAATACTGTGTTTATTATATAAATCAAATTCTGGTTCTGGCATCGCCTATGTTTTAAATGGGAGTTGCTATGTTTTAAATGGGAATTATTTGAGCTAAGGACAATGTCTATCTAGGCACAACCAGGGATAGGGCCTTTTGTGGAACAAAAATGCGAACTGCTATGGATTGACGGGATACCACTGTGGCCTTCTATGGAACAACCATGACCATGTAGTAATCTACAAGAGTCTTCCTTGAAATCACTGTTGTGCTGGTACTGGGCCTTCTATGAAGCCACTGTCCCTTATTCAGAAGATTCTAAATGCCAATCAGGACCTTCTAAGCAGACACCATCAGATGTATGGAAATCATTAAAGTCTTATTTGGACCTAATGTTTCCATCATTGAAAAAACGAAGGCCCTCCTTCAAGGAACTGTCTTTGTTTTTTGTTTTTTTATACATAGATTTATTCCTTTAGTTAACAATTATAGACATGCAATTGATTGCCAAACTTTTATAAAAAACATTAGCGGCAATTTTAGACAATATGAATAGGAATGCATGATTTAACATTTAGAAATTCATCAAAGTAATGTTATAATTCAGATAAGAAACTATAATCCCATGGGCCAGGGATGAGTTAACACATGCATGTAAAAATTAGCCAAGCAAACCAATCAATTTGGCTCAAACTTTGATCCACAAAATGGCTCATTAGTTCTATTAATTTTTCATTTAATGAATTATCTAAATCTTCATCACCATACAAAAGAACTGAATTTTGTCAACTGTGTTCAAACTCTGAACCAAAAGATGAAGATCTGTCTTTAGTCCTTTATGGTTCCACTATTTTGGATCTTCAAGGATATTCTCTAAGGCCAACTAGGAAGCACTAGGGGCTATAAACACAACACTAATACCCTAATACCTATTAGGGTACAAATCGGGTCAGCATGTATGAAGTATGGTGGTCTGTCTGTCATTCTCTGTCTGTCCAGACATCTCCTCCGCCTAGACCGTTTGAACCTGAGCTCCCATACTTGGTCAACATACTAAGTGGATTGGTGGACATTCTACGAAGATCAGAGTTAAAGTCATTTAAAGGTAAAAGGTGACTTGAGGTCATGGTTATTCCAAGATCATAGGTCAATATCTAGATATTTGGTGATGTAAGGTCCTTGGGGCTGCTGTGACCCTTGACGACCATTGATTAAGTAACCTAAGGTCAAAGTCAATTTTTATGGGTCAAGGTCGAGGGTTGCTATCTAAGTAAGTACCTTAAGGGCTATTGTGACCCTTGTCGACCCATGATTACGTGACCTGAGGTCATACCAAGATCAAAGGTTGATATTTAGATATTTGGTGTTTTAAGAGCCTGGTGGGCTGTTGTGATCTTTGGCAACCCATGACTAGGCGACCTTCGGGTTAAGGTCGACATTATATTTGTCAAGATCTCAAGAACAAAGTTCAACACTTACTTGAAGGATACTGTAACCCTCAGTGACTCATGATTAAGTGACCTGAAGTCAAAGTCAATGTTTCTTGGCCAAGGTCATATTAAGGTCAAACGATCAATACAGACGAGCATTTGATGGGAGCTGTTGCCATGTGGAGCTGTTATGGACCCTTGGTGACCTACTCTAATGGGTAGATTGCTAGTTCTAAGCAGCTGAACGTTTAACTAGGTAACTCTACAGTATTAAGTTTGGAGAAATTATTATCCCACCGAATGAAGTTCGAGGGGGATATAGAAAAGCTGTCCGTCCGTCCCTCCGTTCGTCCGTTCTTGTGTCCGGGCAATAACTCAAATAACGGTTGATGGATTTCATTCAAATTTTATAGGCTTATGCCTTATGGGTGTAGGACCTCTGCTCGAGAAGGAATTTTCAATATGGCTGATAAATTAAAAATGGCGGCCATTTTTCGAAAAAATATAATCTTTGATTACTCAAATACTAGTTGATGGATTTGGTTCAAATTTTATATGCTGTTGCGCGGGTACAAAGGAGCCTTGCTGAAAAAGACATTTTCAAGATGGCCACCATATTTTCGTAAAAAAAACTTTATCTTTGATAACTCAAATACCATTGAATGGATTTGGATCAAATTTCATATGCTGTTGCCTGGATACAAAGGAGCCTTGCTCATGAAGACATTTTCAAGATGGCCACCATATTTCAAAATGGCGGCCATTTTTCGTAAAAACGTTATCTTTGATAATTCAAATACCATTGAATGGATTTGGTTCAAATTTTACATACTGATGCCTAGGGACATAGGAGCTCTGTTTCGAGGAGGGATTTCCAAGATGGCAGCTAAATTTCAAAATGGCCGCCATTTTTCATAAAATAATATAACCTCTGATAACTCAAATACCAGTTGATGGATTTGGTTCAAATTCTATATGCTGATGCCTAGAGACAAAAAAGTTCTGCTCAAGAAGACATTTTCAAGATGGCCACTGAATTTCAAAATGGCCGCAATTTTTCGTAAAAAAACAATTATTGATAACTCAAATACCAGTGGATGGATTTGGTTCCAATTTTGTATCCTGATGTTTATGGAAATAGGAGATCTGCTTCAGAAGAAATATCAAAGGTGTCAGCTGAATTTCAAAATGGCTGCCATTTTTCATAAAAAAGGTAATCTTGATAACTCAAATATCATTGGACGTATTAACTTTAAATTGTATATACTGATGCCTAGAGATAAAGGAGTTCTGCTTGAGAAGAAATTTTCAAGGTGGCTGCTATTTATCGAAATCTCCACAATTTTTCATTAAACATGTAATCCTTGATAACTCAAGTCCCAGTTGACAGATTTGGATTAAATTGTATATGCTGATGCCTTGGGACAAAGGAGCTCTGCTAAAGAAAAAATCTAAAGATGACAGCTGAATTTCAAAATGGCAACCAAGCATCATAAAAACACAATCTTTGATAATTCAAATACCAGTGGATGGATTTGGCTCAAATTTTATATGGCCGCTATTTACCAAAACATGTTTTGTTCGTTGGGATTTGCTACTCCGTGGAGTTGCTGTTTTCTAGTTGTTTTAGTACTGTTACCTATATTTCGATGTTATACCTGGATAGAACAAATCTCAAGTGAAGAAGGGATATTCTTGAAATTAGGTCATCTGAAAGAAAGATCATTAAAATATAAATATTTGAAAGTTTCATAAAGTAACTGAGAATATTCAAATATTAGTTTTCTGCACATTCTTATCAATAGTTTAAATAATTCAGTATTAACAAATCGAGAATCTGTTTGTGCCAAAACAGATCAATTTAGCCATTGTAGCCAGTACTGATACACCAGAAAGAAATAAGGGTTATATCCACATATATCAAACTGATCATATTACTTTTATATATCACTGAAATCAATAGACCAGTAGCTTTAATATGATATATAACACGGTCACATTCCAATAAAATTGAAATTTCACAATTAATTGCGGTAATTAATTTTGATTTTCAATTATCTTAATCAAAATTCACCATTGTGACATCACATAGCATATATACACTTCAATTAACTGAACTTAATTAGCCACTTATGGTCAATATCAATCAAATCCACCAATATCCTCACATTAGGCACTGAAAGAATACACAATCATAATGTTAACTATGCGAACAAATTGTTTTATATATTTTACTCATATCAATGACATATATTGTTTGACAAGCGTTTCCATAGCAACAAACCCCATTTCAGTTATAATCCAAATCTATCCCTATGTCTACAAGAACAAAGTGGTAACTGTTCGAACATACCAATTTTATCCATAGGATCCACATAGGATCACTTCATTTGTATTCACAGTATTTCACTAGATCACCAACTAATAATGAATATAAATGCATTATTCTTAATAATGAAACCTCCTATTCAACACCTGTTTCCATGGTAACAATACATGCTTTTCAAATGAGTCAATATCATACATTTTAGATATATACCTCTTTATTGAAATGAGACCAAAACGAATCCAAAGGGCCACAGATATCTAAAGTTATAAGACAATTAAAATGTGTTTTGGTATTGAAATTCACAAACTGTGTGCTAAACCTGTGCCATTAGAGTAGATTTCAGAAGTTCTGGCCATTGCTTAATCAGAGCAAAATATGCTATATCTCAGTGGGTGATTGTCCAATCCTTTTGTTTCGTATACCAACGTATTTGTAAGAAAAGCAGCTTTCATTTGATATACATGAAGGTGATATTTTATCTAAATTATAATTACACGATGAATTGGATTAAAGGAGACCAAATGAAATAAACAGTTTTCTATTTGAATTTCACAATTGTGATGTCACAATGTAAATTATAACTGTTTTATACTACAAATTTAGTCACAAATGTTCAAGATTTACCAATCTCTATTGAATTCTCACCATTTACGCATTAAAAGGGAGAAATTTTTTATCATTTGGTGCACATAAACCTGAAATGGGTATTTAGTTATTATTAAGTATAACTATTGTTCAATGCCCGTTTCCATGGTAACGTCACCTGTTTTCAAAGTAGATATCTATCACATATTACAGGTCAATATCTCAGCTTTCCAACGATACCAAAATATCCTATAGGGTCAGCCGACTATTAAACTCCTTTATTTATGGACTTCTGAGGCTTGGCCTACTCGCCTATATGGGATGATAATATACGACTGTATTTACATTAGATTAACCAATCACATCGCTAGAAATTCCCCCTTCATTGAATGCCCTCAAGTAGCGTGGGATTTAAGTGCAATAAAAAAATTATATCAATAAAATTATTCTTATGCAAGTCATTATTACTCAAGAATCTTTAACTATGATCAGTGCATTTAGTTATAACTATGAACTTCGAAATACAGTACTGTCTCTATGGGTTTTACTGAACATAACAATTTTAAGCTGAACATTATATACTGTATTTTATATTCTTGTGTGAAGCTCTATGTAATTGTGCATTTAATTATAGTAAGTACTTCTTCGAAGTTCTATGCTTAAGCCCTGTGGGTTTTAATGAACACCACACTTTATAGCTGAACAAATATTCTGAATATATATTAACATGAAATAAATGATACTTTTCGCCTACTCTGTTTCATGATTAGCTTCCAATCAATATTATTATAAGTGAAAGTCATGATTTCTTAATTCGGGTTTTCATGGAAATGAAACATGATGAAGAGTTATGAAAGCCTCTCAAACATCCCTTCCTTGATCACGATTTTAACATTTAAGGAGAAGAGATTGATTTTCAAAATTACTACATGTAGATCCTACGATAATGTAAAACACGTCATACATACATTTTCTTGCTCAAACTATCTGATTACTGTGATTAGAGGATGTACAGCACTGGCGGATCTGGGGGGGGGGGCCCAGGGGCCCGGGCCCCCCCCCCTCGGGTGGGCCCAGAAAAAAAAAATTGGGCCCAAAAAAATTTGTGAGCCAAAAAAGGCCTTGTTGCCCCAAAAAGTGGGCCTTTTTGGTCATAAATGGGCCTTCTAAGGCCTTATTTTTTAATTTTAGGCCAAATTTTGAAGAAAATGGGCCTCAAAATTTCAAAATTTGGGCCCACATTTTGGTTTTAGGGGCCCAAAAAAATTCATATGATTTAGCCTTAATTGTCCATAATTAGGCCATTGGTCTTAAATTCTCTGTTCATGTCAGGCTGTGTATGATTTGTTATTAATTAAAAAGACTAGTACGTAATACACTAAAATTTGCTTGAGGTTGGATTAGTTCATAGATTGATTTGCCCTGTAGATAGACAAGAATAAGACACTCACCACAGTGAGTGCATATGCATGTCCTTGTACCTGCCTATAGCAACTAAAGCAGCAAATTTACACAAGGCATTAACATGCAATATGTCACCACCTGCCATTTGTTACAGATGCCAACTACCAAAAGCCGAACACCGAGCACTATCCACAAAAAGTTGGAGACCATAACTTACAATATATTTGGATAAAGATAATCTTATGATTAAGGCTTAATTAACTTATCAGAATAATATACTCTGCTCAAGTAAAATAAGACTTAACTTTATTTAAATGGCATCACCAAATTTTAAACAGTCATAAATGGCATATCAAGTATATATGATATAATATCATATGATGATGAAGTGAACATCTATTTTCATGTTTTACCATGTTCACTTATATTGAACAAATATTGTCATATAATTTAAGAGTCACGAACCAGAATGACTTTTGAAGAGAGATGACGCTATAAACTCTAGTCAAATATTTGAACATATTTTCTCATGTTTTGTTTTAGCTGATGAAGAGTTATACCTGCTAGGTAAAGTCAAGCAGTGGGAGTATAGAACACAAGAAACAAGATAACTTTCTTTGTGTCCTCAAGCCCAAAATATTTATCAGTTCTGAAAATGATATATACAAGTAATACAAACTCTGATTTTTTTAGTTAGTGAGAGTTCAATGATAATTGAGACTAATGAACTCTTTCTGAGAATTTTGATTTTTACCTAAAAGAGCTGTTAAATCAAGTGAGAATACTTGACACTTCTTATTAACACACACAGTATACCATTGCTCTTGAGATTTTCAATGGTCTCTTCGATTACAAATGATTGCAACTGTAAGGCCCATTGCCAATGCCTGAGATACCCACATTGCAAAAATAAGACTAAAAAGTATACTTGTTATAGAAATAAGCATAAATAGGCAAAAGTAAGACTAAAAAGTATACTTGTTATAGAAATAAGCATAAAATAGGCAAAATTTAGACTAAAAAGTATACTTGTTATAGAAATAATCATAAAATAGGCAAAAGTAAGACTAAAAAGTATACTTGTTATTGAAATAAGCGTAAAATAGGCAAAAGTAAGACTAAAAAGTATACTTGTTATTGAAATAAGCATAAGGCAAAAGTAAGACTAAAATGTATACTTGTTATAATAGAAATAAGCATAAAATAGGCAAAAGTAAGACTAAAAAGTATACTTGTTATAGAAATAAGCATAAAATAGGCAAAAGTGAGACTAAAAAGTATACTTGTTATAGAAATGAAATAGGCAAAAGTAAGACTAAAAAGTATACTTGTTATAGAAATAAGCATAAAATAGGCAAAAGTGAGACTAAAAAGTATACTAATTGTTATAGAAATGAAATAGGCAAAAGTAAGACTAAAAAGTATACTTGTTATAGAAATAAGTATAAAATAGACAAAAGTAAGACTAAAAAGTATACTTGTTATAGAAATGAAATAGGCAAAAGTAAGACTGAAAAGTATACTTGTTATAGGAAAAAGCATAAAATGGGCAAAAGTAAAACTATATTTTGTTATAGAAATAAGCATAAAATAGGCAATAGATATTTCAATAACAATGTTTTGGGGGAGAAAATGGGACTCAATCCAAATAATGATATTTGAACTTTTTCTTACTTTTAAAGTGTGCACCAAAGTTTAAAACTGTGCAGGCGCACCGCTCTCGCTAAACTATATAAAGAGATTACCAGGTACACGATTCAGAGGTAAGCCAGGAAGGCGAACGATCTTTGTCTCGTGATGATTTCCCATATAATCGTAACCAGGGAAGTTTCACCATTGAAATTGAAAATTACTATTAGATATACTTTGTAGATGTTATTTATGAAGCTATTTAGTGTTTGCATCAATCAAATGGCTCATTTTGAACATAAAAAAAGTATTTGTGTTTTGTTTCCCAGGGAATTGTACGAGGGTTGTCCCAGAAGTAATGCACTTTATGCTCTAACTTTATCAATAATTGATATTTTTCCAGGAAATTTTCAGTAAATGTTCCTTAGAGACATTTTGATTATTCTAAAAAATTTCATGTTGACCGATTAAACTATATTGATGTTATAATAAAATCAAGTTGGTGAGTTTGGGTAGGGCGGGGCAGGTTATACAGTCACGTAAAAAGGAATAAGAAAATTGAAAATATGAAATAATTAACCAACAAATACCATTTAGTGTAGCTATAAGAAGTATGCTCAAAAAATACATTTTAAGGTACTAAATTACTTTGAGCACATCCTAGATTTAATTTATGTATATTGCACAGTGTCCTATTTTACATTTTCTCAAAATATTGCCCTTTGCATGCTATGTACTTTTGATGCCTGTCAGGTCAAACACTCTCGGCAATTTCTTCCAGTGTGACTTGTTCAGTTTTTGCTTCCCATGTTTGGAGTTGTCATACAGGGTCAAATCGTCTCTTTTAAATCTCTTCTGCCACCCCATAATTGGAGTTCTATCTGGTATATACTCCTTATATTCTTTCTTCATGGTAGCATTGTTTCGTGTGACTGTGAGTCCAAGTGAAGTATGAAATTAGGTCACCTAATGCAAGGCCTTCTGTTATCAGGTGAGAATTGCAGCCATTTTTGCAATTTCTTGACTGTGACTGTATTTGAATTTGTGACTATTGAAATGTGATATTATGACACCACAGTGCTAAATGTCATTATTTGAACTTGGTTAACATCATGCTGAATACATTTAACAATTTCCCAAACATTTTGACCATTTAAAGGAAAGAAATGTTAATAAAATAACACTTTAGATCTTTTCATAATTAGAAAAATTGGTACCTGCCCCGCCCACCCCTACCCCCATGTTGTTATAGCAACCATATTAAGACTTAGTATTATTATTGGATGCTGAAACTTCAGGATATAATAGATAAAACTTCAATTGTTATATACACAAAATTTCAGCTGAATTGAAGAATATTAAAGAAAGTTAGAACATATAGTGCATTACTTCTGGGACAACCCTCGTATTGTATGTAGTACACACATAAATAGTGTACATTATACAGTACTTGAATAGCCTGGTTTACATAATATTGAAGGGCATGCTGATTACATGCACACGAGTACATGAATGAAGGCCTAATATTGATATACGTAGCTTGCATACCTAAATAAAGAATAAACTCTTCTAATCCCCTTATGTAAACACGGCGGTATACGTAGCCCGATTTATGCCTGGGTCACATATGCTCCGGTCCATCGGCCGGCGCCCGGCCGATTGAGTGTTTTGTTCAATAGTGTATTCAATTTTGAACAAAATACTCAATCGGCCGGGCGCCGTAGTGAAAATCGGAGCCTATGTGACCAAGGTATTATCGGGGACTTTAAGCAAAAAAAAAAAACCCTGTGACAAATCTCAATGCAAAAATACATATTTGATACATGTACAGTCCATATTGGGACAACTGAGATTCGGATGAATGGAATTCAGACAACTGAGTTCCAGACAAGTGGCAGTGGAATTTGGACCAATGGGGCATCCTCATTTATTAAAATGTCTAAATCCCAATCAGATCTGTCACTTATTTTAACAAATGCTATTGCATCTGTAAAAACAACAATATAGCAATTTGAAAAAGAGCAAGAAAAACTCATGTCAATCAAACAAAACTTGTATATACCAATAGCATGTCTGTATAAATAGTAATTTTTACATTGTATGTCAAAATCTAGAGCAAAGAGTTTTTCAAGGTTGCACCATCTAGGCTGTATAGCTTAAGCTCACTTCTGAGAAGTCTCAACATGTCAATATTTATGTGCCAGAAAAGGATGAAGGAAAAAAAGTACTAAAAACACAGAAAGAAAAGAACATTAAAGGTACAACCATCAGAACCGTAGCCAGGGGGGGGGGGGTTCACAGGGTTCCCCCTGGCCTTCACCTTTTTGAGCACTTCTCAAGTGGTTTTAGCCATATTTGGGCCAAAATTGTCAAATGTGAACCCCCCTGGAAATTTTTGATAACTGAACCCCCCTTGGCAAATCCTTGTAACAGGCCTGACCATTTCAGTGGAAAAAATCCCCAACACCTCAAACAACAATCTAATGTAAAAGAAACCATGTTAAGCATCCATATCCCTCTAAAGACATATGATACTGGCTATAAAAACATATTATTATTTTTTCCATTATACCAGTCTCACTGTGGAATTTTAACAGCAATTAAATGTGATTTGTGTGAGATGCAAGTATCCTTAGTTTCTTACTTTTGATAAACTATGAAATGGTATTTTTGCAAGTCCGAATACTAGATATATGTATTATACAGGGTGTTCACAAAGGGAGTAGATTAATGTTATTTTTCTCTGAATAGTCCAACAGTTCCAATGCTCTCCCCAGGAATTTTTGTGTGGTGGATTTTGTTATCTTTTTAATGCAACATTTTAGCATTTTGTAACTTTTTGTGCAACATTCTATGATATTGAAACTTTTTTGTGCAACATTTTAGAATTTTGTAATTTTTTGTGCAACATTGTCATTTTTTGTGCAACATTTTAGAATTTCTTTATTTTTTAATGTAACAATTGCTTTGAGGAGCAATTTGGTTTTATAAGATACATGGAGGTGCTGCGCTTCAAAGATTTAAATATGGGGAGAGCACTGAGTTCTAACTATGTTCAGGATTATCCTTCAGTTTTAGGGTTTGTTATATATCAAAAATTCTTCCTTTCTTCAAAGGGTTCTATATTGCATCAGATGTCTCAGTTAAAATTGCAACGAAAACATTTGCACTATTGTTGAAAATTTTGCTTCTAACATTTCACTCTCCATCCATCCCTTCTATTACTTAAGTGGCAAAGTTCTCCTCTTTTTCTAGTGATGTCAATTCCCACTGGACACAATCTAAATGAAAATTAAATCAATGATTCATTACTAAAACCCCATACCATCTTGTTAAAGAAACAAGTATTTTCTTCATTCTAGATCTAGGACAACACTACTTTAGACTGAGAGCAAGTATTACAAGCTGTAATACAAAACTGTCAAGTGGTACCTACCACAGTCAATAAATTTATAACAATTATATATTATGCATGTATAACTTACAATATCAGTAAATCATGTGACACACCCACATTCATAAAACTGACAAACAGTTGACAAAGAGAGTAAAGTTCAAATGGCTGAGAGAGAGAGCTCAATGGGTTACTGAAATGGGGGAGGGGGGAGGTTATTCTAGTTTAGAGACTTCTCCTTTGCGATACAATGGGATAATGTGGAGTCTACGATGAACTGATACATTTGTTTACATACTTTCTGAGAAGGAAAACTTTCAAATAATTATGATTGTAGAATTAAGTCATGATTCAAAGAAAAAATTAGAAAAAGTTGGTTATAAAGGAAATAAAACATGAAATATTCTTTGTCAAACTATAAACTTTGTAAACAATGAAATGTAAACAATGAAACAAATTAATTATTGCTTATTTATCAGGATTAAAATTCTTTTTTGGAAGAGGGCCAAACTTTTGCATTTGTATATTGGATTATTGGTTGGGATGTGAGGTTGGTTTATTCCTGTACTTGGTAATTAAACGTTCTGTTTTCTGTTCATTTAAAGAGAGAATCAGATCTAGCGAGCAGCCCAACAAAAAATTGTTTCAATTTTAGAATATTTCTGGCTCATGTCATTCCTTTTCATGTCTTTTTTCTTCAAATCATCAACGTGCATACTTTATTTCAGGACAACTAAAGATATTAACAAAATGTATTATTTTTCTATAAGAATGGTTACCATTCTTATTACTTGAGAGAATTTTAAAATTTTTCACTCATTTTTGCACTTTGAATCCATTATATCTTCACCAATTTATAACATAGCATTAATCTTTTGGGAGATATTGTATTTGAAATTGTAAAGAATAGATTGGTAGGTCAATTGTACACATTGCTTGTAATTTTTTCACCCCCATAGATCTGATTCTACCTTTAATATACAGTAAAAGTCCAAATTTTCAAGGCACCCTCATTTTTACTATTTGCGCTAAAGGGGCTAGACCATGGAATTAAAAGCACAGTGAAAATTTGACTTAACATTGAATTCATTTGGATATTTCTTCAAACAGTGGAATTAATGCCCATGAAACATTTCAAATTGACAAAATAGTGAACTTTTTTTACAGTACTTTAACCCATAATGTCTGCACATTTTGATTGTGCTTTTTGAAAGTAATAGGCAATATATTTTGGCCCGGGCAGGTTCAACAAAAATCTTGTTTAGTTTACCTTTGAGGTGACGCACAAGTAAAGAACAAATTCAGGCACATCATGTTACTGTTGTAACTAAAATAATATTATAAAAGTCATGTTGACTTTTATGAACATGAAAGTAACCGCAAAGTTCAGTATGTTATTCAAACAATACTTATCTTAAAATACGTAAAGGCATATAAGGACTGTTCAATAAATAATGCCTCTATTATCCTAGAATTGTCAATTTTAATCTGTTTTAATCCAAACTTTGGTGAATATGAATAATAAAGGGCCACATTTTCTGCACAAAATTACTTTATATTGAGAGAGTGTTTAGTTGTCATGGAACGACTCATCACCAATCATTGGGCATGTGACTCGGATACTGCAATGTTGAACAGCCCTCGTAGATTTGTAGAAGAATGTTTGCCTGATTTAAAAAGATACTCATGTAAGTAGGATAATTGACTCTTACCAAGAATAAATGTTAAAATAACTGCACACGTAAATAAAATCTAATAATTTAGTTCAAATAGTACCAAATAAGGTTGGGGCTTATTAGAAATGCTTTTTGACCACCATATTATGAGTTATTTTTGTGACAGTAAAAGGCATTTTATCTATGAGAGTTTCCCATGAACTTGAAACTCTGTACATATAATTCTTGAAAAGTCTAAGTATATTTCTATTTATCACCATTTGCACTTGACCTTCAAGAACTATTTTCCCCTCCAAATTTTTTTGCAAAACCAAAAAGTCTATACTTACCCAACAATGACTGCAATTTTACCGATTTTCTCAGGAATCGTGTTATTTCAGCAATTACAGAGCTGTTTCGGCTCAGATATTTTCAGATCCTTTAGAATCTTCAAAATGTTTGCCTTTTTACAACTTATATGGTTTTCTTCAGGTTGCTTGTTTAGTTAACTAGATCATCACCTCTTTCAAAGAGGCAACGTAATTACTTTTAATCATCCAGCACCATTCAGTCTGGGTTACTTAAACTTCACAAACATATAAATGAACAATAAAACCGAATGGGAATTTTTTTCGGTTTTCAAATAAACAATAACAGAAAAATTACATGGCTTATAATATACATATTATTTTCACTAATATTGGTATCAACCGCAACTCTTAAATATCTTTTATATTATTCAATAAATGATACCACATGTCAAGTATACAGAACTTTACGTGAGCAAAAATAAACTGAAATTTGCTTCCTGGTACAGAGGTACTAATAGGTAAGGTATGCAAATCATGCAGAAATAGCAGTATGTAATGAATGTAATAGCAGCTGATTCTATAATATATCATGAATGATTATTTCATCGATAATGATGTTTCATTTTGAAATATTTATCTATTTTTAAACCAAGATGCTTTATTATTTCTTTAATTGACAGTAGTATTAAAGCATGACACATTAGTCTGGCTTTGTATACTGATATTTATACATTTTTTATTAATATATGTTTTTCACATATCTTCACTGTCACCCTTGTCAAAGCACTTAATATAATTCAACAATATCATGTATTATGGATGATATTCTCACATTATCCAGTCATAATGTCAGCGAAATATTTATTCATAAATTCCAAGGTCACATTTTTTGTTATATGCATTATTAAGTGAAGACCTCAGTGAACTAACCTATTATATCATTGTCATTCTCATGCAACAGTAATTGTGAAAACATTCCCATTAATTCCCATTGCTATTAATTCAATGTTAATATGAATAAAAAACATTTACAATTGTTGAAACACACAATTGACATTTTTCATTACCTGACCTTTTACAGACCTGCCAACCTACAGTGCCATTTTTTCGAGAATCTAGATTTTTTAATTTTAATTTTATAAGATGACAGGTCTCATGCATTGATCATATATATTTTAATTTTATAAGATGACAGGTCTCATGTAATACTTAACTTTAAGGGAATAGGCAAATATCCAGACATCCCTTACAAATTATTTGTCTTGTCAACAATGAATGTCTGGATATCCCTTTACCTCCCTTGCAAAATCTTCCTCGGCATTTTTTATGCATTGTCAAAAATCTTCCAATGTATCATTAAATGTGAGAGATTTGAGTCTGGTGAATTTCGAATGAAAGTTCCACTAAGTTTAACTGTAAGGGTAATGTACCTAATGATAGATCAATCTGCCTATGGTGACATAAAGATGTAAATTATATGTTTCCATTTCCAAGAAATAATATAATACGGTTTGTGATAATGGATATCAGACATGATGATGCACTAAAGACTCATTGGATTCTGCTAAGCTGAATAGCATTTGTTAGAGTTCTTTATGATTAAAAAAAATCGGTCAATGTCCTATCTGAATACTGCATATGGAAGGAAGGAGAGAAAGCTCAAGACTCATCTTTAACTATTCTTTATATTTTCAATTATTCTGTATATTTTGTTTTATTCTATATATTTTGTATCATTCTATGTTCTTTGTATTATTCTGTATATTTTATATTATCCTGTATAGTTTGTATTATTCTGTATATTTTGTATTATTCTGTATATTTTGTATTTTTGTATAACTCTGTATATTTTTTATTATTCTGTAAATTTTGTATTATTTTGTATTATTTTTGAATAACTTTGTACATTGTGTGTTTGAGTAAATGCTTATTAACCATCATAAAAAAAGTCACAACTTATTGATCACCCTCATATCATACCCTCCACTGCATGCTAGATAAATCAATGATGAACTTTTTGATCACCCTTGTATATAATACCTCCCATGTATTCTAGATAAATCAATCATTAAACAAGCACTTAGACACCTTTATTTGTATTGAAGTGAACAGAAGTCAAATGTCATACTACATATGATCCCGTGACATACTACATAACGTTTCTCTAAAAGATCAAAATTCCTGCCGAATTTTCTGACATCTCTATACAACTTAGAATGTCTTCTACATGGCTGTGGAGTTTATTTATTTGATATGACACTCCTTTTCACTTTAATTTGCATTTTATAACATGACCATCTGTGACATTTTATCTTAAGGTGCAAGAGGTCAACTTGTTATCAAATCTTATATTTTGCAGTATAACATGTCCATCTTGAACTTTGATAATGAACGGTTTCGTTTTGTGAATACATTTTGCGATTATTTGAAGAACATATGTCATTTATATTTAATAATACCCACTTGACGTCCTTTTATCACCTAGTTGAAACAATACACTGATAAGGAATTGTTTCGCTTTTGTTTTAATACGACATATGTCTCAAAATTGTTTCTGTTTGTCAGATAGACAGAAATCTAATGATTACAAGATTTTGAATATATTTCATCGAACATATAATTAATTTGAGTGTTAGTGTGGCAATCGTTTTTTTCACTATTATTCCCCAAGAAGGGAACTGTGCACCAAATGTGTTACTGCAATTAAGTCTAATAAATAATTCTAAACATGCATAACCACACATTCAACATCGAAACAAAAAAATTTCTTTTGCAGAACTTAGTAAAGCTTCATTAGATTTAAAGATAATGTAGTATTCGTATTGTATTTTGGTTACCGTCATATTTTTGGCAAACAATATACCTAATTGGTATATTTCTGTATTCCATGTACAGTCAAAGACAAAGTCAGAAACACCTCCTTGGAGAAGCCCTGTGTTCTTTTATGTACAATGGTACACACCTGAACCTTTTATATGAGTTATGGACCACTTAGTCCAACAGCCTAAATTACATAATGCACAATTAAATTTGTCTGGACCAGAAATCGAACCCGAGACCAAGCAAGAGAACTTGTTAACTGTAACTTATCTAAGGTTTGTCAATAAAAGAATTGAGAAGCCTTGACATTGTCATCAGTCTTATATCTCATTACAATACCGTGAAATCTAAAGAAACGTCTAAATATATGTATACTCAGGTCTTGTGTATATTATTACGAAATATTCAATTATATATGCATAGTACTATATTACTAAATATGGTTTCTGAAAAATCCATTTTTTGATCTGTAAGATAAAACTGATTATAGTTTTTTTTATTCCATTTATAGAACAGATATGACGAGCCTATTTGACCAGGTCACATGTCTTATATAGACTAAATTCTTACAATTCAAAGATTTCTCAGAAAAAAGAATTTTATATTCAATTGTTCACCATTCGCAGTGTCCAAATAGAAACCATGAAGCATTTAAAATAAACATAAAAATAAAAACTTATTGAAACAAGGAAGTAAAAGGTGATTTTAATTTTAAATCGTGAATTATTTTTAGAAATACAAGATTAAACGAATCTAATGTTTGGTCATAAATCATACAATTGACAACATATAATCAAAAGCTACTTCTTATTTGTAGCACCCTTATCAGTGAATGAGTTGTGGGATCAGCTCAAAACATCAAACTCTAAAAAAATACTTAAGTGTACATATAATAGTTGGGGGAGGGGGTAAATTTGCTTAATAATTATTAAAATTTATTATTTTTAAAATTCATCTATTTGATTATTGGCATTGATTGATTTGATTTTTGGTATCAATTTATTTCATCGCTATGAAGTATTTGTGAGAAAAAGCTTCATTACGAAGGAATTTTGAGGTGTTCCACAGGCACAAATTCTTAGTTATAAAGCTTTTTGTCAAAATGCTTCATAATGAATCAATTGCAACCTGTTATGTATAAGGTACCATAATTGGCCTCCCTGTTTGATTTCATTGCACTACGATAATGACCCGACCCCTCTCATGACTGCAGCGTAATATAAAATATATAATCTATTGAGTCAAAGATTGGACAACTTCTATTCTTATAAAGTTTGATAACCAATACCTTTCTGGAATTCCCAGGCAACAATGCTAACTTCCAGTAATTTAAAACAACTTCAACTTAAGAGGGTCCTAAGTCCATACAATTCAAATATATAAGTGAGTTCAAAAGACCTCTTTCTCTAAAAATACTCAATTTTTATAATTCAAACTGCAATATATGCAAATGTGCTATGTGTCAAAACTATATCAATTCAAAAGATATTAAATTTGCAAAGTTGATAAACAATTTTCGAAACCATATTTTTAGATGTATTTTTACATGTAGATTTCAAATATGACATCACTTTGACTTAATTTTGAATATTTAATGATGTGAATCAAGATCATTTCTACTCGCATCTAGTCTATTGAAGTATAATAACATAATGGACATTGTTTTAAGTAACAGTCAGATGCATGGTCACAGTAGAGTGTTGTTCCTATGGTGGAGGGTTGGGGATAGCTTTTCTGTCTACATTCACATATTTCAGAGAATTACAGTCAGCATAGAGCAAATGTGACTGAGGTTTGACTCCAACGTGAATTTGTAATATTTTTACTGATTTATATAAGTCTATAAAATACCTTGAAACATTGTTTGCTAAACACTTTATTCTATACCTAGGCACCGATCATGTTTTTATCAGTCAATTATTGGACTTCTTAGAATTCCCAGGTACATTTTCTCTACAAGGATAAAGTTGTTCATTATTTTTATCGCTGCTTTCGTGTAAATCAGTTATGATTTAAGTGTAAATCAGTTATGATTTAAGTGTAAATCATTCATGATTTAAGTGTAAATCATTCATGATCTAAGTGTAAATCATTCATGATTTAAGTGTAAATCATTTATGATTTAAGTGTAAATCATTCATGATTTAAGTGTAAATCATTTATGATTTAAGTGTAAATCATTTATGATTTATTAAGAAAATTGCAGAAAAACATGTTGATGTTGATACCTTTCTTAAGTCAACAACCAATATGTGAATACTTCTGCGTCTGAACACTTTTCCACATTTGAACACTCAAGTCCCAATTTTTTAAAATGGGTCTATTAGCTCTGTTAGAAGCATCTACAGTGCATTAGTTTGTTCATTAATGTTGTGGTCACATTTGCTCCGATTTTTACTAATGGCACCCTGCCGATTGAGTATTTTGCTCAAAAGGGGAATACAATATCGAAAAACACTCAATCGGCCGGGCGCCGGCCGATGGATCAGAGCAAATGTGACCCAGACATAACAAGTTGAAGTTGAAGATTGATTTTGATAACATTTGTTATTCCCCTGAAGGTGCAAATGATTCAGATACAAAAAATAATGAAATACCTCATAAGCATTATAAACTTAAGGGTTTGTTTCATCCAAATATCTTTTCTAATTATTGAACTTAGATAGTCCTTCCTTGTTATTACCAGATGAATTGTATATAAACTGGATATTCTGATAGAGTAACAGTTTTCTCAGAAAATATTACATTTTCTAAGTGCCAGGGGTCATTCACCTCGAACCTTCCTTTATTGGTACCATGGAGGATTTCGCTTGATTAAAACGTCATAAATATTATGACAGAAAAAGATTTATCATATTAAAATATCAACATTTTCTAGGAGCTGACGATTATTCAGTTCAGACATTCCTTTTAAGGTATCTTGATGTACACATGTACATGTATATAGTTTGTTATATTGTTTGTTTGTTTGTTATTGTTGATAATATAATACAGAAACACTAATTTCTTCTAAATTACATTTTCTTTAAGCTAGAAATTATGAAAGATATTGTTCATTGATCAGTGAATTTTATCGTCATTCTTGCAATTTAAATTCAAAATCCAAGAGGATTAAAATAATAATACTATTTCAGAATTTCTTGAAATATAACTTCCTGATTGCAGAATTACACCCACATGTAGATATGTATGACATACTTAAAATGAAAGATGAATCTCATGAAATACGACTTCCTGGTTGAGTGACAATCTATGCTTCTTTGACACAGTTAAGATAAAATAACAATGAAATATTCACTTTTGAACTTCCTGAAACACGTCGCTTCTTGACAAAATTACATCGATGTAGAGGATTTCAATTAGGATGTTAGCGTTAGAGTTTCCGATTAAGGTATAATGCTTGCACGATTCTGCAAGTACAACTATCTAGGCCTCCTTGACATGTATTTAGAAAAACAAGTTAAGATTTACTGGAATTTACGCTGAATGAAAAAATGAATAAACAAAACATGTTTTCAACATTCAAGCATCCCTTCATTTGAACAACTACTCTAAATATAATGACAATCTGTTTCATTGTTGTTCTTTATTTTAATAAAACAACAATTTTTTTTACAAAAGTTGAGATCTTGACACCTTTAAAATCGAATCAAAATTGATGAAGAGTTTATTGGAAAGGTCTATTGCCTTAAATTAATAAGGGTGACATTTCTAGAGATCAAATTGGCCTTTGGGATGAACTTCATTCTGTATCATACTCTGCCAGGCCCGTAGCCAGGGGGGCCAAAAATTGTGATTTTAGCCATATTTGGGCCAAAATTGTCAATTGAACCCCCTAGGCAAATCCTAGCTACAGGTATGGGCCTGTCTGCCATCATGGTAACACATGCTTTGATGTACATTGTATTTCAAAGTGCAAAAATCAAAAAAAAAAATTCTGAACATGAGATGAACAGACATGCCCTTTTCCTAAATCCCTCTTGAGTTTTGTTATTAAATTGGCTTTGAAACATGCCAGAAAATATAAATCATTTTACACATTGTTATAAACAATACCTGGAAATGGAATCAATACTTTGTCTAATCAGTGAGAAATGAATGCGGTTTTTTATTGCTCCCAACAGGATGTGTGAGCAAGTATCAAATGATCTACACTCCCCTCCATAAGTGTGGCAACTGAATGTGTGAGCAAGTATCAAATGATCTACACTCCCCTCCATAAGTGTGGCAACTGAATGTGTGAGCAAGTATCAAATGATCTACACTCCCCTCCATAAGTGTGGCATTTGGATGTGTGAGCAAGTATCAAATGATCTACACTCCCCTCCATAAGTGTGGCAACTGGATGTGTGAGCAAGTATCAAATGATCTACACTCCCTTCCATAAGTGTGGAAACTGGATGTGTGAGCAAGTATCAAATGATTTACACTCCCCTCCATAAGTGTGGCAACTGGATGTGTGAGCAAGTATCAAAAAATTATCTACACTCCCCTCCATAAGTGTGGAAACTGGATGTGTGAGCATGTATCAAATGATCTACACTCCCCTCCATAAGTGTTGCAAACAGGATGTGTTAGCAAGTATCAAATGATCTACACTCCCCTCCATAAGTGTGGCAACTGGATGTGTGAGCAAGTATCAAATGATCTACACTCCCCTCCATAAGTGTGGCAACTGGATGTGTGAGCATGTATCAAATGATCTACACTCCCCTCCATAAGTGTTGAAACTGGATGTGTGAGCATGTATCAAATGATCTACACTCCCCTCCATAAGTGTGGCAACTGGATGTGTGAGCATGTATCAAATGATCTACACTCCCCTCCATAAGTGTGGCAACTGGATGTGTGAGCAAGTATCAAATGATCTACACTCCCCTCCATAAGTGTGGCAACTGGATGTGTGAGCAAGTATCAAATGATCTACACTCCCTTCCATAAGTGTGGCAACTGGATGTGTGAGCATGTATCAAATGATCTACACTCCCCTCCATTAGTGTTGAAACTGGATGTGGGAGCAAGTATCAAATGATCTACACTCCCCTCCATAAGTGTGGCAACTGGATGTGTGAGCATGTATCAAATGATCTACACTCCCCTCCATAAGTGTTGAAACTGGATGTGGGAGCAAGTATCAAATGATCTACACTCCCCTCCATAAGTGTGGAAACTGGATGTGTGAGCATGTATCAAGTCAAGCACCATCAGCATCATGGATAGCCGCCCCAAGTTTGGATCAATGTGATTTCATTGAATGTCATACACAGTAATAATAAATATTTCTACTTATACACTATTATGTCACCACCAAAAGTGGTGACATATTGTTATGGTCTCCGTTTTTTTTGCGACGGCGGTTGGTGGTTGGCGTCCGGCGTCCGGCGGTTGGTGGTTGGCGTCCGGCGTCTGTAACAATTTCTTACAACTTCCTATAACTTAACAAATACTGTTTAGACTGACTTCAATTTTTTTCTAAATCATCTACATGTTCTCAGAAGTTCAAATCTGACTTTAGATTTGACATTTGACCTTCAATGACCTTCTCAAGGTCAAAAAGGTCTTTTTTCAACTTGCTTCACATTGACTAAATTTTTTTTCAAAATCATCTATATGTTCTCAGAAATTCAAATCTGACTTTAGATTTGACTTTAGATTTGACATTTAACCTTCAAATCTGACTTTAGATTTGACATTTGACCTTCAATGACCTTCTCAAGGTCAAAAAGGTCAAAAAGGTCTGTTTTCAACTTGCTTCAAATTGACTAAATTTTTTTTTCAAAATCATCTATGTGTTCTCAGAAATTCAAATCTGACTTAAGATTTGACTTAAGATTTGACATTTGACCTTCAATGACCTTCTCAAAGTCAAAAAAGGTCAAAAAGGTCTTTTTTCAACTTGCTTCAAATTGACTAAATTTTTTTTTCAAAATCATCTACATGTTCTCAGAAATTCAAATCTGACTTTAGATTTGACATTTGACCTTCAATGACCTTCTCAAGGTCAAAAAAGGTCAAAAAGGTCTGTTTTCAACTTGCTTCAAATTGACTAAAAAAAATTTTAAAAATCATCTACGTGTTCTCAGAAATTCAAATCTGACTTAAGATTTGACTTAAGATTTGACATTTGACCTTCAATGACCTTCTCAAAGTCAAAAAAGGTCAAAAAGGTCTTTTTTCAACTTGCTTCTAATTGACTAAATTTTTTTTCAAAATCATCTACATGTTCTCAGAAATTCAAATCTGACTTTAGATTAGACATTTGACCTTCAATGACCTTCTCAATGTCCAAAAAGGTCAAAAAGGTCTTTTTTCATCTTGCTTCAAATTGACTAAATTTTTTTTTCAAAATCATCTTCATGTTCTCAGAAATTCAAATATGACTTTAGATTTGACTTTAGATTTGACATTTGACCTTCAATGTCCTTCTCAAGGTAAAAAAAGGTCAAAAAGGTATTTTTTCAACTTGCTTCAAATTGACTAATTTTTTTTTTCAAAATCATCTACATGTTCTCAGAAATTCAAATCTGACTTTAGATTTGACATTTGACCTTCAATGACCTTCTCAAGGTCAAAAAAGGTCAAAAAGGTCTGTTTTCAACTTGCTTCAAATTGACCAACTTTTTTTTTCAAAATCGTCTACATCTTTTCAGAAGTTCAAATTTGACGTTTACAAGTTCTCAGAAGTTCAAATCTGACTTTAGATTTGTCCTGTGACCTTCAATGACCTTCTCAAGGTCAAAAAGGTCTTTTTTCAACTTGCTTCAAATTGACTAATTTTTTTCTTCAAAATCATCTACATGTTCTCAGAAGTTCAAATCTGACTTTAGATTTGACATTTGACCTTCAATGACCTTTTCAAGGTCAAAAAGGTCTTTTTTCAACTTGCTTCAAATTTACTTAATTTTTTTTTCAAAATCATCTACATGTTCTCAGAAGTTCAAATCTGACTTTACATTTGACATTTGACCTTCAATGACCTTCTCAATGTAAAAAAAAGTCAAAGAGGTATTTTTTCAACTTGCTTCAAATTGACGAATTTTTTTTTCAAAATCATCTACATGTTTTAAGAAGTTCAAATCAAACCTTCTTAAGGTCAAAAGGTATTTTCCAACTTGCTTTAAATTGACCAAATTGTTTTAGGTGGTGACATTTTGTCATGTTAATGCCTTGTTTAAATAATGTTACCTTTCTCCAGTTGCGCTGACTTTGTTCTCAATGTGCTCATGGTGCAATTGTTGTGCATGTAGTAGATATTCTTCCATGCCTGCTCTCTCAAATGCTGTGAGTTTGTTATATTCCTCTTTGCTAAGGTATTTCTCTGCAACAAAATTTGGCACAATCATTTCATGGAAACACAATTTGACACAATCATTTATTGAAAATACACTTTGGCACAATCATTAATTGAAAGTACACTTTGGCACAATCATTTCCTGGAAACATAATTTGGTACAATCATTTATCGAAAACAACAATTGAGTGAAAACACAATTTGGCACAATCATTTCTTGATAAGACAATTTGGCACAATTATTGATTGAAAACACAAAATGGCACAATAATCCATTCAAAACTCACTGTACATTGATTTAATGAAAACATTATATGGCACATCCAATTACTGAAAATACGCTAAGGCACAATGATTTTCTGAAAACACACTGTGTCACAATCACTTATTGAAAAACACACTTTGTCACAATCATTTACTGAAAACAAAATCATTTATTGAAAACAAAATCTTAACGTATTGATTTCTGCTCTATTTCCAATGCCTAATCATGGGCTTTCAAGATATATTGTTGCAACACAATTTCCAATGAATTTAACGAAAGAACTGGCGTCAATATTTTGGATACCTAAAGCTATAAATTATAGATTGCAAAGTCTATTTATTCAACAATTATTTTTTTTGGGAAAGATGGCCAGTCTGCCTGATCGTCTTTAAGCTTATTTTTTAGGAAGAGCAAACACAACCATTTACTGTAAACAAAATCATTTATTGAAAACAAAAAAAAGTATTGCATGAGTTCTGCTTCATTTCCAATACATAATCACAGGCTTTCAAGATATATCACTTTGGTAACAATATCGGAGTCAATGTTTGTGTATAATTAGTCAAGAAATTAACACGCAAAATGTCACTTACTGAAAGCATGACTCTTGGTCATATCACTTCGACAGGCATAGATGAAGAACATGATGATGCGGGCGATATGGCTCAGGATGATCAATGGAGGGGCCAGAGTTGGGCGATCAAAGTATTCATAGATCAAGTTGTACCTGTAGAAGCGCCACACTTTCTCAGAATTCTCTTGCACCTTTTCAAAGGTATGGCTAAAACAAACAAACAAAAAGAAATGTTTTGAAATGCATCTTAGAAGCGTGCCTTTTCTCACAAAACATATTCGAACAGAAAATATTATTTTAAATTGACATTGACTGATTCAACAATGGCAAATATGTTAATGTGACACACAGTAAAATGTGAAAAGTGGAACAACACAATATACAGTGTTCCCCACAGAATTTTTCTCAAGTGGATGCAAATTTTTTATTTTCACAATTCAGACCAAAATTTGCCAATTTTTCATTATTTTTGCCATTTTCAAGTGGGTGCAAATGAATAATCAGTTGGGTGCAGGCATTTTTTCAAAATTTCAGGTGGATGCTGCGCCCTCTTGCTTTAAAACTGGGGAGATCACTGCTATGTAAGTGGAACACCCCCATAAGTAGAACACTTACCCACACTCATTTATTATTGTAAAATGTATCTAGTATATTAAGAGGAACATGTTCTTCAACCTGGCCACCACTTTGAGGTAACAAGGTTTTCCACTTACTCAGGCTTTACTGTATAATTTAAAAGACAGAGTCTAAATACAATAAGGCCACTTTGGCCAGTTTTCCTGTCTAGGCTCATAAAAAGATAACAACTGATATCAGTACCATAATGACATTGCTTACATTTAAATGACTCTCTTTTTTTCATTTGTATTTAAAACGAAACTAATAAAGTTGTTTCTCAGTTTCCTTATTTAAACTTATTAAGAATAAATGAAAATAGAAATAATGTAACTCAAAGCCATTGCTGAATTTGAATTTGTGATATTTTTCAAATTAAGAGGTATTCAGAAATGGGATATCTCTGTTCTATCTTTTTGAGTTTTCGTTTTACAAGGATGGCCTACCTGAAGAGGGCTATAAGAATGACCAACCTAAGGAGGGCAATGAGAATGACCTTCCTAAAGAGGGCAATAAGAATGACCTACTTAAAGAGGGCAATAAGAATGACCTACCTGAAGAGGGCAATAAGAATGACCTACCTGAAGAGGGCAATAAGCAGGTTAAGGAGCAGCACATTGCTGACCATCATATAGATGGCGAATAAGATGATGGCCAGTGACGATTCTTCAGGACATCTCTCCGCCTCTGGGTCATTTCTCCAGATTGTTTCATTAGACGTACAACCTTCAAGCTCACCTGGAAAAACAAGTAATAGTATATCATAAACTTGATAGATTATTACAGGAAAACCAGTATATCTGAACACCTCTACTCTAATCCAAACACTTCAATGTGAACACTGAACACCTCTACTCAAATCCAAACACTTCAATGTGAACACTGAACACCTCTACTCGAATCCAAACACTTCAATGTGAACACTGAACACCTCTACTCGAATCCAAACACTTCAATGTGAACACTGAACACCTCTACTCGAATCCAAACACTTCAATGTGAACATTGAACACCTCTACTCGAATCTAAACATTTCAATGTGAACACTTTTTTTTTATTATCTCCCTTTTTCTTATTATCTTCTCACTTATTAAGGAAGCTTGAAATAGCAACAATCCATTCTTTACCTTGACTCAGGAGGATTCAAATTAGACAGGTTATTTCATTTTTTGTTTTAGTGGAGAATATATCATTGTGGTAACAATGAGAAGGTGTGGCGTGGCATATTTTGCCACAATCTAGTCTGCAATCTAAACTGCTAGTCTGGATTTGATCCCAATTCATAGCGGGATTCATAGGCTGTCAAGAAGTAGACAATGGTTTTCTAAGAATCGTAAATTAAGATTGTACCTAAAACAACCCCTGGATAGTTCAAATACATTTGCTTGTCAAAAACATAATTATGGTAAATTATGATTATTATTCAATGACATTATCCTATTTGGAGATGAAAGGTTATTTATTTTAATAGCACTGACACTTAATTGATAAGGTACATATTAATATGTAAAACAAATAAAGTTTAATACTCAAAAACTGAATGACAAATCTGACATTCTGATATAGGCAATTAGATCGAAAAACTAAAACAAAAGTACAACTTAATCATAGTTTCTTTTTTGAAAAACCAAAATCCTGGTTCTAAATGCATGTAAGTCAGACATCCTTGTATCATAAAATCATAAATCTAATAATCAAAACAAAAGTATTGTAGTCTATATCTCTTTATTAATTTTGAGAAATTGTTCCAAAATTAACATTTCTTCTAATGAAACAGTTACTTCATTATAAGTTCAAAGATGGGTTATTATGGAAATTATTAATTAATTAAAATTTTGAGAAAATTACTCTATATATCTGCTTTTTAACATTCATTCAATGTCCAGATATAGGCGTTTTAAAAAGGAAACCTATACTTGAAATAAAACAATAACTAACATGTGATGTGATTTATATTTGTCAGAAAGTTGTGTCAATATCTAATTAATTGATTATTACTAAGTATTCGGAGAAAAATATGATACCGATACAATTCGTAGCACTTCACCGCAAAACACATGTGCTTTGAAAACCTCTCAACTGATAAAACAATTACTTCCTATGTATATTTAAAGAGCGTGTGGATCCTAAAAATTATTCAATAACTTTGAAAAAAAATTATCTTATCTACAGTTTATTTTATGCAGACATGTTTCAATGTCCTATATCAAAAGGAAACCATTCTTCCGATTGGTCTAAGACCTGTGATTTCATCATCCAGGACTTTGACACTTGTGCAATCGAACATCTGATATTTTCGAAATGAAACTTGTTCAAATTAAAAGCAGGACACTCTTAAATGTCAAATATCATGGTATGTTAGATAACACTTAGTTTCATTTCAATTGAAAATATTAAAGCAGATATGAAATGGTATTTTTAACCTAAAGGAATCAATATAATTTTTTGATAGATGTATTTGGACATGTTTTCTCATCAGTATTGTGAAAACTATTTCACTCTAACGACTGTTATAGCTGCTTAATAAGCAATATTCGAATTGGTTGTGACGTTATTGGCCCCCACGTGATCTCTCACTGGTCCCCACACGGCCCGTTTTGGTCCATTAGATCATGACGTCATAATGCCAAAATGTTTTGTTATTTGTTTACACAACAATTCTATGGTTGCCGTGACGTTGTGATTTCTATGGAACCAATAAACCAAAGCTATATTTTGTATATGACGTTACTTATCACGTGGGGGCCAATTTGATTTATCGGTTAGTTTTATTTCGTTATCTATGACCGTTAGCAGTTATCTAACATTTATTTTATAATGGCTATCGCAAGAATTCTACGGTGGGCTTACAATGGAGAAAACCGCATTTTTGTAGCTGCAAGTTGAGAAAAGCTATTTCAGTTGTCCTTTAAGTTTCGTTTCACTTTACGATACGATACTGTGTGGCATAAGTGTGATAAATTCTGTGACTGACAATTCAGACTTTCAAATAATAAGTGATACTTGTTCTCTGTTTAGAACAACTGCATAAGCCATGTGGCATTTTGACATATTTAAGAGTCACTTCGAAACAACATGTGTCTGAATTCTATATATTAAATAAATAGTATCATGGGTACTGGGCTCACATGATGAAGCACAAAAAGTGAATTTTCTGTGACAAAAATGGCAGCCTTTTTGAAAATATCCAGACGAGCTTTTAGACTAGAAGTCAAAAGGGATTTTTCTCTATTAAGCAAAAAAAGTTATAATAGGATTCCTATTGACAGAGGTTTTAAAATGTGCCACTATTGTTGACAGACAGACGGACACACAGACAGACAAACCCTTTTGAATGATTTTGGTGAGAGCATGACTTGACAGCATGTGATTTGTCGAAATCACAAAGTCACAAAATAAGTACACCACTACCACTACACTGTGAACATGCTATCTATACAAAGTTCTGGATCATTCTTACAAAAGGGTCGTTCTTTTTAATGTCACCCTGTAAGATAAGATTGAGCTTTGTATTCTTATCTAATTTCTTTGAATTTTGAACTCCCTTTTTATTATTAAGCATTACTCTTTTATGGTAACTATTTATGAAATGTTATAATGATATGTCTGCACTAAGTTCACTATACAATACAGAGTAACCCCAAAATACTAACATTTTACAAAAAGCCATGTGTCTTTTTTATCTTATTTAGGTACAAGAAGGGAGAGTTGGGAGGGGGTACAAAGTCTTATCCTATGACAAGCAGGGTTTAAGCACATAATAGCGGGATATAGAATTGATATCTTGGGGAAGAGGGACATATATGTCTCCCGCTGTTTATCTCCCCTTCCAATATTTCTGGAAAAACATTTTGTTCATTTTATTTGTACTACTGGTTTAATACTTAAGTACTGCATATGAAATATGTATAAAGTAGGAAGCACTTTAGTATGTACTATTCTTGTAGTACAATTATGTAGAATAAATATGAATAAACAGCAGGTTTAAAAATCTCCTAATTCTATCAATGAGATATAAAAGTTATAAGTCCAGGTCCTCAGTAAGATATCTATATTTCCCTCAGGATATACCCCATATCCAAAACCTCCCCATAATATAACCCTCATTTATTTCAAGGATATACAGGGATATGTTGAGCTGGGCCTGTAAATTCTCAGGTACCTCTTTTAAATGGACATATGACCTAACAGTATAATGTCAAAAATAAGATAATAAAAAGATAACTATTTCAGAAGGCCACTGGTAAACAGGGAAGTTGTAACATGGATCTGGATGGTTTTGGATCTGAAACGTGAGTCAATTTCCAAGCAAATCAATGAATATGTTGTCATTGTTTCCAAGAGATGACCACCTAATGACAACTGAATACAAGAAATACCACCCACTGTATAGGAGGCCACAACTGTACAAAAAATGTACTCAGACTATTCAATATTTTCTATATCTTGTAAATAGTCTAACCACAAAACCGCAAGGTGATTTTGTTATTTGCTGAGGTTATGATCTTAGTTATCTCAGTTAACCACTTCCAAATCTGAGAATTTTGTCACATGTTTCATTTATCTCAAGGATTTCTCTGAAGTTCTATTATTGTTTGGATAACAACAGTAAACAAGTAAACAGAATGTGATAAACAAACACAAATATTATAAACAATATTCGCATATAACGTGAGAATTAATTGTTAGAAAATAAGTAAAATAATATAAAATAAACAATTATATAAATGAATAAATAAATATTACATTCTGTAACTATAAATTGGTAACCCCATTCAGTTACAAATCCAATTTAACAAAACATGTTTCCTCAAGTCATTCGACTTTATTTGCTAGGAAAACCAGGGAGGAACAATATATTCTTAAATCAAATCCAATGCAAGTCATCATTCTAATTATTGCAAAAAGTTAATTTTTTTTCAAATATGTCAAACGACAGACTGCTTCTCTATAGCTCTAAATAAACTTCTAATTGCATTGGAGAATTTAATCTGCATCTAAAGTAAAGGGCTTGTAAAACCTACATTATGTGAACACCATTGTAATCGGAATACCTCTCAATACAAATAATATACCTAGTCAAGCTTGAAATGTGGACAACTGTTATTCCGTAAAAACCCTTTTGACTTTCGGCCCCAGTTTGGATTTATCAGGATCTATTATAAGACTCCCATATTTTGAGAGTTTTTAGGTATGTATGGCATTTATTTGTATATAAAGCAAAACTAACAAAAACAATCAACAGAGACATCTTTCAGAAGTCTACATGTCAGTTAAAGCATAGACAAGCTTTGGTTTCTCAGAAAAGAGTCTATGAATGTATGTTATGACTATAAAGAATGTAGTGTGTGATGATATAATTATAGTGTCTGGTGTTCAAAAGCCATTTAAGGTGCACGTGTAGTATACCTACATGACTTCAATTTAAATACTTGGCGGTCATGGAAATCTAAATGCTCTTGTATCTGATTATGCAGATTTCCTTAAACATTAGAATACTTCTGGGTCTTGAAATTATAACACAATTTGCACAAGGCAAATGCATGCCAAATGCCAAACAGTTGGAGACTATATAGAAATAATTCAAGACTTAAGGTAGTGACATAATAACCCCCCCCCCCAGTCAATCTTTATCTTACCTTTTAAGGATTTTCCAATTTAACGTATCTCAAACACACTTGCATATTTCAAAAAAAAAAATTGGTTACTCGAGGTAAAAGACATGTCATGACCAGCGACATGTGAGTGATACAAAGCATTTTTAGAACTTAACTCCCAAACCATGTAAAATATTATTAATATTGCAAAAAATCAATATTGTACTTTTTTAAAAAACAGTTATGAAATCAGATATATATTTTTTGTTTAGGCTGGACTAGATCACAGACAAATAATACTCAATTAACATCATTATCTATCATTTGTCCTTGGTAAGCCAAACAAAATCAAATGGCAAATTCCAAGAAATGTCAATTAAAGTGAATAAACAATATTATTGTACTAAACTGTATAGACCAAAGTAATTCTAATTGCCATAATTTATACCGCAAGGAATTTCCAGGAATTGGAAATTGATTGTTATGATTATAGTAAGTCATGGGAAAAATAAATAAAACATCAGCGTACTATTGTTAATAATATTTAAGACTAAATGTGACTTTGACAGAAAGCTTTTATATTTCATGCATATTGCTTGAAACTTAAGATTTCTCTCTCTAAACTAGTCTCATATCAGGGGCTGTTCCAGGAACCAACAAAGGGGGGGGGGGCAAATTCGAAGTATGGAAAAAAATTGGAAGAAAATTTAAGATCCATTTTCCTGATAATTTGGCCTAAAATTAAGTAAATAAAAATAAGGCCCATTTATGCCCAAAAATGTCCATTGATTGGACCTTAAAAAATTCTTTGACCCTATCAATTCTTTTGGGCCAATTTTTTTCTGGGGCCCAGATCCACCAGACTGCATATTGTAATGATAAGAAGCCAATATTAAACTTGTAGTCAGGGTTTGAATCACCCAGGTGATGGAAATTGCTATTCACTCTTGGCAATTATCTTTGAAACTTGTTTGTCCTTTAAGCAATGGACCGCATGTCAATAAAGTGAATTATGGCATTCATGTTTTCAACTTTAGATATGAAACACTTTTACTAAGAAAAATTACTCATTCTATTGTGCCTACCTTAATAAGAAAGATTACTCATTCTATTCTGTCTACCTTAATAAGAAAGATTACTCATTCTATTGCGCCTACCTTAATTAGACAAATTATTATTCAGTTTACTACCTTATAAGGTAGATAATATTATCCAGCTTGGCATATATCATTTTATTATAGCATCAAGAAACAAGGTCATCTCGACATTTCACAATTTGGTAGACCACATTCAGGCAAAACATGATTTAATGCAGATCACTACCAGGAATTGTTTACAATAAATCATTACAGGTCATTAGTACAAAAAACAATATCAAAATCATAATTTAGTATTCATTCATGGCAATTATATACTTAATGCTTTGTAGACAGGCTGCTTAAAATACAATCAATTAAAGCTGTTTTGTGTAGATCAATTAAAAACACATTACCGTATTTGCCTTAATTGGCGCCCATGTTCCTATTAGCGCCCACCCAGACTCTTGGAGGCCCGAGGGTGAGTCCCTGGGTGGAGAATCAACGATCATTAGGGTCAAACGTGAAAAACACTAGTGGGCGATAATAGAGTACTTCCTGGTTTTATCACTTTTTGCAGTTTTCCAAAAGGTATTCCAGCTTGAATATGTCATTCTTTTCACCATAAAATGTATATAATGTTGGTTACTCAAGTATATATCCATTATTTTGATATTTACCGGTGATTTTTCCTGTAATCTTGCCACCTCGTTCAGTTTGTGTTGAAAATTTCAAAACGAGGCTGAGAAGAAATTGAAACGGAAGTATTCGATTCCGTGGGTTTATATCGTTTTCCTATCGAATTATCTAGTAAAATACTGATGTAAGTACATGCTTTATATTCCACTAGTATTCCGAAAAGAGTAGGATAGGTAAGAACCCTACGATTCATGCAAACATGGCGAATTTCATGAAACAAATTTTTTTCTCCAATTTTTTTCTAAACTGAAAGTGAAACTGAAACTCCGGCATTTTTCTCATCGGGACTCATATGGGCGCTAATAAGGACAACTTTTTGAACTGTTTTGACTTACTTTAAGCGCCCGGGCGCCAATCACAGCAAATACGGTAATTCTTTTTGCACTTGATAAGTTTCAATACACCAACAGAATGCTAAATATCAGAAATATGAAGATTTCAAATGTGATATCAATATGTATCACATTTGAAAGACAAAGTGCATCATGTGTGAGTCATCAAAATGTATCAAATTCAAATGACTTCAAAGTATATCACATCTGAATAGCATTGATATTCTTCATGTTTGAATGTATATGGCATCAATATGAATCTTCTTTGAATGACATTGATACATATCATGTTCAAATGACATCATTCTGTATTGTGATCAAATGATATCAATGTGTATCTTGTTGTTGACATTCACAATACTACTATCATTATAATGACATTCCACTTTACAGAGGTGCAACAACATTATGAATGGATAAATATGTAGAAACGACTCTTAAAGTAAACATACTTTTTATGTGAAATATCAATGGGTGAGTTTAAACTTCAGAAACTTCACAGGCTTTTCAACAAAGAGAAGATCTGTATTCATACATTCTCTCTCACACAAATAAGGCAGTTTGATGTGTCTAATCTTTTGAGGGATGGTGTCCAAAAGTCAACAGTTCTTGAATAAAATCAGTGATCTCCTCAGGATTTTTTCTCAGGTGGGTGCAAAATTCTCATTTCCACAATGCAGACCAAATTTGGTCAAAATATGCCAATTTTTCATGATTTGTTTCATTTTCAAGTGGGTGCAAATGGATTTTCAGGTGGGTGCAAGCCTATTTTCAAAATTTCAGCTGGGTGCTGCGCCCACTTGCTTTAATGCTGGGGAGATCACTTAAGATATAATTTTCACTGGCACAATAATTAGTATATTGACAAACTGATTTAAGATGCAAGACTGACATCATTTTAGAACCAAAATAATCAGTTTGGATATAATTTGTGCATCTCTTATTTGAGGTTGCTGTCTTTATGTTAAGTCATTATGGATATGGTGTTATCCCTCAGATATAACATCTCCCATTTGGCCCCTGGTTAGATTGCAGTAACAAATATTTCTGGTAACCATTGCAACATGATGATGAGTAGATTAAACGAAAAAAAATTCTTGGAAACAGATATCTGTGGCAGCATTGTCAATAAAATGAACTTTTTATTATGACATTCAGAGCAGTACAACCAACCCCTGGATTTCTGAGTAAAATATAATAACACAGATCAGTTATCATGTTCATCGCTCATTATTTGTAAACCTATTTTGAGTAATGAAAAAATTAGCAGTAAAGCATATGTTTGCTTTCAATTGTTTTCATGGCAATCTAACCAGGATGATACAATCAGAATGATTCATAAATCACAGATGCATACATGGTTAATCTCTTTTAATTAATTTGAAATATGTTTTCCCAAAACTCTCTAACTTTCCCAACTAGAAAAACAGCAACTCCACGGAGTAGCAAATCCCATCGAACAAAACATATTATGCTTATTATAGCTAGTGTGAATGTTAAAATGTTTGTGCACTTTGAGATAGAAGCATGAAATTTGGCACAAAGTTAGTTTATACCATTGTGAACTAGGCATCATCATATAAAATTTGAACCAAATCTGTTCACTGGTATATGAGTTATCAAAGATTACGTTTTTTACGAATATGGGCCGCCATCTTGAAATTCAGCCGCCATCTTGAAAATTATTTCTTGAACAGAGCTACTGTGTCCCTAGGCATAATCATATAAAATTTCAATCAAATCTGTTCACTGGTATTTGAGTTATCAAAGATTACGTTTTTTACGAAAAATTGCCGCAATTTTGAAATTAAGTGGCCATCTTGAAAACGTTTTGTTGAACATAGCTACTGTGTCCCTAATAATTATAATATAAAATTTGAAGCAAATCCGTTCACTGGTATTTGAGTTATCAAAGATTACATATTTTTACGAAAAATGGCCGCCACTTTGAAATTAAGCAGCCATCTTGAAAATCTCTTTTTGTGTGGAACTCCTTTGTCCCTAGGCATCAGCATATAAAATTTGAACCAAATCCGTTCACTGGCATATGAGTTATCAAATATTACGTTTTTTAAGGAATTTGGGCCGCCATCTTGAAATTCAGCCGCCATCTTGAAAATTATTTCTTGAACAGAGCTACTGTGTCCCTAGGCATAATCATATAAAATTTCAACCAAATCTGTTCACTGGTATTTGAGTTATCAAAGATTATGTTTTTTACGGAAAATTGCCGCCATTTTGAAATCAAGCGGCCATCTTGAAAATGTTTTGTTGAACATAGCTACTGTGTCCCTAAGCATCATCATATAAAATTTGAACCAAATCCGTTCACTGGTATTTGAGTTATCAAAGATTACATTTTTTTACGAAAAATGGCCGCCATTTTGAAATTAAGCGGCCATCTTAAAAATCTCTTTTTGTGCGAAACTCCTTTGTCCCTAGGCATCAGCATATAAAATTTGAACCAAATCCGCAAACTAGTATTTGAGTTATTAAAGATTACATTTTTTACGAAAAATGGCGGCCATTTTGAATTCAGTGGCCATATTGCAAATTCCTTCTCGAGCAGAGGTCCTACACCCATAAGGCATAAGCCTATAAAATTTGAATCAAATTGGTGAAATGATATTTGAGTAACCGCCCGGACAAACAGACGGACGGACGGACGGACAGCTTTCCTATATCCCTCTCGAACTTCGTTCGGTGGGATAATTATTCACTATTCTAACTGAGTTTTGCTTATGTATATGTGTAATGACAAAACACAAAAAGTGTAACAATTGTTGCGGATACATAACCATATTAATATATTATGGACACCCTGTATATAAGGCTTTATATTTCAATAAAGTCCAAAAAATTGTTGATAGCTGGATGATCTAGGACCTACATACCTTTATACCTTACATGTTGAATTATAGATGTAAAATTTAGTACTGAACTTTTGAGACACTCCTTAAACTTATGAACTCCCTCCAATCTATTTTAATATTTCTTAGAAAACTTATCAGACAACAATTACAATGCCATATCGTATCTAAAGAACTAGACTATAATCGTGAGAATATACACGTTTTCCAGCCAAAGTAAGTATTTCCTTTGAAATACACTAAACAGGCTCACCCTTACAAACCAGACAATGAACTGAGTGTTATTTTTTATGATGCAAATCATGGCTCCAAAGGATCAATGAGAGAGGAAAGGGTAAACAAGGCACAGGTGAACAATGATGTACCTAAGATCAAAAATGGGTGTCCCTTTCCACAGCATACCAAAAATCTATTCTAGATATCTGTACCAAAAAACATCTTGAAATTTCAAAACAATCCATAAAGACACTGGTTTGTCTGCTGTCATCCACCCACTAAGCAAACAACAATGTACAACTGTACTTTCTATAGGACCTGAGGCCTCATTATCCGGTCGACGCACCGCAAATCGCAATCGCAACGTAAATATTTAGCGAATCGTACGCAAAACGATATTATGAGGTCATCTCAAAGGCACTCTAGCGCAAATTCATTGCCGTTTTGCGTCTTTAGCGCAAATCGCAGTTTTCTTATTACACGGTAGACGCATCGCTATTTTCATTTCGCATCGCAAATACACTGCTAACCGCACGCAAATTGGTATTATGCAGTCATCGCACAGTTGCGTCCACGTAAATCAGTTGATTTTTATGTCGCAAACTCCACTTTATTTGCGGCATCCCTGACCCTGCCGCAATATAAATCGCAAACATATCATCAAGAATCTTGATAGTTTTCCTATTTAAATTAACATTATCGTTTTAGAAATCTAGGAAGTGCCCTTTGAGACATCCAACTAAAAATAGGTTGAAAAACATTAGAGACACAAATAACCAAAACTTATCAAAATCAAGTCTGAAAGTGCACGATTATGCTACCTTGGTTTTGTGAAATCTATAATAAATATCGCAATTCCATTTCGCAAATATCGTCTGCTAAAATTAAAATATTAGGGTTCGATCAAGCTGGAAAATGTGGTGCATATTATTCCAGGATGTTCACAATAGAAGAGGTTTACGCTTATTCAGAGACAGGAGTCAGCCGTTAGAGATGACTGACGATGAGATATTAAACAGATATCGCATGCCGAGGCCACTCATTCTTGAGTTGATTAATATATTAGATGGGGATCTAGCGTCAAGAACAAGGAATCCTCAGGCAATTCCATGTCAGCTAAAAGTATTCATTTCATTACGATTTTATGCTACAGGTTGTATGCAAATGATAAATGGAGATATATTCGGGGTATCCCAACCTACTGTTTCGAACATTGTTGCTGAGGTATCGGCGGTTTTCTCTAGGTAGGCTATATCAGTCGGACTAATTACAAAGACACCGTGTCTTGTTTTCAAGATGGGCTGCCTTCCAGTGACAGATCTAGATTTTCGCAAGATATATATAGGTTATGTAGTGGGAGGGATTCAATATGGGTTTTATTATGATGGACAATATGATATTTACCGAGAGCCCGGAGGGTCAGAGGGAAATACCAAATTGTCCCTCACAATATGTGATATATCAAATTGTCATGAGGAATAAACCCATATTTAATCCCGACCAGTAAATTAGCTTTTTATTCCATGATATTCATAACTGTCTTCATAAAATCATTAGTTAGATTTTTCTATGAAAAAATGGTATATTTAATCAAGAAAATATGACTTAGCTTTAAAAAAAATTATTGTACATGTGTAACATAAACACATCAACATCAAAACATTCAGCAATACGTAAGCATTTTTGTCTGTGTCAGAGCGATGATGATAAAACTGGAATTCGTTTTTCACAGAACATCATTTTAGCATACTATATCGACCCAACTGATTGAAAGAGGAAGCTTTGTTTGGCAAAAATTTTCAATACGATTTTTTCTCAATATCAAAAATATTCCCGGTTATTCATCGGGAAATAGTAGTATCATGGGATAAATAGAGATTATCCTATATGAGGTTCAGGATATTGAACTATAGGATGATCTGTTTATCCCATACCAATCTTGGTCATTTTGTTCACGCTGTTCAATTGGCCGGAGTTCAGAATTCATTTAGAATAGTCTGATTTTCAGATATTCATCCACATTTATTTCTGAAATCCTTGTTTAACAGGGATACGCTCATTTCCTTCCTTCAAACAGATCGCGATTGTCTGCCTTTTCTCCATTAACGTTTACAGTAATTATGCGCATGTTACAAAAATGAACCAATATGCGAACGGCGATTATGACGTCAGCGGGCAGATATACTATATCTGCCCGCTCAGAGCGGGACGTATAGCTATATCTGAACGCTTATGAAAATATATAGAGGTTATTTAATGGGAGGTTTTTGATACAGGGTATATCTGAGGGAAATACAATATATCAACCCGAGGGACCGTAGGGACCGAGGGTTGATATATTGTATTTACCGAGGGATATACCCTGTATCAAAAATCGAGCATTTAATAACTGATTTATTCTATACTTAGTAGATTGTGAGGAATAATAGCAAAGTCCCCTGGCTCAGTATCTACTCCCTGAATTTATGACGTCGTAGATCTGCTGAGCGGGAGATATATATATCTCCCGCTCACGTCACATATTCAGTTATATTCCCGCATGTTATATACCTATAACACTACTAAGTATGGAATAAAAGTTTTTACAAACCAGCTTTATGTACCTATAACACGTCCAAGTATGGGATTGACACATCCGCACTGGCGTAAACATATACATAGACATTAGAAAATCGATAAATCTATTTTGAGCTCTAAGTTTAAATTTCCCGCGTTTCCAATTTATTTGCGATTAGCATACTGTTGCGTCTGCGTTGCGTCTGCGTTTGCGTGAAGCGCGTAATACGACGCAAACCATGATTTGCGCTTGCAAATAATGTTGATTCGCAAGCGCAACGCAAATCGCAACGCTAATTTAGCGCTGACCGGATAATGAGGGCTCTGGTGTGATTAAAATATTGTTAATGTGAACTTATGAACATAAAAGCAATATTTGTTTTCTACACTATCAGTTTTTGGGTAACTCCACAGGCTTTATCAACATATCTGTCTGTTCCAAGGAGGAGGGAGGGGGTTTGGAGTGTGTAATGTATATGTGTCAGGTAACAAAGTTTTGATATGACCCCTTATATTGTTTTCTGCGAGTCCATAATGAGAAAAAGTGAAAAGTTACACCAACTTTTCTTATAAATTTTTGATGTTGAATTATTAGAATTCTAAATCTAGATAGGTCTATGGCAATGTGATTTTACTCAGACGTAACATCAAAGCCAAAGCTATATTAGTTTAAAGACTCGTATGTTCTTAATAATTTTCAAGTATGAATCACTTTGTAATGAACTAAAATGGCTTACTCTATTGATCAAAATTTCTTAATGCGAATAATGGCCAAAGCCCAAACACACACTACTAATAGCCCACACTATGCCTCTTTATAGGCCTTTAATGTTTCTTGAATTCCATAAAACATTAAAATAACAACTGAAAATACATCATGCATGCGAATTTAACCAGGTGTTTGTACAACCTAATGTGTTCTCAGAAGAAGAGGAAGAATTTTGACACATTATGAATAAAAACTCCTGACAATCAATTGTCTTTTTAAACTGTAACAGTTGGGTTAGATCAAAATAAACATTTGATATTTGGAAATTGTGTCATGAAAAACAGCCTCAGGATTTCATTTCATACAAATACTGTGGACAAAATTGATCAAATGCAAAGATGGTCAAAGACAGAAGTTGATTGAATGCCTTGGTGACCTTTTGGTGGTAACAAGAAGACAGCATTAAACTTGATCTGAGGAATTTCTTTAATTTTTAGCCTAAAATGGTAAAGCATTTTGGATCATGCCTGATAACACCCCTGACTACACCCTTTTCTAAAGCCCTGATTACACCCCTGACCACACCCCTGACTACCATCCTGAATACAGCCCTGAATAAGTACTAAAATCAACCTACCTTCAACTAGAGCAAGTTCGAGTTCTCCATACATTTGCCAATAGGGGAGGTAAACAATGTCTTTGAGTAAGTTCCAGCTTACTGGCGCATTGGGGTACCTCAACGCTTGACTAGCAACACCATATGCTAATATGAATACCAGCAATATGGCAATAAAGAACAGCAGATCAGTCAACTGAAAATAAACATGTACATATATTAAATAGGGGAGGTATACAATGCCTTTGAGTACAGATACTTAATAGAAAGGCTTAAACAATTCACTTATCCAATGAATAATCATTTCATTTACCAATTCATAATATATCCCAGATCTTTTGGGAGATATTATTTTTGAGATTTTAAGGAATATATATTTGTTGATCAACCGTTCCATGTTGCTTGAAATTCTGTCAACCCCTTCAGACCCGACTCTGCCTTTACTATGGTTTATAGAGTTTAGTTTTGTTTTCACCATTCTAATCTAAAGTCACAAACAAAGGACTCACCATTCTCCTAATCATGATAACTTTTGGTCCCAGATTTTTCTCAACGAAAAATATATGCATGAAGCGAACGAAGAACATGGCGAGAGTGATGCTGTAGAACCTCCTTGCCCATTTGAAGTCTTCCTCGTCCAGCAGGGTGTAGCGGAGAATGATAGAGATGAGGAGCATGATGTAGATGCCTTGGTCAAAGGCATTCCAAAGATTACTGAAGTAGCCAGAGAATTTGTATTTGACAGAGGTTGTGTCTTTCGTGAGGAACTGAAAATAAAAATTTGTTCCATTTTACTGCAGACAACCACTCATAGTTTTTTACATGTTTGTTTTTTTTTTGATCAAGAGGATCTGGTGGTAAGACATTAGCTGGTAAGACATTGGTTATACTAATCTACGTTAGTATGAGCTGTATCAGTTGAAAATTCATCAGGTGGTATGAGTTGTCAACTGTTCATATGAGTTACTGGGCCATACGGAAAATATATTGCGATACAAAATGATATATTGGATTTTAATTTATGTGGTTAGTTTAGGTAGTTTTTGTGGCCTTACTGCAAAACTACTGAATGATGTCTCACAATCATTTCTTCTTAATTTTTGGAAAATTGAATCCTACCCCAGCCAAAAATATCTCAAATTCTTTGAAGAGTTGGACTTACTGTAAGATAAAATGAAGTCAAAGTAAAGGGAACATTAGACTTTAGATTTCTGAATTTTTACTAAGTTTCTGATAATGACCCCCTGACCCTGACTTCAGAAAGCATTATTTTCTTCTTACCTGTCTCAGTTCTTCAACAAACATAGTAGCAGCCCAGCCCCACACCAACATTTCCCAGAAACTTGGGGAGTCAGGATGCGTCACAGGTCTGAGGTTAGTAAGTAGGAAGAATGTGAACATGCCCAAGAATACAATGTAGGATATCTGAAATAGAAACAGCATTTATGTATGATATGATGAGCAATCATTGAGCAAGCAAGGGGTTGTGGGTCTGATCCACACTTGGGAGGGCTGACTTTTTCACGTCAGCCCTTGGCACAGGAAGTTTTCACTAACATACTCAGGTATGATATATGATGTAAGATATCTAAAATAGAACACTGACATAGTTTCATTCTTTTTTGTATGATATGTGAGATACATACATATTTCAAGTTTATTTAGCTAGTGTTTATACAATTAATGTGAGCTTTTGTGTGGATGTATGACATGTGTCCTTCAATATTGTAAAAGTCAAAATTTTAAATCCTAATTTTTTTTTTAATGCTACATTATTAACTCATTCGCTACAAATGACGTGATATGACGTCTTGAAGCACATACGTTGACTACGGAGGACGTGATATCACGTCCAAGCACAAACTCAATGTATTTTTTGGAATCTTGTAACCATGACAATCTATAAAATTGAACTTAAAAAACCTATTGATTCTGAAAGAGTATATCATATGCTTTAAAATGATATATAACACTACATATGTATGCCCATGTATATATTTTATATATTATCTCAGAGGTACCATACAATGTATATGGCAATTTTCAAAAATTCTTCAGTATTTTAGTGCTTTTTGCCCCAGTATTGAATGAGTTAACCCAGTATTATTTATCAACATGATTCTATATTTACAATTTGATTTTGTTCAAACTACATAAATATTTTTGTTTGAATAATGTGATATTCATTTGAATATTTAATATCATTTAATTACTCACTGTATGATAAGAGAATTTGGTGACTGGTGCTGTATGGTAATAATAGATGGCACTGAATACACTGATTGACCCCTGGGCACCTGACCCGCAGGCGACTGTGTACAATTTCCGAGTCAGTCTTTTTCTCTTCCTCCGAGATTTAGACCTGAAATAAGAAAATATCATTTGAAGAATCAATTAAAGGACTCATCATAACATATATCATTAATTTCCAATTTCAATCTATCTCTTAAAGGAGGGGGGCTCTTATTGCTGTACACAGTCTCCAAAGCAGATACCTGGTAGTTTCTCCCATACCTGCAATGTTAAAGTAAATTGCTTGAGTGACAATTGTGAATACAAGGAAGTTGAATATGACAATGTAATTGTCTACATCCTAGTCATCGGAATATTTATAGATTGACTGCTTATGTAAGAATATTTTATGTTGTAAGTCAATAGAAAGATGGCAGGAGTGTAGACTAGTGGTGACTCTGCCATCATTTTTATTTATTTATTCATTGCACAGGGAAACAGAGATAAACACAGATCGATTACCATGCCATCTTTATTTAAAAATGATTTCTATCACCCATAGCCTATGTCTGTACATCTTTGAGGTGGGACAATTCCTAACACACCTTGCATAATAAACTGCCCATCTGCAACAAGTCCTTAATACTTGAACCTTTAGATGTGGGCAACGGCAGGACTAGATACATTGCCTACCACATACCTTACAAACACTGTACTACCATTCCCAAGGGGTTGTACATCAAACAACTTCTAGTAGGCGTTTTGCAAGGTTATTGGCAGAAAAAAACACATTTACCTTACAAATTCTTCATTGACATTCCCAACTTTGCTGTTTGGACTCTGATGGGTTCTGTGGACAATTATAGGGAAGGAATTAACACTTACACGTACCTTACAAATTCCTCAATGTCATTCCACAGGGTCTGTACATCAATTCTTCTGCCTTTAGACTCTAATGGGCCCTGGGTAAAGTCATTGTGAGAAAAGAACACTTACCTTACAAATTCTTCATTGTCATTCCCAAGGGGCTGTACATCAACTTTGCTGCCTTAACTCATTCAATACTGGGGCAAAAAGCACTATAATACTGACGATATTTTGAAAATTGCCATATATGGTACCTCTGAAATAATATATATTGTATATACATGGGCATACATATATAGTGTTATATATCATTTTAAAGCATATGACATACTCGTTCAGAATGAATAGTTTTTTAAGTCCCATTTTATAAGTTGTCATGGTTACAAGATTCCCCTAAAAATACATTGGGGTTTTGCTTGGACTTGATATCAAGTCCTTAGTAGTCAACGTATGTGCTTTATGACGTCATATCACGTCCTTAGTAGCGAATGAGTTAAGACTCAGGTGGGCCCTATGCAAGGTTACTTGTGGAAAGGGACACTTACCTTACAAATTCTACATTAGTATTCCCAAGGGGCTGTACATCAACTTTGCTGCCTTAAGAATCTGGTGGGCCCTATGCAAGGTTACTTGTGGAAAGGGACACTTACCTTACAAATTCTACATTATCATTCCCAAGGGGCTGTACATCAACTTTGCTGCCTTAAGACTCTGGTGTGCCCTAGGCAAGGTTACTTGCAGAAAAGAACACTTACCTTACAAATTCTTCATTGTCATTCCCAAGGGGCTGTACATCAATTTTGCTACCTTTAAACTCTGGTGGTCCCTGTGCTAGGTTACTTGCGGAAAGGGACACTTACCTTACAAATTCTTCATTGTCATTCCCAAGGGGCTGTACATCAACTTTGCTACCTTTAAACTCTGGTGGTCCCTGTGCTAGGTTACTTGCGGAAAGGGACACTTACCTTACAAATTCTTCATTGTCATTCCCAAGGGGCTGTACATCCATTTTGCTACCTTTAAACTCTGGTGGTCCCTGTGCTAGGTTACTTGCGGAAAGGGACACTTACCTTACAAATTCTTCATTGTCATTCCCAAGGGGCTGTACATCAACTTTGCTGCCTTTAGACTCTGGTGGACCTTGTGCAAGGTTATTATCAGAGGGACCTTCTGTAGTGAAGTCATTTGTTGAGAACTTTATCAAAGGCAGGAAGAATGGCAAGAACAGGGAGGCAAATATCTGAAATGCAAAAATAAAGCTTTCAAAAACAGATGAATAAATAATACCTCAGTGAAATAAATTCCACTAATTCTATATATTTGCTAAATACAATGCATCGCTTTTATACAAGTTCTACCCTGTACTTCTTTGGTGTGTGATCAAAAATCATAACTTACCTTCCAGTTTGAAGTATATAAAGCCATATTGCCTTTCCATATTTTATTAAGTTTAGTCTGGCAGCATGATAGCCCCATGAAGTCCATCTTATTAGCCTCTTCTGCTATGGAGAATAATGTGGTGCCTCCCCATGTGTTAAGTTTCCTGATCAACAGGTTGTGGGACATCTGCTTGTCTCTGGTGTAACATTCATTTAGGACTCCACATGCAATCTCTTCCCATGACCTATGTGCAGTTTTTAAAATCAAGGTAGACATACACACTACCCTACCTCCTAACTGTGGCCTGTATTTCTTTAAAATGGATACAGGCTACAGTGAAGTTGCACATTTCCATATTTCTGCAGGTATACTTAATTTTATATATATTCCAAGTGTTCTACTCTACAGCAACATTGTATAAATAGAGCAGTTTGCATTGTAATATTACCAGAAAAGCCCTGTGTATTTTTGTGCTGAAAACTCTCCTTTCATTACAAATGCCCTCCCCTAGTGTGTATTGTTGTGATGTATCCCTTTTAAAGGAATACAAGCTACAGCATGGGGTAGGGTAGTGTGACATAGCATTCATCTCTTATGATATCATATAATACATGTATATATTATTGAAATTATAACCTAATAAGATGTTTATATTTCATATTTTTAACTTTTATTTTAAAGAAATGTGATAATTATTATCAATTAATTAAATCACCAAAACATCACTTTCCAGTGTCATTCATTTGGTCAAAGCTTAATTTGCAATTACATGTATTATGTTCTTACTCAGAATGTTTTGCAATGTCTTGTGCAAGATCAACTTCTTCTTCATCATCTGCTATTTCAGATAGTGACTTCAAAAGGGCACTTCCCATCAGAGCTCCACCTATAACACAAATGTATTACATGCACTTTTCAGATAGTGACTTCAAAAGGGCACTTCCCATCAGAGCTCCACCTATAACACAAATGTATTACATGCACTTTTCAGATAGTGACTTCAAAAGGGCACTTCCCATCAGAGCTCCACCTGAAACACAAAATGTATCACATGTATTTTTCAGATAGTGACTTCAAAAGGGCACTTCCCATCAGAGTTCCACCTGAAACACAAAATGTATTACATGTATTTTTCAGATTTCTAAAAAAATGAAACAATCGTAGAAGTGTTACAATGTATTTCCTTTCTATGTTTAAATGTCTGGAAAAGTATATTCCTCATTTTGAAAAAATAATATTTTCATCTACATTGCCAATGTTTCTGATAAAGATGACCCAGTTGTTTTATAAAAAAAGGAAACCCCACTTGAGCAGTTCACCACACAACTCTGTATGTTTGGAAGATACTTTACTACAATACCAAATACCTATGTGATCTTTGCCAAGCTTCCAAAACAGATGGGCCAGTTCTCTCCTATTAAGAAGGATTGCCCATAGGAACAGTTCTTTATAAGGGTCTTCAAAGTCAGCAGGTTTCATTTCCCTCATCTTCCTTCTTCTTGGGGTAACTGAAATAACAAGGAAAATGACTTAAAAACAAAATCACTCCACCAGGTAGCCACCCAAAAAGGATAACAGACTTGGGACCCTGGTGATTGGAAGAAATGAATGCAGAGGGAGTGGTTGATTTTTGCTAGAAGATTTATTTTTCAAGAGAAAGTTCATGATTGAATTGTTAAATGAGTAGGTGCACAACATTGGGAAAAAATATGTTAGGTCTTCTAAGATTTCTAATAGGCTTCTAAATTTAAGATCTATTCAAAAGGTGCAGCGTCACCAACAAGCAAATGTCAATGTTTGTGCTCTAAATCAAGCAACAATGGTCTTCATGACCTGTTATAAATACTTATAAGTGAAGTTTTTATAATAAAATTATTATGACATTAATTTTGTGTCTAAATGTCACTAACAACTATTTATAGCAGGTCGTATAGATTACCGTTACTTGAGATAAAGCAAAAACCAATTGTCATTTGCACATTGTGCCTTTTTTAATCGATTTTATATCTTAAAACATACTGGTTCAAAAGAAATTCCAGAAGACTTAACATATTTCCCTATGTCTTGTACCTATTCATTTTGCAATTCATTGCTACCTTTCTCTTAAAAAAATAAATCTTCTAGATTTGTTGAATTTTCTAGCAAAAACCGGCCACTCCCTCTGCATTCATTTCTTCAGATCACAGAGTGTGTTAATGGTATTCCTAAAATATCAATTTTTAGTCTAATGACCAAGTGACTTTGTGTTAAGTGGACCACTGTGAGTGGAACACCTCCTGAGAGGAACACTTTTTAACAGAACCAAGGGTATTCCACATAGGTTTCACTGTATGGAAAAGCTAAGCAATGACAAAATAAACTTATACTTGATTAGATGGGCATTCATGAATATTGAAATGGTATCTCTCATCATGTGGTTCCATTCTATGCCCATGTATACATGTATAATTCATGATATTGTAATTGTCTAATTAGCATAAGGTATAGTGTAAGATTGTTTTAATTGTCAAACTGTTCTTCAGTATTGGAGGCTAAATTAATAAATTACTGATATCATTACTCTTAATATCATTCACTTTTCAATGTAATGGATTTTGCTTTAGAGTTAAAATTTCGTTTTTACAATTCTTTCAACTTATGTAATGTCTTAAATTCATTTAAAGAACACCATAATTGTATAGAAAGTGTAAGCAACTTACTATAATCTCTAGTGTTATTCAGTTCATTTAATTGGTGATAATTAGGATCTGTGTGACCAGAAAGGTCTGGATGGTCTGGTACAAGATATTTCTTATCTAAAATACAAAACACATTCAGGGTGAAAACTATAATTTATATAGTATACATGTAGATATCAAAAGCTGGCTAAGGCCTGACTATGATAATAAATCTTTGCATAACAGTCATTAGTTTGATAAAAACATATAACATTTTTCACTCAAAACTCATCTTTTAATTAAAGCAGATAAGATTCACACTTAAACCTGAGACATAGCTGCCTCAGTTGATAGATACTAAAGAACTCAACTATGATAAAACACGTTTGCACAAGGACATGACACTGCACTGTACATTTTTTAAAATTTATAGTTCTTTTTCTTTATACTGGCACATGTAGGTTTACATAAATCTACCTAATCTACCTGGGCTTATCAACCCCCACTTTAAGTTTTAACATTTTAAATCATACATTTAAAAGAACCAAATATAAGTCAAGCAACATATATGATTACACTGTACATCATTTGACAAGACAAAAGCATTCTCTCACAAATTGCATCATGGTAAGCCATGCCCTTTCCATCTTGGTACTTCTGGAGAGATCTAAGACGTAACAGATAGAGAGATCTAGAGATGCACAAAATGGGCAAACTGTCTTGTCATCTCCTGTGAAAGTTACTTTAATTTTTTACCTTTGTAAGGATTCCTTGAAACATCCCCCATGAGGTGTGAAATGACCCTCCCAACAATTGGCAGTAGATTTGGAAGGTCATCTTTCCACGGTTCACTCTTACAACAAACAATGTATGACTTCCAATTTTGCTACAAGTAGAAGTTTAGAAAAATGTCATAGTTATGATCATGATTTGATAGCCATCGTAAAGTCATTAAATAGACTTTTCCAATAAACTCATTTGCAATCATGCAATCATTTGCTACATCATAAAAGCTAGGATATAATGGCTAAATTGATGATGTCATAGGTTCTACTTTTTAGGTCCCTAGTCTTTTATTTCAAATAAATTCATCAAATTAGTGTTGAATACTGAAGCAATAAGTTTAATCTACTTATTTTCATTTTTAATCTATATTCCTGATACTAAAGAAAAGAATTGTCTTTTCAGAAAATGTTCACAAAAGTGATGGCATATTGATTTACTGAAAAAGCAAATTAATGGTATTCCTAATATGCCGAGGCACCATTTTTGTAATAAAGATTTTACACTCTAAGAATGCACACAGCAAAACATAGTCATTGTTTGTGTTAGTATAACATGGATTGGTTTTATTTAACATTTATTTTTAAACTACAGCAAGAAAAATCAACAGATTTATAGGATTCAGATTTTACTTTGTTATTAAAGAGTTAAAGCACATGATTAATTAGTAAGGGTGGTATCATGATGCATAAATATGATGTTTAAGCTATGCAAGAAAGTCAAGTGTCACTTGCTTAGTCAATTGCATGCATTCAATGCAACATTTAGATAGTTTGACTTAAAAATCATAAATTGCTCCAACTTCTTTTTTTAAGCACTCAATTAAGTGAAGATATTTAATTCCAAAGCCTTAGATTCACACACAGATCTACAACACTCTTAAAGGGTCTAAATACAAACAAGAACATCAGAAACCAAAACCTACAACATTTAAAGGGTCACATTTCACTTACAGATTTCACCTAAAAGCAAAAATACATGAACATAATTATTTAAAACAGTGAAGAATAATAACATGACAACACAACACTTTAAATGATCTTTGTTTCTGTTAAGAAAATCATGTGAATAGAATTGTATTTTTACTCTACCATGATACAGGAATCAAACAATGTATTTTGTGTAAAAGCTATAACTTCTTAATTCTTTCCTAATTCTGACCCTTCTTTCAACTAGAATATAATTTCAATAAATATTTTAAGAAAACTTAAGCAAAATGCCAAATGAGTGAAAATATTTCAATAATGCAAATGTGTACAGGTATTATTTCTTTTTACTGAAAGGAGTGGTATCGATATGGAGAACTAAATTCAACAATGTTTTTCTCTTAAACCAATCATTAAAAACATTCTGTAAAAAAACACGGTATTTTATGTAATGTTGACTGATTGACAACAATTCAATGCGAAAATTATTTAGAAATATTTTATATAACTGTTTTTGTTAACATTTTTTGTTTTTCTAGTGCAATTGTTTTTGTTCCTTTCTACCAATTCTTGAGAATGAAATAAAATGTCTTTCCGAACCTTGTTGGAACAAAATAGCATATACAACATGTTTTTAGACCTCTCAATATTATAGTTATACAAAGGAATTTTTGGTTGATTTTAAAAGTATTCATAAAATTAAAACAAAATCCCCCAAAATAGATAAAAATCAAGATAAACCTTTTATTTCATTAACAAGACTTTTTTAAAATCAACCAAAATCTCCTTTGTACAATTACAATATTGAGAGACCTAAACATGTTGTGTTTATGTTGTTTTGTTCCAATTAGATGAGGTTCGGAAAGATGTTTCATTTCACTCTGGAAACATGATATTAAGAACAAAACAAGTGTTTGATGTGTTTTCTAAAACAATATAGATGAAATTATATATATATTTTTCAAATTATATTGTTACCATTCAAAAGATGACCATTAAATTGACAATGTGTAAAATTTTCAGAATTTTTTGATGATTGGCTTAAGAGAAACGTGTGTTCAAAAAGTTCGCCATATCGATACCAATCTTTTTACTAGAAAAACTATGTAAGTAGCAAATCACACTAAATAAAATATATTTTGATAGGTAGAGTTCATCTTGAAAATTTCTTCTTTAACAGAGCTCCTTTATCCCTAAGCACATAAAATTTGAACCAAATCTGTCAGCTGGTATTTGGGTTATTTTGATATTCAGCAGCCATCTTGAAAA